>BSBM01000007.1:4650000-5097500 GCA_027924585.1 Larix kaempferi
TATCTGATTCCCCATTTCGAGATATCTGACGAAGTTGCCATACCACCGATAGCTAAAAACGTCGGATATCCGACTTCTTACAATGCAAATACTGTCGGATATCCGACGTCCACTTCCGAGATATCCAACGACGTCGCCATACCACCAACGGCTAAAAACGTCGGATATCGGACATCTTACAATGCAATTCCCGTCGGATATCCGACGTCAACTTCCAAGATATCTGACGCCATTGCCATACCACCATTGGCTAAAGGCGTCAGATGTTTGATGTCAATCATGCCGGATATCCGATGCCTCTGTTGTCGGATATCTGGCCGTCTATAAAGTGATATTTGTCGGATATGCGACGGAAATATTAAAAGAGGAGTTGTCGGATATCTGCCAAAGTGCCACCGATGTTTAAAAAAGAATATGCTTGTCGGATGGTCGACAGGATGATGTCGAAAATCGGACATCTATGCCGTCAGATTTTGGGTTAAAAAATGCTAGTGCCCTCACACATAGGACTCAACTTTAGCTTCCATTTAAATTCATATAAATGGTGTCTAGCACTCATGGTTCATGCACGGTACCCCAAAGAAACAAAAACTCCCTACATAGGGAATATTTAGTCTACAAGTGAGGTATGGTCATCATTTTGAGGATTAGTGCCTCAAGGATGGCCTTTGGGGCCCATGTAATGGTTCAATGTCACAATTTGTGGTATTATATCACAAAATGTTATCTCAAGGGCTCATGACCCACGTATGGCATCCCTCGATATCAAATAGATATTGAATAGGCAATCCATGTCCCATGAGTTCAATGTGGTGGTTATTTCAAGGTTACATGCACTTGGGATGGTTCTTGTAAATTAATCCATGGTCTCAAGGATTAGGGGCCATGTGCAGGCCCCTAGACTATCAAATTATGCCCCAATGAACACTAACCCCTCCCACCCCTTACAAAGTATCCCTTTAATTCCTAGGATCCCAAATATTATAACAAGCCCCTAAAACCCTTTACCAATACAACCTCAAGCACTCATTACCCCATTATCCCATCTTGATTGTTGATTAATTTATTCCTTCAAGAGTCTTGTTTTGAAGGCTAAGTGGTTAACTTGTATTTTTTTTTAAATGGTTGGTTTTTAATAATGTTTAAGAGTCTTGTTAGGTATGCAGAAGCTCGATCAAGAAACTTAGCTCATTCGAGCTCCTCTTCGTATCGACCATGAACAATAGCAACAAAAAAAATGTGTATTTGCAAGAGCTCCATCGAGATTCATAGCTCAATCAAATGCCTTAACATGCCAACTCTCGGGTGGTTACGTTCTTTACAAGAGATCGATCCATCTCTTTGTTGCGGTCAAGCAATATTCTTAATAGAGCAATTTTCCAACTTACATAAAGCCTCGATCAAGGATTTCCTTAACCCTCAATCAAGTTATTTCAAAAATCATGAAATTGGCTCAATCGAGCATTTTTAATGACTAGATTAAGCTATGTAGATCAATGGAGCACTTAATTTCCAACAATCCAACCCACTTGCTGCAAAATTTTCTACAATTGCAACTTCCAAAAACTAAATCATCTTCATGTCTTCCATCTTAAGTGGCAGAGTTAATTCTTGTGGGTTCCTCAATGAATCCTCTATAGAATTGCATATCATTTTGAAACTCTTGATTTCATATTATCTTTTTTATTTAATTTCTTTAAAAAAATATACATAAATGTTTTTCCCATAATTTCAAAGGTGCTTAGAGAAAAATCAGTAACATAAAAAGTACACAACCAAAAAATAATGAAACACATATGGGGTCCCCATGGATCTTTCCTCTTGAAAACTACGCTTTCAATTTTTTAATTTATGTAAACAGTTGAAAAATGGTTGATGAAAACACAAATATGTATCAAATGAGATTCAAATATTTATGGGTCAACTTAAAAAAATAAAAATAAAAATATGATTTAAAAAAATGTGGGATCTACTACATTTTGTGTAGATCATCCTCCTATAAATATTTTTTAAAATTATCTTTTGAACATTGAATTATTTGATGGGAACAAAATTCACTTGTTAAATATTTAATAAATTTGGAAGGCCAAACTTTTAATTAAATGTAAATTTGACACATTAAATGACACTAATATTTTTTGAAAAAAATACAGTTAGAAAGAAAACGCAATTCCCAACAAGTTTCTTTCTTACTACACATCAAATTCACAAGGATTATATGAGTTTTGGCAGCTTCAATCTAAAAAAATATGTAAAATAGCAAATCTTCATCATCACATTTCATTGAAAAGTGTTACCCATATTCATAGATTCATCCATTTAAACAAATAAATAATTCAATTAGGCATGGAAGTTGAAGAACGACCCATTACCTCTACTGTTGTTGATCATCAATATACCCTTAGTAAATCATTGACATATAATAAACATAATGAATCTTTTGTAAGTCCTTCAAAATCTATAGAAAATGTATATATGGCAAACAATCTTTCTTTGTGCAAATTCACATAAGAATGTGTTGTTGATAATAGAATTGGAAGATCTTATTTAGTCAGAAAGCCTCCCAAAAGGTTAATGAAGTATCTGAAAGTCTTGAACAAGACAATGGATTTAAATACAAGTCAAAATTGTATAAGTCACAACCATATGCATTTGAAAATTCCAAGATGAATTAATTTGGTAAACCAAAAGTGAAAGTGTGATGAGATGTATTTATTTAGAAAATTTATTGTATTAAAAAAAAACAATTTGGAATCAAATTAATGTTTTTTAGTTTACTAATAAATGTTCTAAAGTATTAATAAATGTTCTAAAGTATTGAAGGTAAAAATATCAAAAACTTGTAAACATTTGGGATGAATTTTCTATGAAAAACATAATAATGATGATTTTGGAGAGTGATGAAGTAGAAAGGATGCCATGTAAAAATTGCATTGTGGAGAAGCCTCACAACATATCCTTTAAATAGGATAATAATCTAATACTTAAACTATGGCAATGTCTCCTGAAAATAAATCCAAAATATGATTTGATGGAGTTTCCAGTATCATTTAGGTTTGAAAAAAATATATAATAGACTTAAAAAATTATATGATATTTACATATATATTTTATTGTATAGTTTTATTATGAATATTTACATTTAGTTTAATGGTTTAAATATGTTTTTTTGTTATGTATTCATCATTTTCTAGTAACACTTTACTTTCATTGTGAATACCATTTTTTATGTAATTACTTATATATCATTGTGTAGTTACATATCTAGTTATTGGCATTGGGAGTAGAGGGATTGCTAATTGGAGTTCGAGTGTTTACAAAAAAAGACTTAAGTACAAACAGCTTGATTTTATGTACAATTATCACCATTATTATGCACAAATGTTTAGTCTTAACATTGTCAATTTTGCACAAGAGAATTTTGACATTGCTATATGGTTTTCATATTTAGATTGCATGAAAATAAAAATCATGAGTAAATTTATGAAAAGTTCTTATTTATTTGGAGTTGCCTTAAATGTATACATACTTTACTACCATTCACCAATGTATGCATATATTGGTGGAGCAGTACACATTTATAAGAAACTAGTGAAATATGTATTTATCGAAGATGTAAATAGATATGAAAAATCAAACATATTGTTTATAGATGAAGGTCAATACCAATCAAAATAAATAACAATGAGAAGTGTTTGAAATTACTATCAAGTTGGACATTTGGTGGTTTAGATGAAAGGGGAATATCTATATCTATATCTATATCTATATCTATATCTATCTATCTATATATATATATATTCATTTTTGAGTTATATAGGGCCTTGACCAAACATAAGGCATTGGTTGAAAACATTCAAATTCATAACACGATAGTGAGGAGAACTTATTTAAATTTCAGTCAAGTTGGACATTTCATATGAATGACATTAAAAAAAATTATGTTCTTTATGATAATTTTATTTGTTTTAATAGTTGTTTTTTTGCAAAAAATAAATAAAATAATGCTAAGTGATGACGTTTTTGAAAAATTTCATACCATTAGCACTAACTATACTTATAATTTTGCAATGTACAAATAGCAATATTAATAAAGGTGTGTTGTATTTCTTTACCTAGAGATATAAGAGATGTATTAAAGAAATTGTTCATTATATCTTATATGAATGGAGCCTTGCTACATGCAATTCATAAAATGTCATTATAAAACAAGTGATTTCCAAGAAATTCAAACATTGATAAAATTACAATTTTTTTTTTATACACCCATAGGTTAGAGAGTTATATAAACAATACCTTAGTATTTTTGAGGTTGGTTTATGGAAATTTGTGCAGCAAAAAAATGTGATTAAGTTTTTGTCAATTTTATTTGATAAAAATGGATTGAAAGGGAGCAATTTAAATTCATTCTAGTACAAGATAACTATGACACCATACCAAAAAGGGGTTATGTTGGTGTTGGGATCCACATGTATATCTCAAACCTTTAAATAAAAAATTTGTGAGATATTGAAGGATGTTTATGATGCTAGAAATACATTGATTGTATATGATTTGAAAGCATAACATGTTTGTAATAAAAAGGGAACTATGTAATTACAGAGTGCTATAATTGTGATGATGTGAATGACACATACATATTATTTCGATTGTGGCCCTTGCTTGTTACACTTGAATGATGTTTGTGATGTGATATCTATTGTAAAAGACATGAAACTAGTTTGTCAAATAATGTAATTAGTTATTTTTCCTATATATTTTCTTTGTGACAATGTTTTTGTGGTTAATAAGGTATTTGGATTTTTATATATCCAATAGCATTTGATTAGTTTAGTAGTACAACTGGTAGATAAGGTGCAACTAACTTTTAAATCTATGAATGACATAGATTAAATTCAATTGAAAATTAAGTGCAAAATTAAGGTTTAAAGGTGTAGAATTCAACACTGAATGTGCCCATATTGGATTCCAAAAGTGTAAAATAATATTCCTGAAGTGTTAATATTGAATTCAAAAGTGAAAATTCATATTCTAAAAGTACTAATATCAACTTTGAAAAGTGCAAAATCTGGGTTTTAAAGTGGCAATATTGGATTTCGAAAGTACAAAATCAAATTCCAAAAATGCAAATATTGAATTAAACTTTTCGATTGTGGAATATGATATTGACACTTTTGAAACTAAATCTTGCACATTATAAACTCCAATGTTTACTTTAGAAACACTGATTTTGGCATTTCTTTGAAAGGTATGAGATTACAATTAATCCAAGTTTAATAAAATCAAGGTTAAGTCCTTGTAATACAATTTCTCCAAATATATTGAAATATTTGTTAAACAAACATTTCCATTATAACACACCTGTAAAGAATCCATATCCTATAGCTTATAAAAAATCTGAGTACATCTTAAAGATGATGGTAAAAATGTGTGGCTTCAATGCAAATCTTAACTCCAATGCCAACTTGATATCTTATTGATCATTCAAGCCCAGTGAATTTAAGTACATAATAGATTCCAAAGTGTATCCATCTTGCATCTATTTCAACCTTAGATTTGGATGATGAAATGTGATAGAATTGAACCTCTTTTGGATGGAAAAAATAGCATTTTAACTACAAACTATAGGGGTTAGCAAAAATATTATGGGCATGAAGCTAACATCTTTATTCAATTGTGGTTCAATTTTACAATAAGACACGACGAATGCTTTAATATTTTATGGTGAAGGTAGGATCTTACCCTCGCCTTCATATTTTCCTCCACCTTCACCATTTTGAGTTTGTATTGGCCTCTAAGTTGAAGAGAATTTTAATGTGAACCTTTACTTATCTTTGATAACTATATTTCATTATAGTTAATTAGTGGTTCTAAGTTTATAAATTTATTAACTTACAACATACAAGATACATACACTATATAGAAAAGAGCAAGGAGCAATACATTTTTAGCTTGATCTATTTCTTTGTGTGTATTTTAATGGTTATCTCGAAGAATCTCATAATAAAATTGGAAAATTATTAAGTCTCTTTTTTATTTTGTTTATTTCATTTTAATATCAATATATAAATGTAATACTATTTTCAATTACGTAAATGATAGTTCTTAAATGCACATATTATTTGTTTTGTTTATTTGATTTTTAATCTCTCTCTCTCTCTCTCGCTCTCTCTCTCTCTATATATTTTCAATTATATAATTGATAATTCTTAAGTGTACATATCATAAATAATTAAAATAGAATTAAAATATATATAAAAAAGAAAAAATATTAATATTGATAATATATATATATGAATTTGATAAATTATTAAACACTAATTTTAAATAAGTTAAAATAGAATTAAAATATATATAAAAAATATATATATATTGATATGGATAATATATATCTGAATGAGATAAATTATTAAACATTAATTTTAAATAATTTAATATCCATAACCATTATGTAATTATGTAATAACATTGACAAAGTTCAGTTCTTTTCATTACGTCAATATTTCTTTATGAAGCTATAAATCTTCTTAATTCAAGACATTTTATCATTTGATATAATGGGTTGAAATACATAAATTATTTTTTTACATAATGGATTGATGTGAGCAACCTGCAACAATTAATTGATAAAATGCACAATATATGAGATCCCAGAATTTTTTATTAATCGTAGGCCACTTCGAGGGGGCAACCTCTTTTGAGAAAGCTCAATACAAATAACTTCACACACACTTATATACTAAGTCTATGCCCAATACTATGGGTCAATACCATGGAACATCTAATACTATGGGACGACTTACAAAGCATATGCGTCCAATACTATGGGTCAATACCATGGGCTAATACAAACTATGGATCAACAAATACTACGGGACGACTTACAAAGCTTATGCGTCCAACAACAATATACTAACAAAGTAAAGAGAAGGGTTGACACGGGTTCCTAACAATTGAAACCTTTGAGACTAGTATGCTGAGATTATGCAGATTATGTAGGGAATCTATATACCCCCAAAAATGGTCGTGGCACATTTGGAGGCATCATCCAATGTTTAGCTCATTCACATGACATAAAGACAACAATCACTCCAAATCCAATTCCCATTCCCATCCCCAATGCTCTCAATGACATTTTTTCATCCACATAACTTAGCAATCCCACTCTTACATTACTATTACTATGAGAATCACCTCTTCTCACATGCCCTTCATTTTCATTGCATGAATCTAAAGGACAACCCCATAAACACATATTATTTTGAAATGAAGATACACTGAATGTGGAAAATTTTGTTCCTGATGGAATTTCCCCACATAGAATATTTGATGAAATATTCAAAAATGCCAACTCATGTAATTTAGAGAGCTCTTGAGGAATCGGTCCACTCAAATTATTTTTTGCCAAGTCCAACTGCTCCAAAGTAGATACCCCGCCAAGAGATGCAGGGATTCTCCCTTCTAGTTGATTCCTAGATAAATTCAACAATCGTAAGCTACTCATTCTTCCTATGCTTACAGGGATTCTTCCTGTAATATTATTGGAAGACAAATCAAATATAGTGTTTGTAGGCAACAAATATGATAGATTATATGCACTTCCTTTGATGAAAATTTCCATTTCATAAGGCAACCTATATTCATCATTTGACATATTTGCGAATCCAGAGAGTCTCTCAAGGTGTGCTGGTATTCTTCCACTAAATTGGTTGTTGGATAAATCCAACAAATGCAACATGGTGAGATTTGTGATGTCTTGAGGAATACAACCATGAAAATTGTTATAACCAAAGTTTAAAGCTCTCAAGTCCTGAAAAAATCTGAAGTACCAAAGAAGCTTGCCTATCAATCCATTCTTACTTAAATCCAGCAGCTAAAGTTGGGTGCAATTGGACAAAGATACGTGCAGTGCACCAGATGAGTTATTGGAATGCACGAAGAAAACTGTCATAGAATTGCAGTTTCCAATGTCCTTAGGAATTGGTCCCTCTAAGCGGTTTTCTGATATATCTAAGAATGAAAGTGAGACCAAGTTGGTAATACTATAATGAATACTCCCAGATAAAATGTTATTATATAGGCTTAGTGTGCTCAGGCACTTTAGTTGACCTATGCTATATGGGATATGCCCTGTTAATTTGTTTGAACTCAAATATAAATATTTCAATGAATGAAGCTTTTCGATGGCTTCAGGTATGCTAGCTATGAGCTTATTATTATCTAGGAATAGTGCCCTCAGATAATGAAGTTTTCCTATGGCTTTAGGTATGCTACCTATGAGCTTATTATTATTAAGATATAGTGTAGTCAACTGAGTCAAATTGGCAAGGGCTACATGGATGGTACCAGTGAGTCTATTTGAAGAAAGATCTAGTGTTGTCAATTGAGTCAAATTGGCAAGGGCTACAGGGATGGTACCAGTTAGTTTATTTGAAAAAAGATATAATGAAGTCAAGTGAGTGAAATTGGCAAGGGAGACAAGGATGGTACCAGTGAATCTATTTGAATAAAGATATAGTTTAGTCAATTGAGTCAATTTGGCAAGGGCTACAGGGATGGTACCAGTTAGTTTATTTGAAGAAAGATCTAATGCACTCAAGTGAATCAAATTGGCAAGGGCTGCAGGGATGGTACTAGTGAATCTATTTGAATGAAGATATAGTTCAGTCAACCGAGTCAATTTGGCAAGGACTACAGGGATGGTACCAGTTAGTTTCTTTAAAGAAAAATGTAATGCAGTCAAGTGAGTCAAATTGGGAAGAGCTTTAAATGTGTTGTGACTTAGTCTATTTTCAGAGAGCTCTAAATAGTTCAACTTGGTCAAATTGGAAAAATTGACAATGTCTTCATGGATGATAGTCACTCCAATTTCGGAAAGAGCTAAGTGGGTCAACCTAGTAAAATTGGCAATGGCTTTAAGTGTGCTTCGTGAGAGGTTAAGATTAAGAGATGGATAGGAAAGCGAAAGCCAAAATATTTGAGAAGGAATAGAACCTGAAATATTATAGCCAGAAATCGACATCTGTGTAAGCTCTGTCAAATTACCCAATTGATGTGGTATACTTCCTGAGAATTCATTGCCCTCTAGATGTAGGTACTCTAGTTTCTACAACAAACCCAACGCGACTGGAATAGAGCCGTTGAGCGCATTGAGACTGAGGTCAAGTCCTCGCAGTTTTTGCAACAGGCCCAACTCTGCTAGAATAGAGCCACGGAGGTCAAGTCCTCGCAGTTTTTGCAACAGGACCAACTCTACTGGAATAGAGCTGCTGAGCACATTCAAATTGAGGTCAAGTCCTTGCAGTTTTTGCAGCAGGCCCAACTCTGATGGAATAGAACCGCTGATGTATAAGTTTTTGCTCAGGTCAAGTACTTGCAAGGCTTTCAGCTGGCCAAATTGAGGTGGAATACTTCCAGATAAATTATTACCAGAAAGATTGAAAGTAGACAATAAAGACAGATTACCAAGAGACTGGGAAAGGGTACCTGTCAACATTCCTGCCCAAGGGACTCTTCAGGAAGGTCAATCGCCACCACTCTTGAGGTGTGTTTCCTGCAGCGAATACCAAACCACAAACAAATGTTGTCGGAGTTCTCCGCCGTCCAATTGGAGAGATTTCCAAGTGGATCCAATGTTATGGCCTTTCTGAAGGCCAACAGAGCATCCAGGTCCCTTTTCTGGTGGGCGTGGGTGTCCATTGATGAAAATATGAATTCGGAATGAGAGTGACGTGGAAGCCAAGTTAATCCAGCAGGCTTTTGGTCTTCTTGACGAGAAGAATAAAAATTGATAGATGTTGCTGCAGGAAGAGAGGTAGCAATGCAGAGAAGCAATAATGTCATAAAAAGGAGATCCATTTCTCCGTCTCGGCAATTAAAAATCAGTGCATATGGTTCTTGTGCTAGACAAGCACAATGTAAATTAAGACATCATGTAACTACGAATTTTAATGAAATACCCACAACTAGCTATGCAATGCAACAAAGAGATGGGGGCATGATTTTTATAAGGAATAGGGAGGGAAATTATTCAAACCCTTGAGCCAATAGTGTTAAGCCAAATTTCATGAGAAAACCCATAAACCACCAACTACCCATTTTGACTTATGCACCCAATCATTTAATTCTTCCAAGAGTTGGTTGAGGCAGTTAATGCCTTGGGAATGGAGAGGTATGGCAGTCAATTTCGTGTATGGGCAAGCCATCAACCTGGAAAATCGTATTTTTCTTTCTTGGGCAAGAAAACACCAACGAAATGGTGCCCAAAGCCAATCTTGACCCATGGAATTTGCTCTCACATGCATTCTAAACTAGCTGGGCTTTCCCCATCATGTTTTTCATCATTTTCCTACATTTTTCCATGGCTGGGAGCTCATTTTTGTGTTACATAGTGGCTGGGAGAGGAGGACCACGATTTGGGGCTGTTATGGAGGTCGTTTTTTCCCTGGAATGTCCATGGACATTTTTCTGAAAATGGATTTGTCTTCCCAGGGTTGTTTCCTCATTTAGCTTTTTGTTTTGGCTGCCCACGTTTTTCTGAAACTGATAGAAACTCCACTTTAGGCATCCCACTATAAAAACGCTTTTCTACATGCCCAGCACTTGTGATTTTGCTGTTAAGTGCATCCCTGTTTTGGTTTGAACCTGTGAGCAAGAAATTTGGAGTGGAAGTGGACAGAATTGGCTTGATAAACTTAGTGAGGAAGGTAACCTCTCAAGAATATCAAAAGGGTTGGCTACTCTTCTATGCACACCTTGAACAACACGAGAATGGAAGGTTTTGGCCTGAGGGACTGTGTATTAGTGAAGGGAATACTTCCTTGTGTGGGGTGTGTAGGCATTGTGGGTGCCAAGCTAGATATATATTATAGAGGTATCCTTGGATCTGTGTTTGAGCTCACTAGCTTAGCAATTCATTCCCTCCCCTTTGCCTTAGCAGCCTGATAAACCCAACTGTGGATTGGCTTGGTTGATTTTGGTGTATTTGGCTATGTGTGAGTCTATTGTCCCCTTTTCCTTGTAGAATCATGCCCAGCTCAGGGGTGGCAATTGTGCTAAGAGATTGATGAGCACAATTGGCCTATGGTTGGGTGAAACGTTGCAGCAACATAGCTAGTTGCTCGGGACTACTCTGTTTTAAGATAAGTACTCTCTTGTGTTAAATTCTGCAATGTATTTATTTGATGTTTACCATGAATATCTTGAATGTATGTTAGATATGTAGATGATTTTAATTCCGCAGTGTTTAATTACTATATGCATATGTATATGTCTTTTATTATCAATGAGTTTTACTTAATGGATATGGGGCTAGATGCTCAGTTTTAGTGCCATGTTCTCTCCCTGGCTTGGTCTGATGGGAGGGGAATTGACACTAATGCCATTTTATTAGTTTACTAGTACAACTTGTAGATAAGGTGTAACTAACTTTTAAATCTATGAATGACATAGATTAAATCCAATTGAAAATTAAGTGCAAAATTAGGGTTTAAAGGTGTAGAATTCAACGCTAAATGTGCCCATATTGGATTCAAAAGTGAAAAATCATATTCTAAAAGTACTAATATCAACTTTGAAAAGTGCAAGATCTGGGTTTTAAAGTGGCAATATTGGATTTCAAAAGTACAAAATCAAATTCCAAAAATACAAATATTGAATTAAAATTTTCAATTTTGAAATATGATATTAACACTTTTGAAACTAAATCTTGCGCATTATAAACTCCAATGTTTACTTTAGAAACACCAATTTTGGCATTTCTTCGAAAGGTATTAGATTACAATTAATCCAAGTTTAATAAAATGAAGGTTAAGTCCCTCTAGTAAAATTTTCCAAATATATTGAAATATGTTTTAAACAAACATTTCCATTATAACACACTTGTAGAGAATCCATATCCTATAGCTTATAAAAAATCTGAGTACATCTTAAAGATGATGGTAAAAATGTGTGGCTTCAATGCAAATCTTAACTCCAATGCCAACTTAATAGCTTATTGATCATTCAAGCCCCATGAATTTAAGTACATAATGGATTCCAAAGTGTATCCATCATGCATCTATTTCAACCTTAGATTTGTATGATGAAATGTGATAGAATTGAACCTCTTTTGTATGAAAAAATAACATTTTAGCTACAAACTATAGGGGTTAGCAAAAATATTATGGGCATGAAGCTAACATCTTTATTCAACTGTGGTTCAATTTTACAATAAAACAAGATGAATGCCTTAATATTTCATGGTGAAGGTAGGATCTTACCCTCGCCTTCATATTTTCCTCTGGACTTTCACCATTTTGAATTTGTATTGGCCTCTAAGTTGAAGAGAATTTTAATGTGAACGTTTACTTATTTTTAATAACTATATTTCATTATAGTTAATTAGTGGTTAGTTTATAAATTTATTAACTTAGAGCATACAAGATACCTACACTACATAGAAAAGAGCAAGGAGCAATTATTATCTCTCCTTTTTTATTTTGTTTATTTCATTTTAATATCAATATATAAATGTAATACTATTTTCAATTATGTAAATGATAATTCTTAAATGCACATATTATTTGTTTTGTTTATTTGATTTTTAATATATATATATATATATATATATATATATATATATATTTTCAATTATGTAATTGATAATTCTTAAGTGTACATATCATTAGTTAGCTTTGTTAATAAATAATTAAAATATATATAAAAAGGAAAAATACATTAATATTGATATAATATATATGAATGAGATAAATTATTAAACATTAATTTTAAATAAGTTAAAATAGAATTTAAATATATATAAAAAAAAAAATATATTGATATTGATAATATAATGAGATAAATTATTTAACATTAATTTTAAATAATTTAATATCCATAACCATTATGTAATTATGTAATAACATTGTCAAAGTTCTTTTCTTTTCATTATGTCAATATTTCTTTAGGAAGCTATAAATTTTCTTAATTCTTTTCATTATGTCAATATTTCTTTAGGAAGCTATAAATTTTCTTAATTTAAGACATTTTATCATTTGGTATAATGGGTTGAAATACATAATTTATTTTTTTACGGATTGATGTGAGGAACCTGTAACAATTAATTGATAAAATGCACAATATAGTGAGATCACAGAATATTTGTATTGATCGTGGGCCACTTCGAGAGGGCAACCTCCTTTGAGCAAACTCAATACAAATAACTTCACAGTACCTTCATTGGCCTCAACACACACTTATATACTAAGTCTATGCCCAATACTATGGGTCAATACCATGGAACATATAATACTACGGGACGACTTACAAAGCATATGCGTCCAATACTAAGGGTCAATACCATGGGCTAATACAAACTATGGATCAACAAATACTATGGGACGACTTACAAAGCATATGCGTCCAACAACAATATACCAACAAAGTAAAGAGAAAGGTTCACACGGGTTCCTAACAATTGAAACCTTTGAGACTAGTATGTTGAGATTATGCAGATTATGTAGGGAATCTATATACCCCCAAAAATGGTCGTGGCACATTTGGAGGCATCATCCAATGTTTAGCTCGTTCACATGACATAAAGACAACAATCACTCCTCCAAATCCAATTCCCATTCCCATCCCCAATGCTCTCAAGGACATTTTTTCATCCACAGAACTTAGAAATCCCACTCTTACATTACTATTCTTACTATGATTATCACCTTTTCTCACATGTCCTTCATTTTCATTGCATGAATCTAAAGGACAACCCCATAAACACTTATTGTTTTGAAATGAAGATACACTGAATGTGGAAAACTGTGTTCCTGATGGAATTTTCCCACATAGAATATTTGATGAAACATTTAAGATTGCCAACCCATGTAATTTAGAGAGCTCTTGAGGAATCGATCCACTCAAATTATTTTTTGCCAAGTCCAACTGCTCCAAAGTAGATACCCCGCCAAGAGATGCAGGGATTGTCCCTTCTAGTTGATTCCTAGATAAATTCAATAATCGTAAGCTATTCATTCTTCCTATGCTTACAGGGATTCTTCCTGTAAGATTATTGGAAGACAAATCAAATATAGTGTTTGTAGGCAACAAATATGATAGATTATATGCACTTCCTTTGATGAAAATTTCCATTTCATAAGGCAACCTATATTCATCATTTGACACATTTGCGAATCCAGAGAGTCTCTCAAGGTGTGTTGGTATTCTTCCACTAAATTGGTTGTTGGATAAATCCAACAAATGCAACATGGTGAGATTTGTGATGTATTGAGGAATACAACCATGAAAATTGTTATAACCAAAGTTTAAAGCTCTCAAGTACTGAAAAAATCTGAAGTACCAAGGAAGCTTTCCTGTCAATCCATTTTTACTTAAATCCAGCAGCTGAAGTTGGGTGCAATTGGACAAAGATAGGGGTAGTGCACCGGATAAGTTATTGGAATGCGCGGAGAAAACTGTCATAGAATTGCATTTGCCAATGTCCTTAGGAATTGGTCCCTCTAAGCGGTTTTCTGATAAATCTAAGAATGAAAGTGAGACCAAGTTGGTAATACTATCATGAATACTTCCAGAAAAACTGTTATTATATAGGCTTAGTGTCCTCAGATACTTTAGTTGACCTATGCTATATGGGATATGCCCTGTTAATTTGTTTGAACTCAAATATAAATTATTCAATGAATGGAGCTTTCCTATGGCTTCAGGTATGTTACCTATAAGCTTATTATTATCAAGATATAGATAAGTCAACTTAGTCAAATTGGCAAGGGCTACAGGGATGTTACCATTGAGTCTATTTGAAGAAAGATCTAGTATAATCAACTGTGTCAAATTGGCAAGGGCTACAGGGATGCTACCAGTGAGTCTATTTGAAGAAAGACATAGTGCATTCAATTGTGTCAAATTGGCAAGGGTTGTAGGGATGGTACCAATGAATTTATTGGAATCAAGATATAGTTCAGTCAACTGAGTCAATTTGGCAAGGGCTACAGGGATGGTACCGGTGAATCTATTGGAATCAAGATATAGTTCAGTCAACTGAGTCAATTTGGCAAGGGCTACAGGGATGGTACCAGTGAATCTATTGGAATGAAGATATAGTTCAGTCAACTGAGTCAATTTGGCAAGGGCTACAGGGATGGTACCACTTAGATTATTTGAAGAAAGAGCTAATGAAGTCAAGTGAGTCAAATTGGCAAGGGCTATAGGGATGGTACCAGTGAATCTATTTCTATAAAGATATAGTTCAGTCAACTGAGTCAATTTGGCAAGGGCTACAGGGATGGTACCAGTTAGATTATTTGAAGAAAGATCTAATGCAGTCAAGTGAGTCAAATTGGGAAGAGCTTTAAATATGTCGTGACGTAGTCTATTTTCAGAGAGCTCTAAATAGTTTAACTTGGTCAAATTGGCAAAATTGACAATGTCTTCATGGAGGATAGTCACTCCAATTTTGGAAAGAGCTAAGTGGGTCAACCTCGTAAAATTGGCAATGGCTTTAAGTGTGCTTCGTGAGAGGTTAAGATTAAGAGATAGATAGGAAAGCGGAAGCCGAAATAGTTGGGAAGGAATAGAACCTGAAATATTATGGCCAGAAATCGACAGCTGTGTAAGCTCTGTCAAATTACCCAACTGACGTGGTATACTTCCTGAGAATCGGTTGCCCTCTAGATGCAGGTACTCTAGTTTCTGCAACAGGCCCAGCTCTGCTGGAATAGAGCCGCTGAGCGCATTCCAACGGAGGTCAAGTCCTCGCAGTTTTTGCAACAGGCCCAACTCTGCTGGAATAGAGCCGTTGACCGCATTCCCACGGAGGTCAAGTCTTCGCAGTTTTTGCAACAGGCCCAACTCTGCTGGAATAGAGCCGCTGAGCGCATTCCAACTGAGGTCAAGTACTTGCAAGGCTTTCAGCTGGCCAAATTGAGGTGGAATACTTCCAGATAAACTATTACCAGAAAGATTGAAAGTAGAGAGCAAAGACAGATTACCAAGAGACTGGGAAAGGGTACCTGTCAACGATCCTGCTGCCCAAGGGTCCTCTTCAGGAAGGTCAATGGCCACAACTCTTTTAGAGTGTTTCCTGCAGAGAATACCGAACCACGAACAAATGTTGTCGGAGTTCTCCGCCGTCCAATTGGAGAGCTTTCCAAGTGGATCCAATGTTATGGCCTTTCTGAAGGCCAACAGAGCATCCAGGTCCCTTTTCTGGTGGGCGTGGGTGTCCATTGATGAAAATATGAATTCGGAATGAGAGTGACGTGGAAGCCAAGTTAATCCAGCAGGCTTCTGGTCTTCTTGAGGAGAAGAATAAAAATGGATAGATGTTGCTGCAGGAAGAGAGGCAGCAATGCAGAGAAGCAATAATGTCATAAAAAGGAGATCCATTTCTCCGTCTCTCACTAAACGTCGATGAAAGCCTGTGAGTTGTGTGTTCACGGTGGTTCTCTTTATAAAGAAATCGCATGTGGAAAAAGAGAGATGAAAGGAAAACGCTGGGAAATTAGCGTGTGGGGAAATAATTGAGAAGCCTTATTTCCCCACGGTAGTTGGTGGTTTGCCACGAGAGGAAGAAAACCGAAAGAGTTTTTGTCGGTGGCAGAATCGCACAAAAGTTAATTACCTGTCTAGCCGACTATCTATACGATCAAATTTAAATTCTTGAAAAAAACTCTTTCTTTGACGCTAACATAACGACTCAGGGTATCTGTAACTACCTTTCAATTTTCTTCTCTTTAAGGTTCTCAATGCATATTTCTTAGTTACGATCATATAAGTGTGTATTATTTTCAAAAAATAAACTTTATGTGGGAAGCTTGGAACTCTTTCCTATAAACAAAAAAAACTGTATCTTGCAAACTTGGAATTTTAAATTTAGTAATTTCATTGTTATTTTATAAAATGTCTTTTATTTTAAATTAAAAATATTTAAAAATTAAAAATTTTTATTAAAATTTTTTTAATTTTAATATTAAATAATATAAAAATAATGATAAAATATTTATTTATTAACTCAATTACTATATGAATAGAAAATTTAATAGAATAATGAGATAAGATAATTAGCATACAAGTAAAAGGTTTTTAATCAAACTTATTTGAGACGGAAAGAAATGGTGTTTTGTGGTTAATCACTATTTTTTAAAATATTTATAATATAAAAATTTATATTATTAATAAATTTAAAATAAATTATATTGTCATAAATAATTGGAGAATAAAAGGAAATTAATACATAATATAAAGTAATTATTATTATAAGTCAAAAGGTTATTTAATTATTATTTGTGTATGACTAATTATAAAAAGAAAATTAATATTGATAAAATAGAACAAATTTTCACGATTTTTATGATGAAACTTTAAAAGGGGTTAGATAAAACTTAAAATGTTATGAAAATAAATAATTTGTAACCTTTAAAAAAAATAGAGGATGAAAAACACTTTGAATGCCCTTCAAGACTCGATTTTATGTACAATAATTGTAACAATAATGATCTTCATATATAAAAGTTACTTTTCTTTTTAAGAAAAATGGTTAGGGAATTTATATTAAAAAAATTGAGGAAGACCTTAATAGCCTAAAAAAGAACAAATTACAAAATTCCCTAAATAGGGATAGGGGCTTCAAAAATGCCTCAACCTTATGTATCCATACTAGAAACTAAACAAGCCAGATAGTTTGACTTCTATAACTTTTGATAAACTATCCTAAAAATAAAACATAACAACAATACATAAACTAAACAAAACACAAGATACCTTATATAGTTCAGATTTCCTTCTCATCCTTCTATTGTGGAGAACAAAAGTCCTCAAACTTGACTACGACGATATGTTTTATAATATCCAATTCAATAGTATTAAAGTTGGAGAAGTCCCTCACGTTGGAGTGTCTACCGAATGCAAGTTCCCGAATTAAGGTTTGATGTTGGTCTCTCTCCATATCCAATTGTGTCAGCTTCTCTTTTTGCACTACTCCCCTCCTTTCCAACCTATCACAGATAGTTCCCCAAGCTCCACTTAGCAGCTCAAGCATTCTAGCATTGCTCAATTCACTCTAATTGTCCTCCAACTTGTCACATCGTCTTTCATAAGCCGCCAATTTCCCCCATTGTGCACTTCAAATACATCACTTCTCCTTGGACATTCTCTATCGTACTCTCAAACCCAAGAACAATTACCCAAGCTTTGTTATCAACCCTATTATATTGTAATCCCTTCACCATCCACCAAACCACTCCCCACAACCACCAAATACTAGCAGTTAATATTCCCAATACTTTGAACGCAACCTCCGTGATATAGGTTTTGGACCAAGGACAAATTTCTTATCCTTCCTTCCACTATCCAAAATCAACCCCCTCGCAACAAATTGCCAGTCACAATCCACTAGAATATTGACATTGACCACCTTGAAATGAACACTGAGACACGGGAGGAAGATAACTTCTACCTCTAATTGAAATTCCTTAGACAAACCAAGATCCATCCATAAGCCCAAATTGTTCTCTCCAACTCCCCCAAAATCCACTTTAATCTCCAGAATTTCCCTCAAGTGAAACAGAAAGACAAGATACGATGAGCTAAGAGCTCACAGAGAAATGATGCTAATGGTGTGCGAATTAAATGGCATAAATCTTGAATCCATCCAAGGGACATCAAGGCCACGTGTCACCCCTGGCTCATGCATAATCCAAAGTTTTGACAATTATATGAAATGTCATAAAACGCATATCACACCTTTCTCATGTTATTGAATAGGAGAAAACATAAACCCATTGCCTTCGTTATACACTATGGGATCCACTTCCTCTATGGAGGATCACTGCTTTTCACCATGATTCCGTTGTCTAATTGGGTAGCTTCATTAGCCAAGCTATATATTTCTATGCCGATGAATATGCCAATAAGAGATCTCTTTAATTTGTTGAAGATTCCACTCTATCTTATTGAGAATACAATTTTGTACCGCTTGTATGGAAAAAAACCATTGTGGAACTGTTAATGACCAAGAGAGAGCCCCAAAGATCATCAATGATCGAGATATCACCAATGATGAGACTATCTTCGATCCATAATATAATGCATATATCTCGACGTAGTTATCGGTAGTACATCTAAGACCCCAGGAGAACTTGACACTTATTTTCCTCTAGGATCAAAGAAAACCCCTTCCCCCACCCCCAACACCTCCCGTCCCTCATATAGAAAAGTTTCTAAAACAAATTCAAAATAAATCTACTAATCATTACTTTTCATGAAGGCCAATAAATGAAGCATGATCTCATGTCAAATAGTAATTATTACTATTATCAACTAAATAACGAGATTTTGTGTTCCCTTCTTCCTCGATATTATAGTATCTATAAATATTTGTGGCATGGAGATTGTCTCCCCATGGTGAGTTCCTTTTGTTGGGTTGCGATCCACGGAAAACTCATGATAGATAAAAATATTCGTAAAATGGGAATTCAAAGACCCTCTCAATGCACTAGTTTGTGCTAAGATGGAGAAGAACACCAAAGTCATATATTCTTTGATTGTCCCTACACCAAATTTGTATGGCAATGGTATTTTGTAGAACTTTGTGATATGGTCATCTTGGCACTCAATTGGAAACAAATGTTTTCCTTTTGGCACCCACATTACAAAGGATCCTTTAATAACAAGTTGGTATTTAAGAGAGATTGTCAAGCCTTTCCGCAATACCTATGCTAGAAGGTTTGGTCAACTCATAATAGAGCAATATTCAACAACACCTAGAGGATTCAAGGAAAATAGTTGCAAAGACCAAGAGCCTTATGGCTGAAAGTATCAAATTCAAGAGTATGAAAGACCATAATTTCAAAAATCTTCACTGGCAAGAAAAACAATGGCTGGCCTATCTTCATAAAAATGACATACCCCTAAAAACAAAGTACACTAAGGTAGGCATGTTTCAACCATGGTAAATTCAACTACAAGAAAAAGACTCCAAAGAGTAGTAGAAGAATCAACATAAGCACAATCTCTTCTATGATGTAGATGTAAAAGGAAACCGAGGGGTGATAGGTGTGGGGGAAATATCCTCAATCTTAGAGGAATGCATGAAATGAATTGTGAGTGGGGTTTCAAACCAACCTCCGAAAATCAAGTAGAATAATTAGCACCCCTTTAGGACCTAATTCAATTAAAGTAACCTCTCTACTTGTTGTTGGGGGCTCTACATTGATTATCAAGCTTGTTCACTTTTCAAAAACTTCAACAAATTGCATTCTTGCTCGTCTCTTGGTTAGAATCCAACAAGAGAAAGAAAATGCTCTTGACCTGTACTTTTCTTCCATGTATTAACAACCAACAATAGTGAAGCAAATCAACAGGCTAACAATGCTTTAAAGTTGATATGGGAGAATTAAAAAAAAAAAGGGCCGTTATCTATGTGTGACATACCCTAAGTTGGATATGCTAACAATGCTTTAAGGTTGAAATAGCAGAATTAAAAAATAAATAAAAATGGCTTGTTATCTATCTCTCACATACCCTAAGTTGGTTATGCTGGTCAAGTGCATTGTCACTATGTGTCAATCAAATATCCGCAGATTTCTTAGCTGCTCTGCCATACTTGTAGATTTATGGAATTTTTTAATTTTGAAATAGGAGGAAATAAAATAATTTTCTTGGTCTTGGTCTTGATCTTGATAAAGTATGACAAGGACGTTAGAACATGAAAACTCTAAATATGTCCCCGAATTATTAGCCGTAAACCACTCGTGTCAAGTCAATACAATTTAATTTTTAAATAGGAGGAAAGAAAGTTATTTCCTTGGCCATGACAACTCACGGGTCTTGGTCTTGATAAAGTACTACAAGGACGTTAGAACATGAGAACACAGAATTTCTCCCCGAATTATTAGCCCGTGTCAAGTCAATACAATTTAATTTTCCCCGATTTCTTTGCCCGGATTTCCGAACATGAAAACACTGAATTTCTCCCCGAATTATTAGCCCGTAAACCCCCCGTGTCAAGTCAATACAATTTAATTTTCCCCAATTTCTTAGCCCGGATGCCCACTCAGCTCAAGTCAATACAATAGCCTTTCGATTTCCCAAATCAAAGTTGAAGTCTTTTCTCCCTTCGACACACGTCAAGAATCTAGATGGCTATTAATCTTTTCTCACGTTGTAGTTTTCTGCGAATTTTTTTATATTTAAATAGGACGAATGAAATTTATATCCTTTGACCACTAAAGTAAAGTCAACAATGACAACTCGTGGGCTTTTTTTGATAAAGTATGACAAGAACATGAAAATAATGAATGTTTTGCGATTTTTTATTCAAGATGAGGTGATTTTGGAAATGATAGTTTTCCTTTTTGGGATCGCTATGCATGGCAATATTTAGAGTTGTAATTAAAGCTCTATGATGAGAGTCAGGTTCATGGTCATTTAAGATGTCGAAATCTATTAACTTGTTGCAAAAAGGGATACTAGAAATAATATAATCTACCACACTACTGCCAAGCCCATGAATACAAGTCATCTAGCTAGAATTTGGCCATTTTGTTAGTATGTTGCAAATGATAAGATATTAAGTACTACAAAAATTAATCAGATCATGAGTTAATAAATTTTCACCTAGATCTTCAGAACTTCTTTTATACCTATTAGCTAGCTCAAGGTCTTAGTCGAACCAAAGAGGATTAGGACTGGAATAATTGCTTAAAAGAATAGCTTGGTTACTTGAAGTTCGGGCATTGAAGTCACCCATCAAAAGGATAGTGTCTTCTTTCCTTATACTAGAAATATCATGTTCTAAACCATTATAAGGACAATTTTTATCTTTTTTTTTAATAGAAGTTGGAATTAATAGAGGCAATTACAAATGGCTATGTATTTTTTTTTGTAATTAATGTATGTGATCTCTATCCAAATAAATTGGTTGTAAGAGTCTTTCTTATAAATCTTAACATGAGGGAACATGTTCATCCTAATGTAATAGGCTATACCCCCAATGCCTTTACAATGTGAACGTTTATTCCATATCGACCAAAGCACATATCTATCTATATCAGGGACCTTGGATTTCTCGTGCTCCCAAGTTTCAACCAATAATATAATATCAATTTCACTTGGGAGGCAACTTAACAAGGGTCCTTTGCTCCATGGAAAGTATCGACAATTCCAGGAGAGGATCCAGAGTGTTTCAAACTGCTATTTATTACTATTTTGGTTTCTATTTTGAATAACAACTTTCCTGTTTCTAATTAATGCTCATTTTCCCTCCTTCCTAGCTTCTTTTATCTTTTGGGCCTTCTTTCTTAGTCCAGCCCGATCCTCTGGAATGTGGTCTTCATTTATAAATATTCCTAGGCCTTTTAAACTTAAGGTCTTACTAAGTATGTTATATTTTTGTTCGATACAGCTAACCTTAACCCGTATTAGTCTTTCTTTATTCTCAATTAATTTATCTAGCCTTGTTGTTTCAGTGAGACCGATATTTCAATTCCTAATCTATTGTAAATTTATGTCTTAACAATGGTTAATGTATCATTTTCTACCTCCTCTTTTAAACAAATAATTATGAGGTTCAAAGATCTTTTGTTAAACTCATGGTCTAAAGCTATCAATTTATTCATTTCCTCTTTAATGGGTTTGATATCTAATTTACCTTCTATATTATTTAGGGTTAGGTTGTGATTTACTTTTTCCTCTAACTCTTTAATCCTATCTTTTAACTTAAGATTTTCTACCTGTTGTGGCCACAACAAATCCCATGCTTAGATGAAGCACGGGAGCCCCATTTTTGAATAAGCACGAAGGTAGTTGGGTGAGTTTTCTTGTAAATATGAGGTTTTGGTTTTTATCCCTAAGTTCCCTTACCCATACTTTTGTTATGTGTGTTTGCCATTTTGATCTAAAAATTTATAAGTGTTTTTGGTTTGCAGGAAGCCTTAATTTTTGAGTATTTTGTCATTTGCTTTCGTCAACCCGAAACCCGACACTTTGGAAACTTGAAACCCGACAGGTGCGGGTTGCGGGAATTTGTTTTTCAGTCTTTCGATTGTGGTCAACCCAAAACCCGACAGATGCGGGTTACGGGTTTTCCTTTCATAATAATGTTCAGTGATTTCACGGTGATTTCCAACCCGAAACCCACAAATGCGGCTTTCGGCTTTCGGGAATTCGTTGTAATTATAGTCATGTTGTGTGTTCCTGAAACCCGAAATGTCGCGTTTCAGGATTCGGGGAAGCCTTTTCATTTTTGCATTTGTTTCCGTTTCTGGAACCCGCAACCTGCAAGTTTCAGGTTGCGGCCTTTGGAAACTCATTTTTACGATTGTTTTGGTAGTTCACAATTCAGAAACCCCCAACCTGCAAGTTTTGGTTTGCGGCTTTCGGGAGTCATAATGAAGCTTTTCAATGAACCCCCGCAACTTGACCCCGCAGCCGCAAGATTTAATATTAACCGTTGATCTGTCTTAATCCTATGAATGAGGTTACGTTGCGTGATTTGAATAAATATTTGGATCTCCTTTTTCTCTGGTGTTATTTGGATTGTTTCCAGTCTTAATGATCTCTAGTTTGAGTTGGTTTTTATCATTTCAATTGGTTCCATAATCTCGGTGGTTAGCTTAACATATTATCTTTCACATTTCCCACCTAGATTTGGTCTTTACTGCATAAGCTGATTCATTTTATTGGTTTTTGGAGATTTCAAAGATCTTGTCATTTGATTCCGACTATTGTGTGTAATGATGGATTATACTTGTTTGAACTTGTTGTGTCATTTACATGCTTCAGTTTTACCTAATTAAAATCATATCATGTTTTGGTAATCTTGGCAACAAACTTGAACTTCATTAAATCAATAAGAATAAAAGAACATCTTGACAGATTATAATTATTTGATTGAAGGCTAATTTTTAATCATTTTGATTTATGACTTGAAAATGGTGTATATCAAATAATGGAACCATGCATTTAATTCTCAACTTTGAAAGGATTATTGATTTTTACAGAGCCTTGAATATTTGATAAAAATTGTCCTCTTGGGAAAATCTATAATTTTATGACATAGATTTTTCAAGGCCTTGTTATGTATAATTTAATTAAATCTTAAAAAAGTGAAGCATACTTTCAAACCATGAAAAGAGTCAATAATTTGTCATTAAGCAAAGTATTACGTTTTACAAAGAATAATTAGCTTTGCTTATTTACAATATCATTATTATTGTTTAAATTATATTCAATATATTTTTTGAAGAACAATATTAATAATATTATTTATATAATTGACTTTGATATATCATGTTATTTACAATGTTTAATGCATAATATTTCACTAAATCCTAATTTGCCGTGCAGATAAAATTTGAAAAATGGAATCTGTAAACGACACGTTTTTGCACGGAGGATTGCGGGAAAACCGTGAGGAATCAGCTTAAATGGTTGAAAACCCACTTCCCAAATGGGCTGATAACTTCTCATACTATTCATGCAATCATTTCAGTGGATAATTGTTGAAACCCTTGAGTCCTCATCAACATCTTAATCAAATAAATTAACCCATTAATATGTCAAAATGGAATATATACATCTAATTCACACTTGATATATCTGCTCTTTTGAACCTTCAATCGATGCTTAGAAACACCTAAAGAAACAATGAAACCTTAATAAAATAACTAAGAATAAATATATGAACTTGATCAGGGATTTCATAGGTTATTTGTTGCTTCCAACCTTTGAAATGACTAATCTTAATAATAATGGAATAGTTTTGGAAATTATCTTGAATCAAAGATCTTAAATCCATAATGTTTTTCTAAAATGTAATATGAGACAACAATCTACGAAACAATAGCTCAAGCTATTAAATTAACTTCAATATTGTTGATATTATAATAACTCTAGCCATCAGAGTAATTTCAATATTGTTGATACTATAAATGACTTGCACTCACTGTAGGAGTGATGAAAAATTATTTTTGTCCAAAAATTTATCTCTTTTGGATCCTTCCAAACCAAGTGGAACATCCATGCCATAGACACCAATATATTCTTGTAGTATCAAGAATTTATTGAAGCTTTTACCTATGAATACCTACCTCATCAACATTGATATTCCTTATAGAATTCATGGCTAAAATTGCCAAATTGATTAAGCTTGATTCTAGCAAAAAGTAGTAAAATCTAAATTCAATTAGTTCTACAGCTAAAATCTAATGGATTTCCAAATGATTGATGGTACTCATAGAACTCTTAGCTAAACCACAAACCAATTTAATACTCCTTGATATCTAATAATTTATATAGTTTAATGGAATATTTACGAAAAATTAATAGTATAACTAGTTAACAATAAAGATACATGGTGCCTCTCTTCCAAGTTGAGCTTCTTGTGTTGATACTAAATTGATAGATTTGCTTTGTGGATACATCATTGTTTTTTATAAATCTAATTTAAGATACATGACTAATTTGATACATATACTTCAAAATTATTAAAATAAGATACATAAGGAACATAGTAGGTTATTATTTGGTGGTCTTAGTTTGACGAAAATAAGAGGTAAATTGTATATAATTGTGTACAATATTACACATCACGCTGACAATTATTGAAAATATAAATATCAATAAGAAGTATTGTGTGTTTGTGTTGCATAAAATTATCTCTATGGATAGGTAGAACTTCTCTTGGATTATGAAGTGGTTCCCTATTCCCCAATCTAATAGAGAAGTAAAAAAGTGGACACTAACATCCTCTTAGAGCTAGTTCATACAGAAGCAAACAAGCTATGGAAGAAACAAAGGATATAGCTTACCTACCTCACTTTTGATGGTTGTCCTCACTGCTCCTTGGTTGATCCAACTCCCAACCTTAAGATCTAGGATGATGGACTTATTCACAAACACAAGACAAAACCTTTTCCAAAGAAACAAATGCATAAACAAAGATCTAACTATCAAAAGATAGGCAAATTCATACATTCACCATGAAAGACATGAAATTGGGAGAAATAATCCAAGTTTGTATTGAATTGAAAGCCATAAAGAAGTGCATCACAAGTTATATCTGAATTAGCAACAACATCTCCTCCAAGATATCCTTCCAGACACCTTAAGAATCAAACTAGCATAAGTATGGAATCTTCGATCCCTCTTTTCATCTCTCAAATCCAAAGAATGCGCTTAATTTATAGAATTAAGGAGGCCAAACTACTTGGAGGGATGATTGGATCAAGGGAGGATATCTTGGATCATGAGAGATTGGGGTTACTTAAAATGGAGAAGGGAGTGATACTCAAATGATAGGCTTATCCCTTCAAAATATCATCGAAATATTGCTCCTTGATTCATGCCAAGTGGTTGAGGAAAAATTATCGCTCCCACAAGGAAGGCCACATAGGGATAAAAAGTAAAATTATCGCTCCCCTAACACTAGCTTGCTATCTAGTTATCCCTCCCTAAATAAGGGACGGGCATGATAATTCCCTTCCAAGGCTCAATCTAGGGTTTATGAGAGTGAGTTTTGACCCCCAAATGATAGGATTTTCTCCCAAATTGGTCTAGGGAGTGAACTAACCACATTATGAAGGGTCCAAACACCTTTAGGGAGCATAAAAACCATGCTTGTCATGGTGATGAAGCATGAAAAACAAGCATGACATATGAAGGTGACAATTTGAGGTGTAACAGGTGCCCCCTAAAGTGTGATGTCAAAAGGGATCTGATGGCCTAAACACTTTACCAAGATATAGGTGAAAAGGGTACTGGAAGAAGAGAGTCAGATAAACACTGTGAACCAAGATCAAACAGTATATCAATATCATCCTCGAGGTAGGCATAACCATACTTGGAACAAACTAACTCAAAGCATGGCTGCTGACCAATACATTGCAGATCCATGAAATTATTGACTCAGGATACAACCACCAAACATACAACATGGATCCGTATCTGCATGACTCGAATAGATCACGGCCACAAAAGAATACAAAATGGATCCACGATACAATAATGAAACAACCACATACCAATAAAAAGTGGATCTGTGTGACAGAATACATACTAGTAAGGGTAACAGTATGATATCCAAAATGGAACCTACTAAAAAAATATCCATCTCAACCTGGGTAAAGTACATAACAATGTTACCCATGGTCTTCGTCCCAATCCAGAAATGGTACAGTTCTAACCATGCAAGTAGACGTACTGAAGTTGAACATGGTAGAAACCACTTTATTAACAGTCATTGATGTAAACTATTAAAAAGTGTGAGACAAATTATCAATAGTGACAATGAATCCCAAGGTACCCTAGTACATTCCTATGAATGCGAGTAAATGAGATGAAGTGGAAAACTCATGGAATCATTCAATCAAAGGCTAATGATGTAAACCTACTGTCAAAAGCGAGGAAACTTTCCATTGACGCATGCATGTCCCAAGGTACTAATTAGTTTCTAAGTCTAACTCCTAGATGATGTATTGAAGTCAACATGAACAGACTCGTCGAAGGAGGGCCATGATGTATCCCACATCATCGACACAAAATTGACACGGGAAAGTGATGTAAAATGTAGATCAAATGAGCATAGAATGACACAAGGATGAAGGTCAATAGGACTGTAGAAAGGTTGACTCATGCTAACTTCCCTTGAAAATTGGATGACATGAAAAATGACTTGGCAACATTTACTTAACGATATAGAGACCAAAAAATAATGCGATAATGACCGAGACATACTTTAGATAGAACAAAGGAGTAAGATGACTCATGGAGTTGGTATAACTCAGAGTCAAGTAGATTACCCAACTGTAAGACAAGATGCAAATAGGTGCCATGTTCAAGGGAGACAACAAATGACTTCCATAATGTGAAATTAACCTATTTTTCCCAATATTCCCCCCACCATGGTTGATTAGTACCTATTTGTATTTTAACAAGATTGAGGAAGATAACAGATGCTTGGTGTAATTCATCTCATGCTTATTTATTTCTTAACAAGCTTGAGGAGGATAATCTCATGCTTCTAGTCATGGGATTGTCATGTAAGGATGGAAGCAGATAGCTCAGAAGTATGCCTGCAACATAAAGGACGATGAATACTAGTCCTAACAAAAATGCCTACAATTGAAGAATAAATACCCATAATAGCCCAAAAGGACATGCTTGCACTATTAAGAAATTATGCCTGCATTCCTTAGGAAAATGCATGCAGTAGGCTTAAAGAAATTCCCGCACAAGCCTTAAAGAAATGATGATAGCTACTTGAGGAAAATCCCTACAAGCCTAGTCATTTTAAGAAGAAAAATGCCACCAGGGCTGTCTAATAAAATGCCCGCATTAGTATGGAAATGCCCACATGATTTGAAAGAATGCTTGTGGGCATAAGGGAAATTCCTGCAACTCATAGTAAAATGCTCACAAGAAAAATAGTGGCTAGCCTATCTTCATCATAATGGTGTCTTGTCCATGAAAACAATGTACAATAAGCTAGGCCTATTTCAATCATGGTAAATTCAACTACAAGAAGAAGATTCCAAAGAGTAGCAAAAGAATCAACATAAGCACATTCTGTTCTATGACAGCGATGTAAAAGGAAACCGAGGGGTGGTAGGTGTGGGGGGAAATCATCCTCAATCTTAGAGGAATACATGAAATGAATTGTGATCGGGGTTTTAGACCAACCTCCAATATTCAAACAAAAGAATTAACACCCCTTTAGGGTCTAATTCAATCAAAGTAACCTCTCTACATGTTGTTGGAGACTCTACATTGATTATCAAGCTTGTTCACTATTCAAAGGCTCCAACAAATTGTACTTTTGCTCCTCTCTAGGTTAGAATCCAACGATAGAAAGAAAATGCCATTGACATACAATCCTTCTATGTAAATTAGCATCCAACAATAGTGAAGCAAATCAACATGCTAACAATGCTTTAAGGTTGAAATGGGAGAATTAAAAGAAACTTGGTTGTCAATCTCTCACATACCCTAAATTGGTTATGCTTTCCAAGTGCATTGTCACTATGTATCAATCAAATAAATGCTCAAATCAACCACATACCAAATCTCATCAAATAATATTGGATATGAGCAAGGTTCACACAAATCGGGTCATGCCTAAAATCATTTCCATTCAACATATTGAAGACATGACCATTGTAATTTGGGGACTGGGTGGGATATCTATTGGGTTTATAGGTGTGGAGGTTAGCAATTGCTCAGGTTTTCTCCTCTGGGACATTGTCTAATGGGAAGTTTTGGGTTGGAAAGTAACCCTATATTTACTATGATATATTCATAATTGGCAAATAGCTCCATATAGAACAATTTTTTATATATAATTAGAATAATATATTCATTTAATTTCTTTTATTAGAAAAAGAACATAATACAAATATTTTTAATCATAATGTATAAGTATTTAAAAAAAATTATTAATTAAATTTAAAGTTTTAATTACTAAAATATTTTTGTTTTTTATTTATATTTGTATCCTTCACTTCATTTTCGATTTTTAAGATTATATACTTTGTAGATTCAAAGTTAAAATGAATCAATCTTAGCAGGGATGCCCACTCATGTCAAGTCAATTTATTTCCCAGCAATTGCCTTTTGATTTCCCAAATCGAAGTCTCCTTCCGTTTTCTGTAAGAAACTCACACCGAAACGACAACATGTATTTTATGACAAAAGTGTTCTCCTCGTCTAACACACGGCAAGAGAAAGAATAGAAAATTATTTGAAGAACAAGTTTTTGATAGAGCATGAACAGGACACCCCAACTTGAAAATAATGAATGTTCCCCCTATTTGTTAGCCCATAAGCCCACTCATGTCAAGTCAATACAATTTAATATTTTCTTGATTTTTTTTCAAACGAAGAAAAGTAATTTGTTATTTTCATTAGAAATCAAAATTACAAACAAAAGATTAAATCTTCTCTATTTATACATATTTTTTACAAAATACCAATACTATCCACATTACAGTCTTCTAAAAAAACTAGGATAATTAGATGAATGGGCGTCATGAGATAACAATCTACTATTGTTTAGTAGATCGGGATCAGATTAGGCAACTCTTGCCTCTACAATTCAATACGATTTCCTTCTCTGTGTTTGCCTTTTGATTTCCCAAATCAAAGTCTAATTCTTCGTCTTCCATTTTTTTCTCTGTTTACATATCGAAACGCAATTAAACCCAAGATCGATTTTCAGTATTCAAAGCAACAAATTACAACAATTCTTTACATCAGGCAGATCAGCTTCGGACTGCGAAGCTCATCTCTGCAAACACACACCTATGCCTTTGCACAAAGTATTGGACCCTTTTATGTTTCAGAAACAACAAAGCTACATCCTAATCCAAGGCTTCCTAGGGATTCCAATATATGCAAACTAGCACCTATACAGACTCTGAAACTGCATGGGACTCAACAGCGCCAAAGCTACTGTCTGCTCTTTCCCAAAACACTCAAAAGCAAAACTTTACAAACTTGCAGAGCTCAACACATGAGCGACTCCAAACTTAAACTCGAATGGAATGGAATCCAATGAGGCCTCGGGCCTTTATTTATACAATTCTAATCGGTAAACCGGTGACTCGAGAATGGCAGCTAAGAGTCATAAAGAAGGATACGGGGTGATAGGTGGACAACCCATCATTATCTCATCCCTTGAGGTCCGAAGACATATGGGGACCCGAATCTTTATCATGACTGACACTTAACATGGCCGACAAATTACAAAGTGGAGCATTCACCGGCCCACCATGGCTTTCAAAAATTAATCACGGGGATCCCATCCCACTCGGCAGATGCATCGTTCTTTTCCATTGCCGAGGTCCACACCGCCACATGGGCAATTAAAGATATCAAAGTCAGATTCATAATCTTCGAAATCTTGCTCGGGTGTACCTTCTTCTTCAAGCTGGATAGGAGGATAGAGATCTGATTGAAACACTGCTCAACGTTGGACCCATACAAAAGTGGATTTGGTCCGCACAGGAACTCACCCTGGTACAATGATTCCACTCTGAAATCTAGTGGGATTCTTCATGTGTGTAACCTTGTATCTATTCGGTTCCCTTAATGATCTCTCTTTATGAACTTTTGGGAAGTGTAGATGGTATGCTCCAACCGAGTATACCTACCACCATGATGATGAAGCATGAATTTGAACCATTGATGGTTCTGGTCTACCACTTCCATATTAGCTTGCAGCTGCAAAATAAAGTTTACACGCCGATTGACCCAATCTTTTCTGGGACAGAATCTGTCAAGAAGGATCTCAGTCCAGCCGAACCAACTTTTATTTTTTAGATTTTCGGGATCACCACAAATCACAATTAACCTCACTTCTCTACAGAATTGGAGGATAAGGTTGTAGGAGGTCCATGTCAGATTACCTTCTCCAATATCAACGTACCAAACAGGTCCATCTATTTCTTCATTGCAGTCAATCCATAGCTCTCTGCAGTTACGAAGCTTTGAACTAGCATTCTCAAAACTTTTGAAAACATCACGTTCCCATCTCTCTAGTATTTGTAGCTTTAATGGGAAATTTTGGATTTGCTTGATAAGAGTGATATCCAGGTACGTTTTTGCTTCTCTCCTGGAAGCATAATCAAGTAACTTCCGCCTCTTGGCCTCTGAGAGAGTTTCATCCCATGGTTTCAAGAACAAACCATTTCTTGGCTAGTACAGGGGAACAACAAGAGCTTTGCCTTTATCGTTTGAACTAGAGCTTGACGATCCAGGGGTAAACATATTCAAATCTAGTGTTGAAGGCTTTGAATGTTCTCTGGTCAACACATCCGCTAAATAGTTAAGATATCCATGCTTATAAACAATATCAAAATCAAAATTGCTAGACCATAAAAACCACTTTAAAATTCTACTACTATTTTCAGCCATCAAATTTTCATTTTTGAAGATGCCTGGCATGATATTCAAATCAGTTCTAATTACAAAACGAACTGGCTTTAAAAATAAAATAAAATGGTTTACTGTCTTTTTGACAGCCAATATCTCCTTGTGGCTGGATGGGTAATTAAGCTCAGCAGCTTTGAAGGAACTAGAACCATAGCCACAAACATTCTCCTTGCCATCAATGATTTCAATTAGAACTCCACCCCAAGTATGTGAAGAAGCATCGGTTTCAATCACCAATTGATCGTTACCCTGAGGTAGTGACAAGGCTGGAAGATCTAACACTTTGGCTTTAATGGACTGAACAACCAAAGTCATAGCAGAAGACCATTTCGAAGGATTTTTCTTCAACCTCTGTTGCAGGATATGAATATCATTAGCCTGCCCTTGTAGAATGGCCTTATATATTTTAGGCTACCAAGGAATCTCTGTAACTGAAATTTCTCTAAGATCTAATCTGGGAAATGACTAAAAACATTAAGGACATGCTTTTGCAGAATAAATTGTCCTTTCTGGATCTTAAAACCAAGAAACTCCATCTCAGTTTTTCCTATCTCCATCTTTCTTTGAGACAGGACCAATCCATGTTTGAATACCAGATCATAGAAAGCTTGCAGATATTTTAGATGCTCTTGAAGATTTTTGGAGCATATCAGGATATCGTCTATAAATACTAATGCCCACTTCTTATCTTGGAAGATATCTTCCATTCTTTTCTGAAACTCAGACGGTGCATTATTGATTCCAAATGGCAACACCTTCCACTGGTACTGGCCATGTGGAACGACAAATGTTGTTTTATATTGATCTTTGGCTTCAATGCCAATCTGATAGAATCCAGACTTTAAATCAAACTTACTAAAAATGGTGCAACCAGCAATTCTTTGAAGCAAGTTGGCTTTGTCTGGCAAAGGGTATCTTACTTTTTGCAGTACAACATTCAGTGGTTTAAAGTTCACCACCAACCTAGGTTTTCCCCGCTTTATTTCAGAGTGCTTGTTGATGACAAAAGCACGACATGCCCACGGGCTCTTTGAGGGTTCAATGAGACCTTTTGTTAACAATTCCTTAATTTTAGCAACACAAAAGTCTCTTTCAGATGGTGACATCAATCTTGCGGAATCTTTCATAGGCTTGGGCTTCTAGAGTGTATCAAACGGGAGTGACACAAAATATTTTTCCCTTGTCCAGAAGGCATTGGGGCTTTCTGAACAACTGTCCTTTATCAATTTTGCAGAGATATCAGCAAGAGTCTTTTCTTTATGGATCTCGGCAAAAGCTATACAACGGTCCATTTTAAATAGCGCAGCAGTCTTAGGTTTGGACTCAGGCTTACTCTCAATTATCTTACATTTAGGCTTTGACTCAAAAGGCAGGGGACACGAAATAGGATTACCATTTATAGAGCATGAAAACAACATTTTTGGAGTGTCCATGGAAAAAGGGCTTATTCTAGTAAGAAACTCAGACCCTAGAATACAATCTTCCTTGATATTATCTAATCTGTACAAGGACAAGATATCACACTTATTTCCAATATTTACAGGAAAAACTGCAGCTTTACCAACTAAAGGAACAGGAGTACCTTCAATGGAGGTGCCTCGATCTACAGAGGATTCCCAATAGAATGAAGGGATAGCAGAACCTTTAGCCAAATTTAATTGACAACCTGAATCTACCATACAAAACTTAAACTCATGAGGACAGAACTGAAGTCTTATAAACAATTTAGGACCTGAAAATAGACCTAAGGAAAGATCAGCGAAAGATTCTTTATGTTCTGGACTCTGCAAGGCTAGCCCATAGTGTTTACTCATTTCATCATCAGATGACTGATCTCTTTCAGTAACCAGAACTCTAACCATATTCTTGAGATCTTCAATCTCATTTGCCAATTTCTTCAATGCTTGTTGTTTTTCCTTGAACTGGAGCCTTAACAACTTATCTTTATCTTTTCTGTATTCCTGTCTACTTTCATGGCCATCTAGGTAATTCTGGTAGATCTCTGCAGGGTGATACATAGCAGGAATTGTTCCTTCCACTTTACTCTTACCTTTGTCCCATTGAAGAAGTCCTAATAACCTCTTCTTTTCTTCTTTAAGGTCTCTTCTCAGAATGTACTGGAAGGAAGGAGTTTCAAAGAGTTGTAGATCAATTGCAGCCAACTCTTTTTCAACAGACTGCTTATGGCTAAAAGAAAACATATACAAAGAGAAATCAAACTCTGGCGGCTCACACCCCCCCAAATTTGCATCCAGACTGGAATTAGAGTCGGAGGAGGATGGATCAAATTTATTAAGCTCAGCATCAGAAGCTAAACCTGAATCAGAATCTTCAGCCAAAGATTCGTCGGAAGGAAAAAAGATAACTTCTCATGAAGGAGACTTATTAGAAGCACAAGTACAAAGATCCCACCACTGAGGATCAAGCTGTGCACACAAGGTAGAAAGCCTTGGCTTTGATTTACGCTGAGTACATTCACTCGCCCAGTGACCTTTCTGGCCACAAATAAAGCATGTTTCATTGTCAGTTTTCTCGGATCTTCTTTTCACAAACTTTCTCTGGAAGGGTTTGCGATATTTCTTTGCAAACTTATGATCAGACTTTCTATATTCATGCTTTGATTTATACTTATAGGGCTTTGAAGGATGATATGAAGGGGCACTGGTATAGAATCCTTTCTTCTTCTTTTCGCAATGACAGGATTCTTTCAAATGGCCTCTATTATGCACACCACATCCCCAATCTGGCATCCTTTCCACATTTTTACAAAATGAGGATGAGTACATAATCTGATGCTGTTTAAAGTCCTTACTGACACGTCTTTCTAGGCAGTGTTCTTGCCAGGTTTCCATGATATAGGCATGCAGTTATGCTAAAGAAATCCCTCTAAGAGGAATGTTTTTATCCTTCAAAAACTGTTCAACCGCATCAGGTACATGACCTAGGAAGCTTCTTAGGTAATGCTTGAGGTATGCAGGCTCACCTGATTTTCCTGATGAGATTAACAGATTCTGAATATAGCAGAAGTATTGCTCACTCTATCCAAGGTCACAGAGTTTGGCTGACATGAAAAGGGAAGCAAGATGATCATAATCCTCGCGATCATCTGGACCATAAAATTCTTTGCTTAAAGCTTGTAAAATCTGCTGATCAACATCATCGGCGGATAGCATTTCATTTCAGGCATCCTGTGGGGTCATCTCCACCAGTCATGTGCAAGGCCTGAAAGACGTGCAACTAATAACATGCCCAAGTGCTGTCCTGTGACAGTATTATCCTGGTGTCTCTTGTATAGAACCCATTGTCCAAGCATTTGGATAGTATTTTTAACATCATCCCTAGTTTGGAATTGTATGTTAAGGACTAGCTGATCTAGCATTTGCGACAAGAGATTGTTCATACTATTAATTCCAAAATGGAATTTGTGAGAAGGATTAGTGGATGCATTAGCATCAGTCATATGCAAGTCATACTGAGGAGGAGGAGGACCTGTGACAGATGATGAGGCATCTGCTTCTGTATCTGGACTTCTTGGTAATGCCATCATTTCCAGATATTTAGGATTAAGAGCAGGAGGCATAAGCTTAAACTGAGCAATGTCTTCTTGAATTTCCTCATAATCTTGTTCATCTTGGCCAAAGTTAAACACTGGTCTTGAATCTTCCTCGTCAATATTCAGCATACCAAAAGAAAGACTTTTACCATGAGACGACTTCCTTTGGTGACCTTTTATTTCTAAAGCAAAAATTGATTGACTAACAGCAGACTTTCTTCTTTAGCTCTTGAGATTTTGTCAAAAGCTCTTCTAAGACTGTTAGTCTCTTTTCAGATTTAGCAGCAGCTGCTTCTACTGCTAATTTAACTTCTGTTGAATCATGCAACAGATGATTAAGTAAATCTAATTTTGCAGCTATGACATATATTTTCTCCTTTTCTTCTATCATTTGTTTTTTGATGAAGATGATATCAGTTGCCATATCATCTAGGTTTTGTGCAGTTAACCTGTGCTGCATGTTGCCATAATTGGCAATCTTAACTTCATCAGAAACTGATTCCTCGGTCGTTGAGGACTTACAAGGAAAAAATTATTTTTTAACTTGGCCATCGATGGAGAATTGTCTGAATTCTCGAAGATTTCTTCCTGGAAAAAAGGACCTTTGACCCTGGTTGACAACTTCCATTTCTGCGTTGCTTCTAGGCAATGAAAACATGCCTAAAGTAGGAGGATCACGGTTTTTGTGATGTTGGATCCTTTGCATTATTTTATGGCAGGCAGGACAATCTTTATGATGGCCACTGTGTTCTGTGTCATGTAAACCAGTGAAAGAAGGCTGGGAAGATGAGATAGAATTTGGTTCGGCTTGACGCCGGGCGTTCTGGTAACAAGCAGTAGAGGTGGATCTGATGAGTGGAGGGGTAAATCTGGGAGTAGGATTTCCCTCAGGAAATCTAAAAGAACTTGTAGACCAATCAAAGGTGATAGGCCGAGATGTGAAGGAATGGGCTTCTCTTTTAGCATTTCTCAACTCTTTGCATTTTACTTCCCATTGCCTGAGATATTTTATGCCGGTCCAATCAAAAGTAACAGGCCTGGGATAGTTTATGCCGGTCCAATCAAAAGTAACAGGCATAGATTGCTTCGATTTCTCTGATTTCACCACGCTATGCAAGTGTGAACTTTGATGCACATGCGATCTCAGCGGGGGAAGAGTATCATTACCAAACCTGGTAACAACACAACCTTTTAACTGGATGATCTTGGAACCAGTATCCATATTAAAACCGTTGGGTAAGATATAAGATTTCAACAAATCATAAATGTAGGGATCATCCAAACTGACAGAGTATTTTGGATAAATTGTCCTGAAAGCAGGACCATCATGCAAAGGAGTTGTAAAGCCTCTGATTATTGCATCAACAAATTTGCGATGCCACGTATCTATAGATACACAGAGAGAAGATACAAGTAGATATGGGCGGACTAAGGGCCCCAAACCAAGCTTAATAGCACCTAAATGTGCATACTTATAACCCTGATCTTTCACCCATACAATTTGACGTTTTTCTAACAAATTTATGTGCACTAGCTCATCCTTGTCACTGAATGAGACATCAATTGAACTTACTTTAATTTGAGTAGAAGTTTGATACCGCCACCAAGACAACTTATAGACATATTTAGGAAGAATTGCAGGTAACTACCAATTTTCAGATGGGTTAAGATCTTGTATATTGATGATTGAAGAATCAGAAGTAGAAGGTTCATTAAGAAAATATGATCTTCGTTCCATAAGGGAAACTTCTGTATCATTTGCAGACTCACAATCTAAGTTAGCGAGCGAAACTGAATCCATTGATGGATCCATGATGTTTATGGGATTTTTAGCTCACGCTAGTCTCTGGCAACACAAGGATTTACTGCGCCTACCCATCGGCTATGACCTCTCCTTCGAACAACCCAAAAATTCAAATCCCTCACGTCCAACAATTTACTTAACTCTCATTTCCACAGTCTACAAGAGCAGTTTCCTAGATTGCAAGCATAGTAACACAGAAAATAACCATAGCAGATTTAATAGATATAAAACAATGAACATATAACTTACAGAAAATTATGTCTGAATTCTTCGAGCTCTCTGGCTCTGATACCAATTAAACCCAAGATCGATTTTCAGTATTCAAAGCAACAAATTACAACAATTCTTTACATCAGGCAGATCGGCTTAGGATTGCGAAGCTCATCACTGGAAACAGACACCTATGCCTTTGCACAAAGTATTGGACCCTTTTATGTTTCAGAAATAGCAAAGCTGCATCCTAATCCAAGACCCTTAAAATCCGTTTCTCCCTCCAACATACATCAACATGGCTAGTAATAAGCACCTAGCATTGCAGCATTGAATATTGCAATGGATTTTTTCTTACCATTAAGGAGCTTGAAATCTAATGGTCAACAAAGAACCAACTGAAGCATTCAGTGCTGCACTCTAATGCCAAGTGTTTATCAATATAAATTTTTCTATACAATTAATTAATTTTAAAATATTTTGTAATTAAATCTTATTGATTCAGTTTTAAATTTAAAATCTTTGAACAAAATTAATTTAAACATCTTTTTGACCATATCTCTAAAAGCTTTTCTTTTTCTCACTGGTAAAGCCAAATATTAAGCTTATCCATTAATTCTTTGTGCTATCTAACAATTAAATATTGATTTTATTATGAATTATTTCAACATCCTAAATAGTATACAAAACAAGAGCCATGAGGTGGCAATGTACTCGACATTGTCACCTAGTTTCTAGTTTTTTGCAATTGGTGTGAAAAGCTTGAACAAATAGCACTATCGGAACAAATATCAATAATGATTCTGGATAGAGTTGTCATTTCCCCCTGAACAAAAATGCAAAACCAAAAAGTGACAATTGTAATCAATTTTCCATTCCAATCAAATTTCTCGAGCTACACATTTAACAAAGTAAGCTCCAAATATTGTTATAGACAGATAATTGTTATTCTAGATGGACAATTTTCTTCGTTGCAAGGCTATTCTTTAACATTTTAACCACTTCTAACTCCAAATCAAAGCTAAAACATAACTTTATTTATTCTTAATGATCACAAAGCTTCAAATACTTATATATGCAATCAATTTCTACAATAATGACAACAATAATACAAATAATTTCCCAGATCAAGGGCTATAACCTTGAAATATTTAAAACATTGACAAATGGTATCCATTCATTCTCAAATTATGATAAACAAAAAACAAGTAGCATTATCTTACTTCATTGTTTAGATAATACACAAGCTCCAAATATTTATCAAGAAAACCGACATTTAATAATATTCAGAGGGAAAATTAAATAATAATAAATACACTAGGTCATTAACTAAAAAGAATAGTTAAATACACAGTTTTCCAATTTGAATTTGTTTAGGTAAAAATATTTAAATTTTGGCAAACGCCAGATACATATTTTCAATAAGTCATCTAAATTTAGCTTAGAAACATTAGGTCCACATAAAACACAGATGCTTAAAATCGCCACAATGCAACTTGTGATTTCAGCCATTGTTCGTCTACGGGATTCCGATCTCAAATGCCTAATTCCCCGATCTCATGCTATGCTTCACATGACAACCTGTAAATAATTTGTAATGAGAATGAAATCCTCAAATAAAATTGAAACATGTCGTACTACTGACATTTTAATCTAAGTGAATTTTCATCGTTAAGAACAACTAAGTTTTCAATTCAACCAAAATATTTGTCTTTTTCTTCAACACAAGCTGACGTTAAACCCTATAAGTCAAGAAATGCATGTACATATTTTGAGTTCAATAAAAATAAAAGGATTCTACCTGCATTTTTCCCTCCAAACAACAGCTTAAAGTTGCCATCCTCATGATATGTTGAACTTTAGGAGTTCAAATATAGAAAACCCGGACTGAATTTTGCAACTCTTGAGTTTGAATAATATATTTATTATTTCATAGGCATACAAAGCCTGTGCATTCAATTTGATGGGATACAAGTGGAGAATATTTGGCATCTACTAGTGAGGGTTTTGTTAGGGTATGGTATTTTCGTTCCGGAAAAGAAGGTGAATGTGTACATGAACTGACTTGTAATGGAAATAAATTCCATTTGTGTGTCTTTCATCCAAGATATCCAAAAATTTTGGTAATGGGATGCTATCGGGTTAGTTGCATTGGGTATTTGACTTCGAAATTATTACTTATTTACTATGTTGCACTAGTCTCAGGGACGAGGGTACGGGAGGTACGGGGGGGACCAGTTTTTGGGATGAATAGAGCAAACCCCCAATTTTTCATGGGATGACAGGTTGGGGGCGACAATTATATATATATATATATATAATTAAAAAGTAAACACATTGACATACAAATCAGAACACCATTTGATTGAGAGAAATCATAAAAATCAGAACATGTTTCCAGCAAAATATTAAAATAGCTTCCTTGTAAAATTTATGAGAAAACATCAAAACATGTTTGCATCCTTTAATTGAGATAAATCATATAAATCAAAACATGTTTAGAGTGAGCCACCGAAGTATGGTAGAGTGGATGGATAGCGAAGGAGGTCGCGGGTTAGGGAAATAGGGGCAAAGCTATGTTAGAGTTTACTTTTAGGTTTTTAATTTTTTAATTTTAATTCATTTTTTCTTTTTTCATGTGCAAATTAAGGGACGGCTAGGAGTCCCCTATTGGTCAAGGGACTTAGGGGACATCCCTAAAAAGTCACCGATTTGATCGGGTACGTTTATGAGACGTCCAAAAAGTCCCCAAGTCCCCAATGGATTCCCTGACGATTTGGGGATGTTTATGAGTTCCAAAGTCCCCGAAACACAGGGAATGGGTGAAATTTTGGGGGGGATGGGTTCCCGTGAAACATAGATGATTTAATATGGGTTTTCTTCTTGTGAGAGTTAATATATTAAGATACAATCTTTATTTTAACAAGATTGTATTATTTGAATCTTGTATCCAATAATGATGGTTTTTATTTTCCTACTAATTAAACTTACAAATCAAGATAATACTTGATCCTATTAAATATATAAATGACTAACTAAATGAGCTAAAAGGATAACTAAATGAACTCCTTATTAAGTATTTCATAAATTCCAATCCCACATATTGTTAGGAACATATATCTTAGTTTTGTATTGATTATATATGGATGTTTTTATCATATTTATAAACATAATTACTTGTACCATAATAAAGTTTTGGATTATTTATTCAAAACCTAACCACCCTTCAAATAAAATTTAACCTAATTAATATACAAAACACCGAAGGAATGGATTGTCCACGGTGGAGAGAGAAAGTTGATTGGAAAAAGTAGGATGTAAAATAAAAGTACTCTATCCAACTATCCAACATTTTGGGTTATATTCTATATCTAGTTATGATTAGACATAAATAATAGTTGTTGCTTCTGAGGCAAAAAAGAACTACCCAATATTTTGTGCCATAGTCTATATCAGGGTAAATACTATTCATAATAATTAACATAAAAGAGAACTTAAAAATAGAGTTAGTAACAAACATAGAGGTACCTAGTCCTTGGCCTCACATAAATATATTTTTCACCTATTTCCTTCCTAAAACACTTCTTTAGATAATTGGTTTTATACTTTTTTTTTGTAAGTAGGAGATAACTCCTTCTATTACTTATGTATGAACAAATTTACAGAATAAAAATACATACAGTCGAGCCATTGCTCATTCCACACTAGAGACCCCAAGCATAGTTGATTTTCAAACAGAGACCACCCTTCATTAAGATAATTAGGGTGTTGGGGGATCCCTCCTAGGAGACACCGCCTCATCCCGTGGTGGTTCCCTAGAAAGATCCAAGTATTCCTTCAAAGCCTCTTTGAGCAAACGAATCCCCGCCGTGTTAGCCTACTGACCACCCTTGATTATCTTAATGGCCTCCCGGATGCCTTGAGCCAACTGATGCCGCGTCTGGATGTCCCAGGACAAGAGAATCCGCACTGCCCAACAAGGGTTGGCCACCAATTTCCTGCCCAGATGGGCTTCATCTCCCAGAGGAGGGCGACTTCCCAGTGAGCAATTTGAGCTTTGATATGTGTCGGGGTTTCCGCCAGGTATTGCGCACCACAATTGAAGGTCAGGGGAGTCAGCCCCTCCAATTCGAAAGGATGCTACTAAGAGGTTCCTTTCCTCAGTAAGAGTCCTCCATCACCTCCACTCTGAGTAGAACCCCGACGGCTACGGGCCCTCAATTTGGGAGCCATAACTCCCCGACCCAAAGCAATCGACAAACAGAAACTCATAGATTGATTCCAACGATTCTCAGAATGACGCACAGTTTGCATGACTATACCCATAGGGCCATGGGTATTTATGGAATTTATGGGAGGTAACAGGATATAGAACATCCTTGAAGCAGAATGATTGGCCCTCTTCTCCGCACAGACCATGAGCCTAGCCTTCATGGCTCTGAACCTGCTGATTGTTCCCAAATCTGCGAAACATGCCTTCTCGCATGCTTGATCACTTTGAGGGCCATACGCCCACTTTGATGATGTACTACCGACATTACTTCCTATTGCACAGAAGCGATTACCCTTGGTGAGGCCAACTGCTTTCCTGAAATGACAATTAAACCTGATAGTGCCAAATGAGCCTAAAAAAGACCGATGGCTTCCCATTTAATGATGGAATTATGTTTGAGTACCCCTAGCGGATCCTTTCCCACCACTATCCCTATCCCTTCTCCTTCCCCACCACTTGTCCTGGCGCTCTTCTCATAATGAGCGATGGTGGGATAAAACGTGGCCATGACAGAGGAACTGCCAGCTCATCCTGATGCCCATTAATAGTTGCTACTTTTTTTATCTCCCCATGGGCTGTTGTCGGGATGCCATCTGTCCAGATTATGTTGTGGAGATTGCATAGGAGAAGAGATGTGTCGGAGTTTGAGGGAGCTTCTGATTCACTGCTGGGCCGACTAGATTCCTGGAATTGCATTCATTCCTAGTCCCCCTCCATGCGATAATCCAAGTGGCCTAGATCTTCATTAGCCATTTCCTCACATCTCCTCCATAAATCTTGGTCTTCCATGTGTTGACGCATTAATCCATGGAAAGATATGTGCACTCCCACCCCTTTGTTGGCTAAGGCGTCCGCCACCTTATTCCCCTTCCGATGGACGTGTGCAAACTGTATGGATGGGGTGGTGGCCAACAGTCTCCTTAGTGCAATGAGCCTACTCTCCCATTTCTAGTTGCAGGAAACCTTGGAAATGGCTGAGCCTTGCTGAATGCGCCTCATGGTGGAAATGATAATTAGGGAGTCCCCCTCCACAACTAGAGGCGTCCACCCCTGCTGTAAATCCCATCTCAAGCTGCTCACCATTCCTTCCAATTCGGCCACATTATTAGTATTTTCTTCTATGTCGCCCCAAAATGTGCTGACAATCGTTCCTTATGCATTTCTAATAACTCCTCCAAATCCAGTCGGGCCTGGGTTTCCTTTCGCGGCTCCATTGAAATTAAGCTTGAACATTCATTCCGTTGGGCGCTGCCACAAGTCTGTACTAAGAGGAGGTGCGACCATCGGGTGGGATCGGCCAATTCTTGTTGGTAAGTTATAGATACCCTAGTCATTCAGAATTTGTCTTTTTGCACTTTCCGTTTTCATGGCTTCTGGAGTCCAATGACTTAATGTTAATGATTCCTTTAAATTATTTTCTAGAAGATTCCAGACCGCTTCTGTGGTTCATGTTTTGTCTTCAAAAATACGCCTATTCCTTTCTTTCCATATTTCCAAGACCAAAAAACCCGGGAATTGTTAGAAAAACAGCATCGCAGAGCAATAAAAATAAACATAAATGCAAATATAATCACACACACATTGCAAGAGAGACATAAATATATCGTGGTTCACCCCAACTTGGGCTACGTCCACACTGAATTTGCCAGTCGTTGTTATTATTACCGTCCAGCAAGGTGAAGGGATACAACCTATAGCATAGCCACTGCACTTCCTCTTCACTGTCTCACAGTCTCTCTCCTGATCATAGAGATCTTTACAATGCATAAAAACTAATACATCATACCCTAGCCATATTACAATGTCTTTCTTTTATAGGGGAAATACAATGGGAAAATACCACAAGATACCCAAAACCATGGGCCCGCAAAACAATTGGTGAAAACAACCCCAAATTTTTTTCTCGGGGACGTTTCCCTCGAACCCCCATTTCTAGGGGTCGCTTCCCCCGATCCCTTGTTTGCGGGGGCTCTGCCCCCAAACCCCCTTTTTCAGGGCGTTTCCCTGAACCCCTAAAAATGCAGAATGGGTGTACAGTCCTCTGGGGTGCACGACTAAGACAATATCATCTATGAGACTGGAAGATCTGGCTCCACAACCAACAATCTCCCACTTGGAGACTGATCACAGCAACTCCACCGCTGCTGCATTTGCTGGACTTGGACTTGGAAAATTTCTCTTCCTCACCTTCATGCTAGAAGGCCAACTGAAACCGAGCAAGAACTCAATTTCTCTCTGGTCACTACCTTTGTGAACATGTCTGTAGGATTCTAGCTAGTATGTATCTTTTCAAGCTTCAACAGTTCATCTTCAAGAATAGAGCATATGAAATGGTACTTGAGTTGTATATGTTTAGTCCTCGAATGGAATGTTGAGTTCTTTGCAAGATGAATGGAACTCTGGCTATCACTATACAACATGTTATCCTTCTGCTTCTTACCCACCTCCTCCATAAACCTCTGCAACCAAATCATCTCTTTACTAGCCTCTGTAATAGCAACATACTTTGCTTCCATTGTTGAAAGTGCAACAACCTTCTGCAGTTTCGAAATCCAGCTTACTGTTATTCCACCTGCAGTAAACACATACCCTGTGGTGCTCCTCCTACTATCCTTATCACCTACCATATCTGCATCAACATATCCCTGTAGAATAGTGTCTGAACCTCCAAAACATAATGCCCGAGTGGTGGTACCTCTCAAATACTTGAGAATCCACTGTACTTCCCTCCAATGTTCTTTACTTGGATTGTTCATATATCTGCTCACAACTCCCACTGCATGTGCAATATCTGGTCTTGTGCACACCATGGAATACATCAAGTTGCCAACTGCTGATTGATAGGGAATCTTGGACATGTAATCCATCTCTTCCTGTGTCTTAGGACACATTTCCTTACTTAGACTAAAATGGCTGGCCAAAGGTGTACTAACTGGTTTTGCATTCTGCATTCTGAACCTCTCCAACACCTTTTGTATGTACTCACCCTGAGACAATGTCAATTTGCGATTTTTCCTGTCTCTTGTTATTCTCATACCAAGGATTTGCTTTGCAGCACCCAAATCCTTCATCGCAAATGAATTAGCTAGCTTCCTTTTGAGTACATTTATATCTTGCATGTTAGACCCTGTAACAAGCATGTCATCCACATACAATAACAAGATAATATATTTTTCATTGTCTAGCTTCTTGAAATAAACATAGTGGTTAGAATGACATCTACTATAACCTTGTTCTGTCATAAACCTGTCAAATTTTAAATACCACTACCTTGGAGCTTGCTTCAAGCCATACAAACTCTTTTTCAACTTGCATACCAACTTCTCCTTACCTTTGACCTCATACCCTTGTGGCTGCTGCATATATATCTCTTCCTCCAAATCCCCATAGAGAAAGGCTGTTTGTACATCTAACTGTTCAAGATGAAAATTTTCTACCGCCACTAGACTTAAGATAGTCCTAATTGAAGTCATCTTAACAACAGGAAAAAATATTTCATCAAAATCAATACCTTTCTTCTGTGCAAACCCCTTTACAACAAGTCTGGCCTTGTACTGCTTCTTACCTCCTTCTTCTTCCTTCAACCTGTAAATCCATTTATTTTGCAATGTTCTTTTACCAGCAAGCAAATGAACCAAATCCCAAGTCTGGTTTCCTACCAATGAGTCCATCTCCTCATTCATTCCTTGCTCCCACTTCTTTCTAGTTTCCACCTGCATTGCTTCTTCATAACATTCTGGTTCACCACCATCAGTCATCAACAAATAATACATTGAAGGAGAGTATCATTCAGGGAGTCTACTTAACCTGGTAGATCTTCTTACCGTTCCAGGAGTTTCAGGCACTTGCTACTGTTCTTGATTTTCTGGCACCTTTGGAACTTCATTGTTTGTAATTTCATCAAGTACTGTGTACTCTGTGTTTTCCTTTTCCTGTTTCTTTCCCTGCAACTGATCTTTATACATGACCTTTTCATTGAATATCACATCTCTACTTCTGATGATTTTGTTATTTTCATAATCCCATAAGCGATAACCAAATTCATCAACCCCATATCCAATAAAGGTACATTTCTTGGATTTAGCTCCAAGCTTTGTTCTATTTTCTTTATCAATATGGACAAATGCTTCACAACCAAACGTTCTCAGAAATGAGTAGTTTACCTTTTTATCTGTCCATGCCTCCTATGGAATACCACCATCCAAAGCATTAGAAGGTCCTATGTTTATTAAATAAACAACAGTATTTACAGCATCCTCCCAAAACTGTAAGGGCAACCCTGCATGCAGTCTCATACACCTTGCACGCTCCATGATCGTTCTGTTCATCCTTTCTGATACACCATTTTCTTGTGGTGTTTCTGGGACTATCTTCTCTCTACGAATCCCATGGTATGAACAGTAACTATCAAACTCCTTGCCACAGTACTCACCTCCATTATCAGATCTGAGACACTTCAACCTTTTCCCTGTCTCATTCTCAACCAAATCCTTCCACTTCTTAAAAGTAGCAAACACATCAAATTTTTGTCTAATGCAATGAACCCATGTTTTCCTACTTGCATCATCAATAAATGTAACATAATAATGAGAGACACCAAGAGATTATACTTGAACCGGTCCCCATACATCTGTATGCACTAGCTCTAACTTTTCATTCTTCTTCTGTTTCCCAACCCTGAGAAATATGACTCTCTTCTGTTTTCCATAAACACAGTTTTCGCAGAATTCCAAACTTACCTACTTCAAATCTGGCAGCAACTTCCTTGAGTGGAGAATCTGCATCCCGTTCTCACTCATGTGGCCAAGCCTATGATGCCACAATGTTGTATCTGTTCCTGTGGAAGCTAAAGAGATAGAATGGTCAGTATTATGAGGACATAAATATAACGTACCTATCCTATCTCCTTTTTCTATCAACATTGATCCTTTAGTGATCTTCCACCACTTTTCTCCAAATGTAGATAGACAGCCGCCATCTCCCAACTGCCCTGTTGAGATCAGATTTCTTTTCATAGCAGGAATATGCCTAACATCTTTCAACAGCTAGTCAGTTCCATTCTTAACTTTTATCCATACCTTACCCATTCCAACAATTTTACATGGCTCCTCATCACCCAATAAAACATGTCCAAAATCGCCAGGAACATACTCATGAAAGTATTTCCTATGGGGTGTAGCATGACATGAAGCTCCTGAATCTACTACCCAATAATCACTAGTATTATCTAATGCTAGAATCAAAGCATCTTGTAACACATCACCTGCTACATTTACTTCCTGGGTAGTTTCCTTCTGTGCATCTCCTTTCTTCTTTAGAGATCTGCAGTCTTTCTTCAGATGTCCTTTCTTTCTATAGTTCCAACACTCTATCTTTCCCAGTTTGGACTTGGATCTTCCCGTTTTAGACTTCCCACGATTACCTTAGCTCTTTCCTCTCTCCTTTTGTCTTCCCCTGGTCTCCATGATCAACGCATTACCTGATGTCTCATCTGTGCTTTTTCTTCGCATTTCCTTGCTAAGAATAACACCAATAACATCATCAAATTTCAAGGTGTTTAAACCAGAGACAAAGTTACTTACAACCATGACTAAGCTATTCCAGCTTTCTGGCAATGAACACAAGATTGGAAGAGCCCTAACGTCATCATCAAAGTTCACACTTACAGAACTTAGCTGATTTGGAATCGTATTAAACTCATTTAAATGTTCAGTAACAGATCCACCTTCAGACATCTTCATATTAAATAAACGCTTCATTAGAAATACCTTGTTGGAGGCCGAGGGTTTTTCATACAGCTTACCCAATGTGCTCATCAAAACCTCTGTTGTCATTTCTTTTGAGATATTTAAAGCCACTGACGAAGCTAGGCCCAACCGTATTGTTCCCAGAGCCTTTCTGTCAAGAACCTCCCATTCTTCGTCCTTCATGGCCGCCGACTACTTTGCTCTTCCTCCCAACGGTAGGAATAGATCCTTCTGGTACGGATAGTCCTCCATTTGCATCTTCCATAATTGGAAGTTTTGGCCGTTAAACTTCTCGACCTTAAACTTTCCTTCTTCCTCCATTACTCCCACTCGAACCAGAAACCCTAGCTTCCTGCGGGTTTATCTGCCAAATAGACCTTTGGCTCTGATACCAATTGTTAGAAAAACATGATCACAGAGCAATAACAATAAACAGAAATGCAAATATAATCACACACACATTGCAAGAGAGACACAGATATATCGTGGTTCACTCCAACTTGGGTTACGTCCACACTGAATTTGTCGATCCTTATTATTATTACCGTCCAGCAAGGTGAAGGGATACAACTTGCAGCACAGCTGCTACACTTCCTCTTCACTGTCTCACAGTCTCTCTCCTGATCTTAGATATCTTTACAATGCATACAACCTAATACATCATACCCTAGCCGTATTACAATGTCTTTCTTTTATAGGGGAAATACAATGGGAAAATACCACAGGATACCCAAAACCATGGGCCCACAAAACAGCTGGCAAAAATAGCCCCAAACCCCTAAAAATGCAGAATGGGTGTATAGTCCTCCGGGGGTGCACGACTGAGACAATATCATCTATGAGACTAGAAGATCTGGCTCCACAACCAACAGGAATAATTCCCACATCCTATTCAAAATCTCATTTTTAAAAGCTTGGAAATGCTAGTTGGGCAGAGTTAGATCAGGGCGTCCTCGGACCCTAGTGTTCTTCTGGAAACGCTCGTCCCCCTTCTCCCACAGGAAGGAAGCCATGGGGCATGAGTCGAGAAGGTGGTTAATGGTTTTTGAGTCCACCTCACACATGATACATCTGGGCGGCCCTATCATCCCCTGACGTTGAAGGTTTTCTCATGTGAGAATGCGTCTTCATAATAATAACCAGCTAAAGGAAGCAATTTTAGGCCACCAATTTCCTTTCCAAATCTTGCGCCATTTTTTCCTCCTTTGCCATACTGTGAGTTTCCATGTAAAATCTTGTGGCTTCTTTGATACTGAAATTTCTCGTGTTAGAATACCCCCAACGAGCTTTATTCGGGATGAGCACCTTGGGGATCCTATGTTTACACAATTCCTTGTAGAAGCTGTACAAGTTCTTGTCAGGTTCACAAGATTTCCACAAAGATTTGGGTTTTCATATCCTAAAGTGGGAATCTGCTGTCATAGGTTCCCAAAAATATTTCACCCTCTCTAGAGGACCTGCTCTAAAGGTAGAGAAGTAATTCTGGGGTGTCATCGTAGTTGGCCAGACAAGGTAATTGTTTCCAGACGTCCTGCATGAAAGAGGCCAATGCTCCATCTCTAATATCCCAAAAGCTATGTCTTTGGATGAGACCCATGTTTTCTTGTGCAGCTTTCCATATGCCTGATCCCGGTAAATCCTCTTCAAATCTTATTAGTTGCTGCTTGGGCCATTGAGACACGTACTTAAAGTGCCAGAGTTTCTCCCATGGTTCCTTGGTGTGAATAATCCATCTTCACCATGTTTTAGCACCCATAAATGTTTTTGTCCTTACCGCGTCCCAGAGTTCTAAACCCCCCATGTCATTTGGTTTGCACAAGGTGTCCCAATCGACCAAGGCCCATTTACTATTCCCTTCCGATCCACCCCACAAGAAATTCCTCTGAATATTATGGATTTGCTTGAGGATAGATTTGGGGGCAGCCAAAACTGAGAAAAGGTAGAGAGGCATAGCCTGAAGCACTGATTTGACCAGGATGATGCAACTTGGGAGATTTAGGGCTCTGAAGGTCCAATGGTCGAGCTTTTGTTTGAGTTTGTCCAGCAGATCCTTCCAAGAAATTTGATGAATAGTGGATTCCGCTAGAGGAGTGCCCAAATACTTGGAGGGTAGGATCCCTTTCGAGAATTCTAAAATCCAGAGGATGTTTCGTCTAGTAATTTTTGGTGTGTTGAAGAAGTACACTTGTGATTTCTCTTTATTGATTTCTAATCCACTGGCCTCTAGGAAGGTATCCATCCCTTTATTTATTCCTCTGGCTTCCTGAACATTAGAGGGTCCCATCAACATAGTGTCATCAACGAATTGTTGATGTGTTTGAGGGTCCATCCTTTCGCTGAGGTTAAGCCCACAAATATATCCCTGTCTTTGCATAGCCTTGAGCATATGACCTAGCCCCTCTGCAATGATAATGAACAGGAAGGGTGATACGGGATCTCCTTGTTGAATTCCCCGTGAAGCCTGGAAGGGATGTGACAGGGTACCATTGACCAGGATCGAGAAGAATTTCAAGGAGACAAGACTCATCACCCACTCTATCCATTTATTCATGAAACCGAAGGTCCTGAGGACCCCTGCTAAGAATTTCCAATTAATTTTGTCATAAAATTTAGATAGATCAAGCTTTAGCAACATACCTAGAATTCTTCCTGTCTTCAAGGAGTGGATAGTTTCGTGCACTAGAATGATGCCATCCATAATCTTCCTACCTTCCACAAATCAGGCTTGCTCGGGGGATATGAGAAGTGGGAGAAGAGGGCAGATCCTATTGGCAATTACTTTGGTAATGATCTTGTAAATGAAATTGCACAGGGAAATCGGTCTGAATTTTCTAGGGTCCTCCATGGCAGTTTCTTTGGGTATAAGCATAAGGAAAGTGGCATTGAGGGCTTTCAAATACATCCTGTCTTCTTGAAATATTCAACTAGGGCCAACACTTCATCTTTCAACCAATCCCAACAAGAGTGAAAGAAATTCGTGGTGAACCCATCTGGTCTTGGGGCTTTATCTACTACCATTTATTTGACCGCTACCTCCAGTTCCTCCATGTCTATGGGCTTCATTAGCATGAGGTTGTGATAATCCGTTATGACCCTCGGTATGTGCTGAAACACCTGAGTTTGAGCCTCACGCCTATTGATGTCAGGTTCCTCCAAGATGTTAGTGAAGAATTCATTCAGGGTAAGTTCCAAATCTCTTTGAGTTTTAGCATGTGTACCATCTACTAGCTTTAGCCACACCATACGATTCCCTTATCGATGGTGGATAGCGGCTTTGTGGAAGAACTTGGTGCTACGTTCCCCTTCTTGCAGCCACCGATTTCTTGATTTCTGATTTCTGCTTCCAAAGGATTTCTTCCTGCTGCTCTTGGGAGTTAAGATCTTGAAGAAGGTGCTGCTCCTGAGTTATCACATCCTCAGTATAGCCCTGGGTCATACCTCTCTGCTGTATCTCTTGCATATTTTGTTCCAACCATTTTTTCTCTTGGAAAATGTTCCCGAAGGAGTCCAAGTTCCAACGTTTGATTTTCCCTTTTAGGAGCTTGAGTTTTTGTTGGAATTGGTACATGAGCATACCCTTGATGGGGGCTAGCTCCGACCACCAATGATCAAGTTTCTCTGGGAAAATTGGGTGGAGCAGCCAAAACTGTTCAAACCTGAAAGGTTTGTGAAGGTTCTCCCTTACCGTCGACCAATCCATACTTACCAACCAATGATCAGAGCCAACAAAGGGAAGTACTACTGCTGTCAACTCACCTCCTTCCAACATAATGGATTCCAAAACCAGGAAACGGTCTAAGCGGCATGCAATGCTCCTATCCCTCGTTCGCTTATTATTCTAGGTGAAAATTTTGTTTGTCATTTGAATATCTACCATCTCCAGAGCTTCGATGACTTCATTAATGTGATCATTTATGGGATTCAGCTGCTAGATTCTTCCTTTTTTCACCTCTAGAGTGCAAATCAAGTTGAAGTCTCCCCCTAGAATCCAAGGTTGAGGACCAGCCACCACCTTTAAGGTGTGTAGAGAGTCTAATAAGGTGGGTTTTTGATTGGCTAAGGAGGGCCCATAAATGTTGGATAGAAAGCCCTGAATCTTTGTGCCCAAAACATGGAAGGTGGTCGAGAGGATAAATTGAGAGGAAAGAAATCCTGTGAGGGCCACCTCCTTCAGATTCCATAGAATTCCTATCCCTCCAACTGCTCCTCTAGAATCATTTGCCATGCCCTTACAAATGGGCCATACTTTCCTACCTATAACTTTTAGCTCTACTTCCGAACATTTAGTTTCTTGAAGAAACACTATGACCAACTTTTCAATCTCGATTTTCCTTTTTAGAAGACGAATCTTCATAGGGATATTAAAGCCTCTTATGTTCCAAGACGTGATCCGCATCTTATAACTTCTTGGGGGATTAGGCGAGGGTTGCGTCAATGCTAGGATATTGTCCTGAGGCGACCAACTTTTCCCCTACCAGCTGGATTCTCTGAACATTACTATGTCTTCCCCTTTTTTCCTTTCTACCTTTCTTTTTCCCTTCCAGTTCCTTGAGGGATTCTGAGGCTATGCCCAAATACTTGAAGTTATTTGTCTTTAAAATTGCTTTCTCTAGCAAGGAAAACTGCTTATGCGAAATGGAGTCTGGGATTTTTGTAGAAACGACTACCTCCAAGCCCTCCAAATCCAATTTTCCTAACTCCATTTCTTCCCCTTCTTCACCTGGTAGGGGTGCCTCTGTCATTATTACTTTTTTTTTTCCGTTTCTTGGGTTGATTTGTCCGAAGAAGAAGGGGGTGGCTTTGAAACTTGATTTTCTTGGATCTGACCTTCCTTCAGGGTTTCGTTTGCTTTTTCTGGTTGCAACACTTTGAACTTGTTATGGGTCTGATTTTTTTTGTTAACCTTGAGTCCCGCTACTCTCTTGGCCTATCTCTTCTTGGTAACCACTTCAGTGAACCCTTCTGCATTTTTTCCTTCGATATTTTTATCCCCATCGGGCTTATTATTAAGTGGGAAGTCACGGAAAAGATGCCCATGTTCATGGCAGTGTCTGCACCAGAAAGGGATATGTTCATAATCAATCGCTTGAAACCAGTCCTCATCATCTTAGGAGAGCTCAATCCCATCTGGAAGATCTTGGGAGATATCCATGTAGAGACAAATTTTGGCATACGATGTGTATCTCATCTGCTTTGTCTGCTCTGAGACTTTGACAAAAACTCCCTATGTATTTCCAATATTGGTAAGGATCTCCTCTTTCCAATATTTTGAGGGTAGGGAATACAAACAGATCCAAACCGGTGCAATGGTTAGGTTCTCCTTGTCAGGATTGAAGCACTCTTTCCATGACCGTAGGTATAAGCCAGCAGAGTTAAAGAAGTAAGGTCCATTGTCGAAGATTTGAGAATGATCTGCCTCATTAAAGAAAATTATTGTGAAGAAGCCTTTAACACCAAGCTGGAGATCATAGTGGCCTTGAGGTTTCCAGGTTGTATTAATCCACCAAACCAAATCCTTCTCTGTCAGCCATATTCCTACTTGAATTTACCTATAAGAGCATGATCTTTCATATACTAGATATCCTCTCGAACCCGGTCCGAGCGAATCTAAAGCTTGGGCACCGTTTTATATTTCGGCATACATTGCCCTAGTTTCCTGTTCTCACCTTCTGAAGGGGAAGCTTTGCTCAAACCACTTGACCCTTCTCCTCCCTTCCCCGCAGGGAGATCAAACCCCTACATTGTAGCTTTACCTTTTTCCTTTTCCGAGCCCGAAGGAGGAGGTCGCTCCTCCCCACCCGTGTGTTCACCCATACCGTTGTACTCTTCCCCCGATGAGAAGGTACAGGAACCTGGCCCTGACAAAAACCTGCAAAAACTGATCAAACCTGCAAACCCTAGCCCACCATGAAACCTCCTACGTCCAATTCTATAATTGGTTTTATACTTAATTTCACACAAATAACTAAAATAAAAACACTAACAAAAAAACAAAAAATAACAAAAGCAAAAAAACAAAAACTACTTGTTTATTATTTTGTATAAATCCAAACCATCCCAAAAGGAAAGGAATCTTATATTTAGCCTATCGCATTCTTCTAAAACAAGTATTTCTCATTATTTCATTAAAAAAAATGCATTTCTAATTTTAGCTAAGAATTGCATGTCTACATAGCCAATAATAAACTAATTGAACTAGGAATTGCATCTCTAGATTATCTTAACTAATAAAATATATGATAAGATTTGCATCTATATATAACCAAATATGTTTCTCTCATTAATTTTTCATATCTTAATGTGTAGATTTGAAAATTAAAATTAAGATGTAGTAGTAGATATTGTTTGATCATTCAAAAAAGGTATTCTATTATTAAATTTCTAGGCTGAGTGAAGGCTTTACCATTGTTTTCAATTCCTCAAATCCTTCAAGGGAAAGGAAAATAAAAAGTAACTCCAATAAGACATTCAAAAAGTTCATTTCTTTTAAACTTAAGCATTTATCATTTATAAACAAGTTTATAATTCATGCTAAAGGAGCTCTCAAATTAAAACATTCTCTTTCCTTTTCTAAAATACATTAACTCAACTTGAAAAGACTTTGCACAAAATTTTATCATGACAAGTCCCCAACTATAGAAAGTTGGAAAGGAGTTTAAGAATTCTTCGCCATTTTTAGAATGGGTGAGGTCATCCCAAAGATTTTTGTTTAGCCAAGTAGGGAGTTGCCAACTCTTTAAAATAAATTTACTATTGTATCTATCATTTTCTAAAATAAATTTACTATTGTATTCATTATTTTATTTTATTTTAGGTGATTTTTTTTATTGGATTTTAGTTTTTTTTAAAGTTATTTAAAGGTGAATTTTTGGACAAGATGGTAATCAAGGTAAATCTTAAAGTGTTGAGGGCATAGCATTATTAAAACAATATATTCGTTATATGTTTAGCATATCACTTAAAAAATAAAAAATAGAGTGAAAAGAATAACACTTCATCCTACAACATTTACCATCAAATTAATAAAGGTAGTAGGTTGTTTCTTACTCTTTAATTACTCTGTTGCACATTGAAGTTTCATCAGATTAATAAAGGTAGTAGGTTGTTTCTTACTCTAAAATTACTCTGTTGCACATTGAAGTTTCAGGAGAAAAGCAACGAAGCAAATTCAACGGAAATTTGATTCTTTTAAGAGTAACGTAATGCAGTTCGAATTTGGTCAAAAGGATTCTGTTCATAGTTACATGAAAAATTCAATGAAGTTTTCATGGTGGATAATGTTTACTATTAGCATAAGCTTGAGAACATCATTAAAATCTGCATGGTGATAACGTTAGGGTTTTATATGAATTACCATTAATTAGATCCTCCATCGCTAATTGGATAATATGTATGAGTTCATTGATGACTCAGTGGGAGAAAGAGACTCGTGTTTCCCATGTTGGATTATTGGCTTCATCCGGTCCTCATAAACCTTGGGAGTGTAGGAAAACCAAAAGGGAATGGGGTGGTTAAATGGCAATATTTGTTATGTGTTTCAACATCTCCATGACTATCATGTTCAACTGCACCGATCATCCCATCACAGACATGGCACGCCCAAATTCTTACAGTTCAAGGAAGGGTAAACAATGAAGTCGAAGACTTCAATTTTTCCTTTACTAATGAGGGCTTCTTTGTAATAATTTCTAAAAAAATTGTATATTGAATTCATTGATTATAAAGTTATCTACGTTCAAATTATGTTGTGTTATTGGGTTAAGCTTACTTTGTTATGTCCGCAAAGGGGATCATATATGTATCGCAAGGTCCTTATTATTTGGCTTTAAAACCTATAAATGTTTCATCAAAACTACATATAAGCTATAGTTTGAAATATATAATATTTTGTGTAAATTCTAAAATTGATATTTCAAAAAATATTATTGGCTGGAAGAAGGTGACATCATTCTTGATTCTCCCTTCCAGCGACGGGGTGGTGGGATGATGTCACACAAGTAAGTTCATACAGATCCAGCTGTCGGAGTATTGATCTAGCTGCTGGAGGACTTACTAGAGTAAATGCTGGAGCGGACAAGATGTTAGCTATAAAAAAAACTAAGAGTCACAGACCACCAGAATAAATCGATCCAGCTGCTGGAGTAAATACGAGAACATAAGGGGGTTGAATGTTTATAATCAGTTCATGTGCATATCTCGAGGTGAGGTTTTTAATCGCATGGCACATGTTCTCGGCATGGCCACCACTTGTCTGTTCCTGGATTTACTCATTTCCAGACCGTGGGTGGGGTTGTTCTCAGTCCCGCATTGAAGTTGCTTTATTTTCTGGATATGGCAGTGGACCTGTGCTTCCATTCCCATGTTGAGGGTTTTCAAGGTCATGCTTTTCAGAAGGTGTGGGTGCGATCACAAAACCCTCACTAGGGTGTAATTGCACCGGTTATTTGCATAGAGCTTAGAGAGCCGAGCTCACGCTCGACTGCCATGGCTGCCATGACAGCCCTGCACCCTATCTGAGATGAGAAAATGACCATGAAAAGAACCTAATCGTGACCAAGTTTGCAACGTGGGGAGCTCCAGGTGTCTTTTAGATTCGGCTGCGAACACTCATGATAGAGGTAAGGTTGGCCTCCAAGCATTATTTTTAGATGAAGTCTCTTCCAATCACCATTCTTTTATGTATTCGTTTATGTTGGTATGAAAATGCCTGACAATAGGTCTTCATGCGTTCTCGAATTGTAACTGGCATGGAAAGGTGGATACAGAACATTATGGAGTTTAACGTTTGAGGTAAGCCCTGGCCTTGTTCGTCGATTCCTTGTCAGCTCCCGCTTCCATGTGTTTTTTTTTGGTAGCTCCTGAGTTTGCTGGCTATATTAATGTTTGGGTTAAAAAATTTTGACGAGTCTCGTTCTGGAGGTTGTGAAGCCCTATTACTGGCCCTGTGGCCATAGACTTGGTTCTTTTTGAGTCGTGAAGCTGGGCTGTACTTCAGAAATTTTACTTGTGACCTGAAATGGCTTTGACGCCTAACTTGGGGTTTCTCCCAAGGTGTAATTGTGGTTTTCCAGAAATTTAGTTTTGCAATGCTACCACTAAAAGACTCGAATTCAACGCTGTGTGAAAATATATAAATTTATGTTTTTAAAGTGAATGTCTGCGTTTCAATTTTGAATCCAAAGGAATGTATAAGAACTGGATAATCATCAAGAAGTTTCTATGTGGTCCTTCTTATATGGTGTTTTAATGTAATGTGGTTTCTACCAGTTAATGGGATAATTGTTTGTTTTCAAACTACACTGCCACAGTTAGCTTCGTTTTTACAGCTCTAATGATCGCCGACTGTTCTTCATATTTATACATTTTAAATACTGAAAGTCGTTTATGCTAAAATCATTTCACCTTATGTGTATGCATATTCTGTTTTAGGGTATTAGTAAATTTTACTTTAATATTTAATGATTATGAAATTCATTGTAAATCTAACATACGCAGTGAGCGTTGAACGTAATCTATACCTAGTTTAAGGCGTTTGTTTCTTAAGTATTGGATTCTGGAAAAGACCCTTGTGAAAGCTGAAACTCGGTTGGTGATTAAATTATATATATATATAAAGTGATCTTGTTAAGAGATTCACTTAATCGATATTATTATTTGTGTTGAGGAAGCGAGCCTCTCGGCTGGATCTGCAAATCGATTTGTATTTTAATTTTGTTGATTTCTAATGGTTAAAAATCATATTTGAAAAGTTCTCTAGGTTTAGGGAACAATGTCTTGATAAAAGGTTTCCAAATCTGGGCTAATGCTTCAGTTAACCCCTTCTAATCATGTTGCACAATGAAAAGAAGTTTTTTGAAATAATGATAATAAGTTTTGTTTTCTCTCTTTTTTTTAAAGAAAACCTATAGCCGATCAGCCCTAGATCTAAATATCTGATCAATTGTATTTAGTTTCAAAACTATTATTTAATAGTTACAAAAAGATAGGATGGGAATTCTAAACCTTGAAACAATGATGGGATGGGAATTGATTGTTTGTTATCGATTCAAAACTATAAGTATTTGTCATATTTAAACACATTGTAACTACTACTAAATTTTGTAATTATGATAGATGTATGATAGATGGGAATTCATTGTTAGTCATCCAAAACTATTAAAGGTATACTCCAATTATGGATGAGATAAACCTCATAATAGCATCAAGCATATTTAGAATGATAGACGAACAATGATAGATGAGAATTGAGTGTTACCAATCCAAAATGATCAAACATCATAACATGTTGCTATCCGAAAGTGCTCTTTGTTCAATCCTTTCATACCAATTACAAAAAACTAACCACTAGCCCAGGTGGCAATATCGGGGACATTGCCACCTCGTGGCTCTTGTTATTATTAATGAGTTAAGCTTAAATTTGTTTGATAATTTCTATGCAAATAAAATAAAATATTCAAAAATGATTTCATTGAAATGTGAATGATTGTAACATAGCTTTCTGTGCTACCTTTTTTTATCGGTAGTGGTATGCCCATAATTTCAGGGTGAGGATACCACGTTGATTCGACTTGCAAGGAAGATAACGGCTACCCCTAGAAATGGTCAATTTTCAATTCCGCCAATGTGGCATGGAATAATTTCAACTCTACAAATATCTTCAACGTATGCACTAGTGTGATCATTATCTTATGACAAATTGAATTGAAACTATCTTTATTCTCATTTATGATCTCAAACCTTCCTTACCCATAAGCACATAATGGATTTAAGTGTTATAATCGAACATCACTCATTCTCAACAATAAATGAACTCAAATAATTAGATTTAGGTATTAAACCATAAGAATTGACAAAGACAATTAAACTTTCAATGCCTACAATTATATCATGATAAATTTTAAAAAACAAAAAGCATATAAACAAAAATAAAATAGTTCTTATATTTATATATAAGAACCATATATATTTAACAACTATTGATGAATTTAAAAAAACAAAAAACATATAAATAAAAATAAAATAGTTCTTATATTTATATATAAGAACCATATATATTTAACAACTATTTTTATGTTGCAATTTAAAAAAACTCAAATAGCCTAAGAGTTTTGATATGTGTTGGATTCGTCGCTGGAAATTTAACCATACTCAAATAGCCAAGGGTTTTGATATTGTGCCTCTTAGTGAAGATCACATTGGAATGGAGACCAACTTCAATTTCAGTTAGTCTTTTTAAGTAAGATCATTTAAAATATCAACAATCTTTTAAAATAATAATTAAAATAATAAAATTCAAAATTTCAACAATTTTTTAAAATAATAATTAAAATAATAAAATTCAAAATTTCAATAATCTTTTAAAATAATAAAATTTAAAAAATTAGAAATTATTTATTTAAATCAAAGAAAATATTTTTAATTATTGTAATATAAAATTTTATAAATAAATTTTGATATGAATTAATAATCTCACTTAAAACAATAAAATTTAAAATATTTACAACTCAACAAAATGTTAATTAAACATCTTTAGTTATTATACACTATAACCATTTAACAATGAATTTAGTTACAATCTTTCTTAAAACAATAACATTTACAAAGTCTACAATATAACTAAAATTTAATTAAATACCTTTAATTATTGTAATGTAATAGTTGAACAATGAGTTTAATAACAATGAGTTCAGTAACAATCTCTTTTAAAACAATAAAATTTACAAAGTCTACAATCCACTAAGAAGTTAATTAAACATCTTTAATTATTGTAGTGTAATTATTTAACAACCAGCCTAGATACAAATCTTAGGCTCTATCAAGCGCCGAGAGGGATCAAATCTCTCGAGGTGCAAACGTCTCCTTGAATAGCTCCTTGAGTGCAATACGTGAGCCACCTAATCCTAAGCTCTAAAGTCTCTAGTTTAAGTCTCATACTTACTTTTTACTTTGTATTATTCTTTTTTGTTTATGACCCACATAATATTTATTACTTTTTACTTTGTATTATTATTTTTTGTTTACTTTGTATTATTTTGTTACTGGACAAACACTCTAAAGTCTCATATTTACTTTTTACTTTGTATTATTCATTTTTGTTTATGGCCGACATAATATTTATTACTTTTTACTTTGTATTATTTTGTTACGCGACAAACTCGACAAACACTTGACTAACAAGATCTCCCCCATACTGAGCTGTAGAGCACCTCTCAGCGCAATGAGTTTACTATAGTATGTAGAAGAATTGAACATGTTCAACAACCACCATTTTCATTTGAATCTTATTTTTTTTAGTGAATACTATATTAGAATGAAGAAAAACTTTGATCTTAATGAATCTATTATTTGCAAGCACAAGATCATTTTAAGTTCAAAGTCTTTAACATTAATTTTACAAAAAAATGTTGTACTAATACAGGATCATTTAAACTACACTTTTAAGCATGCATTTAAAATTTAGGTATATGTATGTATATTTAAAATATTAAATTTATTTGGAAGAGGAAATTATAATTAGGAGAACCAACTAATCTCTCTTAAAACTATAAACTTATATTTAAATTTACCACCAAATAAATTTATTAGATCCAATAAAGACATCTTTAATTATTATTTTCCTAGATCCAAAAAAAAACATCTATTGTGGTGTAAATGAACAATCCTTTCGAATAAAATTTTTTTTGGTTATTCAAGTCTCTTATGTTCTTTCCTTTTTGATAAACTCCCGAGGATGTGCCCCTACATTTCTATGCCACCGCACCAAAAATATAGTTGCTACCATATCCGCTGCAGAGTTTTAGAGACCCCGGATTAATGTTGGGATTTTATGCATTTCCCAACAGGTCCTTGTCTTGAAGCGATGGTTGCGTTCTTATTGACACATTGTTTTTAAGTGGTTATTGGTATTGGTTTTAGTTAATTGATTTATCGTTTATTTGTTTTTAAGTGGTTATTGGTATTGGTTTTAGTTAATTGATTTATCGTTTATTTTGGGTAGTTCTTTGTGATATTAACGATATATTCTGTGTACAAAAAATTCACATTGTGGGGAGGGTAATGTGCTCATCGTTACTAAGTTTTAACATTTCTATATTTGTTTTTGGAAAATTTAAAAATAAGTAGTCTTAATGAATTGGAATTTAGCTATTGAAATTACAAAAATCCTATAGTGAATTCTGGTTTCTCTCAAGTGTAGGTGCTTATTCTATCTTTCAGTCAGAAGTACAAATTTAAGTTGGAATCCAATTTTCATTTGAAGTTATTTTGTTTTCATTTGAAGTTATTTTATTTAGATATTTAGTTAGAAGCTTTGAAAGATAAGCGTTTATGACTACAAGTTTCATCAACCAAAATATATACTTTTTGGTTACAAAGATCAAAAGAATGTTGTATGGGTATATTAAGTCAATGAAAAGAACTTGATAAATAATAAATATTTTAAAATTGTTGATATTTATATTTTAATTGGCAAATCCATATATCCTCTACATACATGTTAACCATCAACTAGTGATTTGATTGATATATGGTGTACACTTTTAATAATGTAGTTGTGTTAATATTTTGATATTTAATTACACTATCTAAAATACACTCAAATATAATTACAGTTACAGTTCTAATAACAAAAATATATACTTTTAATTATAAAAACTACAAGAATTTTGAAGAATTTATAAATAAACATTTAAATACTTCAATACTTCAATCCTATATTTTAAAATAACATGATTTTAATGGCTAATTAACATTGCTCCATCACGTTTTCCATCTCCCCAACGAATTTTGCTCATTCAACGGGAACGAAAAAACCCTAGCCGCAGGCTTCCTCCTCGGCCGCTCGGCCGCTCTCCTCCTGCGACTCCATGGCCCTTTCCTTTGCCGACTGCCTTGTGGGTAAGGCTCTGGATGCCCCCTCGGTTTCTTTGGCTACGAGATCTCCTTCTCGGAAGACATGCTCTGGTTCGTTGAAGGTTGAAGCGATCTCCTCTGATGTTGCTGCGGCTGGAAGCTCGAACCCACTCCAGCAAGGATCCCCTCTGTCTTCTGGCCGTTCGTCTGGTTTTTTGGTGGTGGAAGCTCCGGATCTGGTTCTTCCAGTCAGTCAGGAAGCCGTTTTGCATGCGGATCACTACTCTCAGCGCGCCTTGGTTTGCAGGTTCAATGGTTTTTGGCCGAAGCTTGCAGATCTTCATTCTTGGGTCTTGTCCGCTTGGGATCCTATTCTGAGCTCTGATGCTCTTATTTGCCCTTGTGCTAGAGGGTTCTTTGTTGTCATTTTTGGATCTCCTGAAGATAGGGACCAGATCTGCAAATCTGGACCCTGGTTTTGGGGCAGATCTGGACTGTCCTTACAGCCTTGGTCTCCTTCCTTTGATGCCTCTACTGCAGACATCTCCTCAGCACCAGTTTGGGTCCGTTTACCAAATCTTCCCCTCCACTTTTGGGGACCTGAATCCCTGCAATCCATTGGAAATGCTCTTGGGAAATTTCACAGCAGAAGTCCTGAAACAAAAACGGCTTTTACAACCTTTGCTCGTATCTGCGTTGAGATGGACTTCACCAAAGGATTCCCTGCTCAAATCATTCTTCAAGGTAAAGACAGATCTTGGACTGTGAAGTTAGATTATGAACATATAAATTTCAGATGGAGAGTATGTTTTGACATAGGGCATATAGCTGCTAACTGCAAAAATATAGAAAAAAAGAAATTAGCCAAATCTCGTCGGAAGCCAACTTGGTGGGAGGGGGCGATCCCAGCTCACCAAAGTATTTCAAAGCATCCACACTCAGAAAAAACCCAGGATGATCCAGCAGAACAGATCTAGAAAAAACCCCGGGTGACCCAGCTGAACGACCCGATTCCCACAACGTCTTCAACAGGCCCAAGCTGGGCTGATCTAGCAGAAGAAGCTCTCTTGGAGGTCGAACCAGATTAGTCCATGGAATGGACGAAAGTAATAAAAAAGAAAAAGACTCCTTTTTCCAGGCATCCAGTGTTGACGCGTAGTCAAACTGGATCTTTGAAATAATTTGTTCGAACTTCAGCAAGTTTGTTTGCCTGACGTAGATGCGTTGCAGACTTAGTGCGTCTCTTATTCCTTTAGAAGAAGCAGTTCTGGTCTTATTTGTGATGAAGAATTTTGGTTTCAGACAGAATTCTAAGATGTATCTTTTGGATGGCTCAGCCATAGTTTTATCAATATAAAACCTACTCGTTTTTGTCAAAAAAAAAAAAACATTGCTCCTAACTAATAAAACTCCTGGCCATTGCCAACGCAGGTATACTAATAAGCCAAGGATTGACAACCAATTACTAAACCTCTTGCTTCCAAATAAGCTCTTTACTATGTTAATACCTTAACTGATTAAATTTACTTCAAAATTGAATGCATTTTCTCCCTTCCAGATAGCGACAAAACATCATCCCTAAGCATATGCCAGGAATCAACAACTTCTATTTATGAGTCTGTAGCAAAGGATATGGAAAGTATATTCGTTTCTTTTGTTGCGTGTCATTAAACCAGTGCACTACGTTACAGTTCATTTTATCTTCAGTGGAGCATTAAAGTTCTCTTTTAAGACCTTCAATTTATTTCCACACAATAAATAATGTAGTCATTATTTCACTTCTTAACTTTTTCTTTTATTTTCCAGCGAGTATTGAAGTTGCAAAAATATAAACTCTCACAATAAATAATGTAGTCATTATTTCACTTCTTAACTTTTCTTTTATTTTCCAGCGAGTATTGAAGTTGCAAATATATAAACACTCATTTTCTAATTGCTGTTAAAAATCTGTCACTAACCATTAAAAATCAAATAATGCAGTGGTATATGCTCACTGTGGCCGATCAATTGCAAGAAATAACTTGCATTATGAAAGGACACGATCATGGGAATAGTGTTAGACTCCTCGGATCAAATGTAAGTTTTAAGTTTTGCAGTGCCATATTACACAACGACATGAATTATATATCGAAGTAGGATGGTAATGAAAAGAAACCAGAATTTCTCATGCCATCAATGCCATGAATTTTTTACCCATGATAATTAATATCTCAATTTGTTTACTTCAATATTGCAGGCTATAAATACGAACCAGACAGTGTTCATTTTGCAAGAGTGTTGTACAGATGGCTTTGGGTCTTGATATTGCTTCTATGCAATCAGTGATGAATGGAGGTAATACTTAATATGTTTGAAATTTTTCCATCTGGCTTTGTAATTCTTCCAGATGGGCTTCAGACACTAACTGAAACTGGAAGAAGCTCAAACAGTATGCATAATGGATGATCTATTCTCACAGTTACATTCCATATATGGTTGGCCAACATGGTGTGCAAGATGGAATATATACATTTAATTTGTAAGATGGAATATATACATTTAATTTGCACCTTTGGAGACTTCACCAACATCCTAATAAAATAAATGAACCCATTAATATGTCAAAATGGAATATATACATTTAATTTGCACCTGATATATCCTCTCTTTTGAACCTTCAAGTGATGATTACAAATTAAAGTAACAATGAAACCTTAACAAAATAACTAAGACACCGAACTTGATTGGTGATTTCATAGGTCATTTGTTTCTTACAACCTTTCAAATGGCTAATCTTAATAATAATGGAATAGTTTTGGAAATTATCTCGAATCAAAGACCTTAAATCTATAAAAAAAATCTAAAACCTAATATGAGATAACAATCTACTAAACAATAACTCAAGCTATTAAAATAACTTCAAGATTGTTGATATTATAACTCTATCCATCAGAGTAAATTCAACATTGTTGATACTATAAATGACTTGCACTCATAATAGGAGTGATGAAAACTTATTTCTGTCCAAAAAATTATTTGTTTTGGAGCCTTCCATACCAAGGCCAACATCAATGCCATAGACACCAATCTATTCCAAGAAGCTTTTACCCATGAATACCAACTTCACCGGCATTGATATTCCTTATAAAATTCATGGCTAAAATTGCCATCAAGCAGAAAGTAATTGATTGACGATACATCATTGTTTTGAACATCTAATTGAAGATACATGATTAAGTTGATCTGTCTACTTTAAAATTATTAAAATAAGATATGCAAGAAATATTGTTGGTTATTATTTGGTGTTCATAGTTTAACGAAAATAAAAGTTAAATGGTATAATTGTGTACACTCACAATATAAATATAAAAAAGTAGACAATAGAAATATAAAAAAGAAGTATTGTGTGTTTGTGTGTAATTTAAAGACATATTATGTTAAGAATGAGGTAATTTTTCAATATTTAAGTTAAATTAGTTTATTAAGAAAACAAATATCATAAACTGGGAAATTTACAATCTCAATTTGGAAGAGGTATTTACTTTAATCGTGGATCGATCAATGATACTTTGTTCGTCCATATTGCGATCTCTATGTCATTTCCAAATATTATATGAAAGGGTTCTTGCATATTTCGTTTTTATTTTTTATTTTTTTTTATTTCATACAATTTTTGCTAAGGGTCGTGTTTTGAAATGTTAAATTAGTTAGAAATCTTTTCACAATGCAGGTTGTATCGTTGATAAATTTCGTTAAATTAGTTAGAAATCATTTTATAGGGGCCGTATGGCCGTATGGCCCTATGGTTGATCAATTTTTTAAAATAGTTGAATATATATATATATATATATATTAAATTTGGTAAATATAAATATAATTATTAAATTGATTTATTTTAAATTATATATTATTGAATAGATTGTAATATCTATTTCTATATATTGGTTTAATATAATATTTTACAAATTAAAATAAAGTAATAATAATAATGCTCTTAATACTTTTTTGTTGTTGTTTGTAATCAATGAATGTGTGTTTCTTAATCATTGCAGTAAAATAATTTGGTGTAGGCCTTATTTAATGATGTAACATTAACAAATTAGATAAGAACAAAATAACCTTGTATCTATCAAAGATCTAAATAGTAAAAAAGTTTTACTTATGCCAAATCCTCAAGTGTGTGATATGGAGAAATACTTCTTAGATTGTATTGATGTATCAAAGGGTTAAAAAATTTGGTTTGTGGCCAAATCATTAAGACTTGTGTGATATGAAGAAAGACTTCTTAGTTTGTATTGATGCATCGAAAGAAGGCTTGGGTGAAACATTAATGCAAGAAGAGGGTGTTATAGCCTATGCATTCCATAAACTTAAGAATCATGAAAGAGACTAGTTCACTCACGATTTGGAGAGCACTTGTTGTGATGGCACTAAAGTTATTAGGGAATCACCTTATAGAGAGAACATTTAAACCAAGAGTTCATCATAACAATCTTCAATATACCTTTACTCAAAAAACCTTAATGCTCATGAACAATGTTGGAGAGAGTGTTTACTGAATACATGATTTTGCAATTTCCTATATAAAATGAAAGGATAATCGTGTAGTAGATGTATTAAATCATAAACAAAGGATTCAATCCTTAACCTCATTAATGGCATTAGAAATAAGGTAACAATTCTCAAGTCATGTTCATAAGGAGAGTAGTCTTCATAAGGATAGTTGGTACAAGGAAATGACATATTTTTTTGAAAAGGGAGATGTATTAGAAGATAAATTTTAAAGCTATTAGCTAGATCCAAGGGAACTCTTGCAATAGAAATATGTATATACCAAAGAATGAATACCTTCAAACATTGACCTGTTATCAGAATCTCATCAAGTAACTTATTTTCCTCATCCAAGAGTAACAAAGATGCATACAAGTATCAAAAGAGTTTTATTTTGGCATGGTATGAAGAGGGATGTAATTCAATTGATTAATTCATGTCTTGAATCTTAGAAAACTAAAGCAAAACACTATCATCCCACATGCCCCCTCATGAAATTTTTAAAAGCAAGTGAGGAGTCGTTTATTTAGATTTCATAGTGAGTTTACCCATGAACCCACAAAAGCATGATCATATTATGGTGGCTTTTGTTTTATAAAATAAACTTGCTCGCTTCATTCCCATTGAAAGTACATACGATGTTGCAACAATAGATAAGGTCTTTCTTAAGGAAATTGTACAATTGTATGGAATTCTTGTTAGATCCATCTTAAACCTAGATCTACCAAGCACTGAGAGGGATCCGATTTCTTGAGGTGTAATTTTTTTTATCTTAAGATTTTTACATGTACAACAAAATTTACACTTCAATAAATTTGAACCCTCTCATTGCTTGGTAGATCCAGGTTTAAGATGGATCTATGGTGGTTTTAATTCTTTTATTTTATGAGCATACTTGGATTTTTTAATTACTTTTCATTTGGTTTTATTTTTTCATGTTATGAGCCGAAATGAATTTTTAATTACCTTTTATTTTTGGTAATGTAACATTACTTTACGTGACAACATATCCCCCATATTGGGTTGTAGAGCACCTCACTACTATCGGTGCAATGATAGATGAATGTAGATGCCATGAATGATAGAATGTGATCAGTGTGTGAGTTCAAATTTCAATCCATATGCATGAATTAATCTATGGATGAACACATATGTTATGGATGATGGAATGTGATAGGATGTTGACCGGAGAGGTTGATGGAAAGAGGTCACCAATAAAGTGACCATCAAAAGTAATGGATAGAGGATGGGAGGGAGTGGTCTAATGGATGACCAACGGAGAAGGGTGAACTTCAAGTTAAATCATTGAATAATTAGGGGTCCTCGCATGAAGTTGAGGGACCTTTTAGTAAAACCAAATCCCTCGAGCATTTCATTGAGCTAGGCATGGGAAAGCCCGAGCCTCCAATGTCGGTTTACACACAGGATCAAAAAAAAAATAACTAGTGCATTTTTTAACTACAAAACACTCCCGTGTTTGATAACTACAAATCACACTAGCATTTTGTAGTTACAAAACACTAGAGTGATTTGTAGTTATAAAACACTAGAGCATTTTGTAGTTACGAAATGCTCTAGGGTAGAGCGTTTTATAGTTACAAAATTCTCTAGCATTTTATATTACATATTAATTCCTTAACATTCTCTCTATCCCTCCCTCCTTAACTATCTTCCCCCCTCCATATCTCCCATATTCCTCTCTGTGTCCCTACCCTTCGCTCCATATATATGTGTGTGTGTGTGTGTGTGTGTCCTCCCCCATCCACCCCTCTCTCTCATCTCTATATACATCTCTTTTCCTCTCTCCGCCTCTCTCTCTCTCTCTCTCTCTCTCTCTCTCTCTCTCTCTCTCTCTCTATATATATATATATATATATATATATATATATATATATATATATATATATATATATATATATAGAGAGAGAGAGAGAGAGAGAGAGATGTGTGTGTGTATGTGACCTTTAATCTACCCCCACCAAACTTGTATTTAAATGCATCTCCAATACATGCAATATCTATTGTTTCTGTGACTTCCATATCCAGGGTGTATCACTTTAAGACTTCTTATTTTAGTGACCCTTGGAAGTTCCCAGCCTCTAAAGATGGGTGTACTTGGATGAATTAGGATTTATTTGCGGCCGAGATAGCTTACCAAGCCACTATTTCAAATGAAGTAGACGATGTTGGTCTACATTATGTTTTGGAAGTAAATGACCAGTACTCTTTGCATGTTTGGGATGTTAGTTATTTACCTTGTCACGACCCCTTGGATACATTTTTTCAATCTGATGAAGCAATTATTGAGGCAATGTCATTATGGTATAGGCTTTGGAAATATATGCATCAATGTGCATCATTCATTCCTATCAAAAGTGAACTAAGAATTGACATAGATGGAACCATGAAGTTGGGTCGTATGGAGTAGTATTTGATCCCTCTAGCACCTTACTGGGTTTATGTTGAGGGGAATATGGTGAATATTTCTAAAACCATTCCCATCGATATCTCCATGACCTCATGTATTGTTGAAAATGTATTTATTGGTGTTTATTGTTCGCCTAAGGAGATTGAAAGGTATACAACACTATTTAAAGAATATAGATATATTTTCACTTGATCTTATGAAGTAATGTTGGGAATTGACCCATCGATTATCAAACATGAGATTGAGACATATACTCATGATAAACCTATTTAGTAGAAACTAAGACGGACTAACCCATGAAAGGATGATGCTGTCAAAGTAGAAGTTGAGAACTTACTTTGAGAAAATTTCATCCTTCCTGCCCCCTTAACTAAATGGGTATCCAATTTGGTACCCATTGACAAGAAACAAAGTAACATTTGAGTTTGTACTAATTTTAGGGACCTTAATTTAGCTTGTCCTAAGGATAAATTTCCTACTCCTTTCATCGATCATATTATTGATGAATGTGCTGGTAATGGGATCTTCTCATTCATGGATGGGTTCTCCAGATATAATTAGATTCAAATCCTCCCCGAAGATCAACATAGAATTGATTTTATATGTCCTTGAGGGAATTTTTTTTTTGTAAGCTGCAAAATTCTATTAAACAGTGGAAATAAAAAATACATAAGGAATAACTGTCTTTGTTGGTCTAAGTATGTGGAGGCACAAACCCAGGTATTCAAAAGGATCAAAATTGCTGAGGCCATAATTACCAAACTTCTTCCAAGAGCAAGGAGAGCCAGTATGTTCAGGGGAGGAACAAAGTCTATAAAAGCTTATAAAAATAACTAAAATATAAAAAATTCATGAGAAGATTATAACAAAAGCACTGAAAGTCACAAGTAGCCTCCGGAACCTTTTTATCTTGTTGTGTTTTCATCAGGGGGAACCTCTTCAAGAATCAGACAACTGAAGTTGTCCTCCTCTGTCGCATCCTGAGTCGGCCGCTTGACTGGCTGGGGTTCCACCTTGCGCTAGGGAAGAACTATCTTCTCATTCTCACCACGAACTCTTTTAACTATTATCTGTCCAGTCGTGGAAGGAATGGGGAATGTGTTCATGGAAAGCTCCTTGCCACACGGCTCTAAGGTCGTTGGACCAGTTTCACCTCCCCCTACCGCTGCAAACTTCTCCCCAGGGCCTCCCACTGCACCAATGTTGCTTCCCCTAGCATGGTTGTCACCAACATGGCTACCACTAGCATGGCTTCCGCTAGAATAAGTCTTCCCCCTAAAGGTGGTTTCCATATTTCTAAACAAACCTTCCATTTGAGCCAAGTGAGCCTTCATGGTCCAAGTTGTGTTCCTGGCCTTGGACCAGTTGGCCTTGGTGTCTTCCATGAGAGCACCCAGCATGTTCTTTATGAGCTAGTAGTGGTTGATGCAGCCCTCATTCTTTCCAGAAGAGAGGTGTTCGGTAAGTAAGCAAGATTCCCAATTGTAAATGAGAAGTCAAATAGGGATGGAGACCCCCTCCCCATATCCATCTGTTTCAACCCAGTACTGGTTGCTAGCAATTCGACCAGCTCTTCCTCTGCGTGGTTTTCCTCTTTGTCTCGACATAGTAACAAAGAAACAGGAGCCGATATCAGAATCTAAATTCGCGGATGGAGGCGAAGTGTCGACGAGCGCGAAAGTGCTAGCGAAGGTTGGAAGCACACACACAATTGTTGTGAACAGACCATAACATTCACCCGCAATAGTCTTAAACCTATGCATGAAGGAGTCCATTAGAGCCACACACATGAGCAACATGGAAGTGGTACCCGGAGGCTAGAACCAGGTTGGCCGATGCGACATGATGCCTACCGAATTGAATGCATCAGGGTGTAATCCCCACGGCACATTAAATTCCCGTCATCGCTCCTGCCACGGGTCGATTGCATTGGCTAGTGTGTCATGGGCTCGCCACACACCCTTTCTGCCATGACACTTGCATCCGGGTATGTCCTTGAGGGACTTTCACTTATAGGAAGATTCCATTTGGCCTAAATAACACCGGAGATACCTTTCAACATGCCATGGCTTACACTTTTCTTGAAATAAAGAATATTGTAGAGGCCTACTTAGATGACTTGACCGCTAAGTTGGGTAAGAGAGTGGATCACCCCAAACACTTATGGGTTGTCTTTGATAAGTATCGTTATTATAAGATTCGTTTGAATACTCATATATGCATCTTATGTGTCGATTCAGGTCAATTTTTAGGTTTCATTGTGTCCAAAGATGCTATATTGGTAGATCCGTTTAAGGTATAGGCAACAGTGTAGTTGACTACCCCGCAAAACTTGAATCAACTGTAGAGACTTTAGGGAAAAGAAAAATACTTGTGTAGATTCGTTGCTGATTATGTTGAGATTACTAAGGGTTTCATGCATCTCCTTAGGAAAGGGATCCCATTTATATGGGATAATAATGCTCAGAAATATTTTGATGGATTAAAAATGGCTTTAATGTATGTTCCACTGTTGAGTCCTCCCGATTTCAAGAGAGATTTCCTTTTCTATATAGAAGCATCTGAATCAACCGTAGGAATGGTTCTAGTTCAGGGGGATGATTCCTACCAAGAACATGTTATTTATTATTTAAGTAGGAATGTCATTCACCATGAGTTAAGGTACTCACATTTTGAAAAGCTTTCACTTGTTGTTCACGTAGTTCAAAAACTTTGACATTACATTCTTCTTAGGTGAACCATGGTTATATCTTAAATCAATCTCTTTCAACTTATCTTGTCCCGATGAATCATCAGAGGAAAGTATAATAGGTGGATTGTAATCCTTCAAGAGTTATATCTAGGGTTTGCATCTATAAATCAAAGAAATTATTGGATTTTTCTGACTTGATGTTAGAGTTTCCCTGATACGGTGAGGGATCTATTGAAAATCCATCATTAACTAAAGAACATATATCCCTTATCAACTCATAATATGCATGGTATGGTGATATATTAGTATATATACAAAACCAGAGGGTTCCATCTCACTCTACCCATGAACAAAGGTGTAAAATACGTCACCAGTCAAGACATTATGTCATCATTGGTGATACCTTATATCATCAAGGTGTTGACACTATCCTTATACATTAATTAGTTCATGAGGATGTTGAGAAGGTTTTGAATGATTTCCATGGTGGTGCCTGTGGTGGTCATTTGTCTGGGATTTCTATAGCCCAAAATATTTTGCACACTTGATACTTCTAGCCTTCAATATTCAAATATTGTATTGAATTTGTTAAAAAGTGGCATCCATGTCAAACATTTATGAAAAATATTCACGCACATCCTACTACCTTATACCCAATTTTCATGGTTGGTCCCTTCATCAAGTGGGGGTTTTATTTTACAATGTGTAATCTTGCATTGGCTAGTAGCCAGAAATACATTATTGTGGCCATAGACTACTTCTCCAAGTGGTTCGAGGCCATGCCTACCTTTTGTTGTGATGGTGAAGCTACTACAAACTTCATTTTTAAACAGATCATTGCTCATTTTACTATCCCGAGAGAGATTGTCACTTACAATGGAACTCACTTTAAAAATAATATGATGACAGAGTTGGAAGAGAAACTTGGATTTCACCAGGATTTCTCTTCACTATATTATCCTTAGGAAAATGGACAAGTAGAAGAAGTCAATAAGTCTTTCAAAACCATGTTGCAAAGAACAGGGAATAACCATAGGTCCAATTGGCATATCATGCTTTATCCATCTATTTAGGATTATTGAACCTTCGTCAATACTACAATGGGATTTAGTCATTTCCATCTTGTTCATGGAATGGAAGCAATGTTACACATTGAATGTGAAATTCCATCTTTGAATATAGTTGGATAACTCCTACCAGACACTAGAACGATAGAAGAATGCCTCTTATAGATGGAGTAGTTAGACAAACATAGGAGGGATGTTGTTACTTCCATTGAAGCGAATAAAAAACATGCCAAGGCTCAGTGTGATAAATTAGTATGCTCGTGGATCATCTATGATCAAGGAGATCTAGTGTTATTCTATGACCATAAGCACAATGAGTTACTACCTACGAAATTCACTTCTATGTGGATTGGTCCTTATATTGTTTGAAAAATACGAGTTAGGATATTTTGATGGAAATATCCTGGGGTCTAGAAATGGACTCTATCTAAATAGGTGCTTTGCCTAGAATTTATGTTTACGAAGGTCTCTCTTGTAATTATTGTACTATAGCTAGCTTAGAATGCTTTCTAATTTTATGTTCAACTATTACTGGTTTTCGCTTATTAATTTTTGTGTTCATTTGATAGATGACAATTCCCATATATTTTTTTGGGTTATGTCAATGGATCTTTCTGTCAAAATCGAAATATTGTTTCTGCAGCTTGGGTGATTTATGACCTAGCTAGCTAGCTAGTGAGTTTGGGTGGAGTGTCTCTATGTCCAGACGCTAAGAATACTGTCAAGTATAGTGCCATGATTGAGTTACAATTAGGAGCCATATCTATTGCAATTCGACATTTAACTATGTATATTGATTCACAGTTGGTGGTCTATCAATTAAATGGTATGTATCGCATTCGATATCCTCTATTGTTACGTAAATTTTCAAGAGTTCACTTGTTAGAGCATCAATTTGATTTCATTATGTAGATACATGTGTCTATAAGATGCAATAATCTAGCTAATATGTTGTCTAATTACATATTAGATCGACATTTGTATCATAATTAAAAAAACCACACATAAAGCATAAATAAACATGTGCAAAATGTAAATATAGCTATTAAAATTCATCATCTATGTATATATAAAGTAGATCAAAAAGTACAAAATTGCGTGAGTCTTGTCCAAAATATATGAGTTCATGGTCCAAAAAGGGGGCATGGCCCTCAAAGATGCAAGTACATATCTGCTAGCTACAAAATCTCTCATAAGAGGCTTCTATCAATCTGAGTAGTTTTGGATGCCTTACGGTAGTATACTACACATGTAGCTACTCACAAGAGTATCTTGAGCCAACTGGAAGGTACCCCTAACACTTGTCTCTGCATGACCTCTGGAATCTGATCAATATGGAGGGCGAGTATGCCCTCAATGAGACTAGTCAAGTTCTTCTCTATTGTGGCGAAGGTGTCTGTTAGTCCCTCCTATGTAGTGGTTCACAAACACATAGACAAGGGTAACTAGGAAGGTCTCATTGGTACAATATTTGCATCATGGTTTAATTCTGGTATTAGTTCTCGTGCATAAAAAAATAATCTTTTTTATGTTTAGATATTTCAAAACCCTAAAAATGAAATATGAAAAAATATATGTACTCACCTATCTACCCCCATGCTCCTCCTGGAGGAAGCACTAGGTCAAAAATCAATTCCTGCATATGGGAACTCCTCAATACCTTGTACTCGTGGGATCCACCATGCATGGAACTCATTGTCAAAAGTGTTGGTTTCTAACCCTCCTCCCAATCGGTAGACTAAATCCATCAATTGAGCCATCCTAGGCTCTCTTGTATCTATAGATGGTAGAGAGACTTTTGGGATCATTCCCGAAGTCCTATAAAAAAAGAAGGATACTAAGATTCTTCCATACCTAAAGTTTTTCTATTTCCCTATTTTGCAATCCATTATTTGGATTTTAATGTTACCCAAGAAGCAAGTACATCAGTAAAAAAATTTCCCTATCAAACACTCCACTCCGATTTGCATAAGTCCCTCAAATCTAAATGAAATGCTACAGAACGTGCCACCCTCATGATCATTGTGACTATTACCTTAAATGGAAAGTTTGAGACAGCAACAATGCGAATCTGAATACATGTTTTCTCTGTCCCCAGAACACAATATGTGTTGATGTATTCTTGAATTGATAGGACAACACCATGTCCTTTTAGGTTCACTTGTTGTCCTCTCTGTGAGATACTAGTCAGAAATTAGATGCCCTCTATTTTTAACTCTAGGACTTATTTGTCAATCAAGAAGGATCCTTGTTCCAAGTTCCAATATCAAATGAGAGTTTGTAGAAGGAATTTTCGATCCCTCATATTGGATACTCTAAAAACTTGATTAATCCACACTGACACAAAGTATTGAATGTTAGTGGGTCCCCAAGTACATCTCTATCCATTTTGTTAATCCCTAAATGTTGGCACATTACCCCCTATATTGTGGCTCATTACATATTATTGATTTCGGCTTGGGTTTATTAGTGGTAATTGTAATTAGTATTATTATATTTGTTATTCCGTCTTGGGTCCATTAGTTGTAGTTGTACCTCTTTGTCTCCTATATATAGGAAGGAGACCTTTCATTTGAATCTTCTTGTCTTGTCTTGTCTTGTGTACTTAATACATTGTATAAGGAGGTTTCCCCATCATAGAGGCTTTATATTCATCTATTTTCTTCATTAAATGTCTGGAGTACTCTTTCTGGTATATTTCTACACTTTTCATGCTCTATTTGGCAAATTTGTTGCTTAACATTTGGTATCAGAGCTTGAACGCTTCCAAAACAAGACATATTGGAATTTTCGCTATAATATTTTTTCTACAAATATTCAGACATCAAAACTCGGAACTCGTCTAGAAACCAATCCGAAATATATGTGGTAACATTTTTAGATGTTGAATAATTACAAGTTTGGATTTATACACAGTGGAAGTTAGGGTTTCTGACTATTCCAAAAACGAGTCTAAAACAAGTGTTCTGGGAAAAACAGTTATATATTGAGAAAACGAGATCCAAATTGAGTTATACCTATTGAATACGATAGAATAAAGACCAAAGTACCTTGGGAATTAATTTGAGAACCAAACTCAAAATATTGGACACGTGGAAGGCTGTACACTCTCTCTCTTTTGAATAGGCCAAAAACAACAAGTGTTGGGAAAATTGTCACATCCAAATTCAATGATACCTATGTAATTGGAAACAAGAGATATTAGGATACCATTGGATGATATTTTTTACTCATAGGGGCCAAAATTCAAATGTTACCTCGTTTGAAAGGTCGGCTAGCAAATCAATCTTCAAATCAGGCTTGAAAAAAGGTACACCATTTTAAATTTGAATAACTTTTAGTAGAAGGATCTATTTAAGGTGAACAAAAGGTGTGATATATATTTATATTGTTCAAAATGACACCAAAAGGTAGTGGAAAAAATCGCACTCCACTCAAACCACCAAAGGATTCAACTCTGACCTACAATGAAAGTGAAGACATGTCTTTCAGGCTGTACAAGTTGGAAGATATGATGAAAGGAACTATGAAAATGGCTAATTTAGTTAACTTGGAAAATAAGATGGATAGTAAAAAGGATCTCTAGGGGATGGATATAAAATAGGATCTAGAAGATTTGAATATACTATTGAACGAGATAAGACATATCTTTCCTATACATTCGTCCACTCAAGAAGAGGATAAGGAGGAAAAGTGGGACTTATTCAAGTCACATATTGAGAAAATTGAAATATAGTTAGAGAATAAGAGGCTTGAGTCCCCAAAATATGATGATCTACTCCATCATCATGGGTTCAAGTCAAGTCCAAAGAATTACTTTATTCCCAAGATTGACATGAGAATGTTTGATGGAAATGATCCAATAACATGGATATTCTAGATGGAGCAATTGTTTGATCTACACTAAGTGCCAACTTTGTAAAATGTATCTACTGCATGATTATATTTAGAGCTTGATCAATTTTTATGGTATCAATGGCTTTGCGACCATAAAATGACTCTATTATATATTGGTGTATATTCACGGAATAATTGATTGGACATTATAGCGATATTAATAGCAACACTTTCTTTAGTCATGTGATAAATCTCAAACAAAAAGGTCTAGTTATAGAGCACATCAAGCAGTTTCAGAAGTTAAATCTTAGAGTGAAGAATATTTCATAAGATAATTTGTTGGATCTATTTATGGGAACTTTAAAGGAGAATATTCAACATGAGATACGTATTGTTGAACCTAAATCATTGGAGAATGATTTTAGTTTAGAAAGGAAAATTGAAAGTAAAAATATGGCTATGACTACTAGAAGGACCACCTCCAACACATATAGAGAGAATACTATTCCTTATTCTAACCCACCTCAAATTTTGACACCTCAACAACTGAATGAAAGAAGAGAAAAATGTTTATGCTTTAATTGTGACAACAAGTATAGTAAGGGACATAAGTGTGGCGAGAAGAAATTATTCTACATAGATTGTGAAGAGGAATAAGCAAAAGAACAAGAACCATCTCAATATGAATAAATAGAAGAGATTTATTTCGAAGATATTAATCCCACCATATCATGTCATGCATTGGCTGAAATTAGCACTCCTCAAACTGTCAAGGTCGAAGGATATATCAAAAATAAAAAGGTAATAGTGTCGATTGATTCTAGTAGTACTCATAATTTCATTCACTCTAAATTAGCCAAAGATTTAAATTTCTCTGTATATCCATCACCAAAGTTTCAAGTAATGGTTGCAGGAAGAGGAACTATCAATTTCTTAGGTAAATGTCATAATATCAATCTTACTATGAGGGAATATGTATTAAATAGTCCAATGATTTCTATCCCAATGGGTGGTGCTGATGTTTTCTTAGGGGTTCAATGCTTGCAATCATTAGGAATAGTGGATTTTAATTTTCAAGAACTTTTCATGAAATTTTCTTGGGAAGGAAAGTAATTTGAATTAAGGGGTATCATAAGGAAACCAAGCAAGGTGATAAGCTCTAATGGTATGCCAAAATTGTTGAAAAAGGGACATCAAGGCGTAATTGCACAATTATGCTCATTAGATGTTCAAACATCTAAGCCTCCTATTCCCATGGATGACCAAAGGGTCATTGTTAAGAACTCCAAGGTATTTGAAGATATTTCAAAAGGTATTCCACCTACTCGATAGTTTGATCATGCTATTCACTTAATTATAGGAATTGTTCCGCCTAACATAACACCTTATAGATACCCCTATGTCTAGAAGAGTGAAATTAAGTGCATGGTCGAAGAAATGTTAGAGGCTGGCATAATTAGGCCTATCCAAAGTTATTACTTTGCACCAATGGTAAAGGTACACAAGAAGGAGGGATCATGGCATATGTGTCTAGATTATAGAGAGCTCAACAAGATCACCATTAAAGATAAGTTTCCCATTCTTGTCATTGAAGAATTGTTAGATGAACTACATGGAGCAATTTACTTCACAAAGTTGGATCTTCGTTCAAGGTATCAACATATTAGAATGAAGGAAGAAGGCATCCCAAAAACAACATTCGTAACTCATGAAGGTCATTTTCAATTTTTGGTCATGCCTTTTGTCCTTACAAATGCACCTTTCACATTTCAAAGTTTGATGAATTCCATTTTCAAGCCCTTCCTTAGAAATTTTGTATTATTAAGTTTTGATGATATACTAATCTATAACAAGTCTTGGGAAGAACATATTAAACATGTCAACGAGGTGTTACAACTACTAAAGGAGAGAAAACTATATGCAAAACCTTCCAAATGTTTCTTTGGGGTAAAGGAGGTAGAGTATTTGGGCCATATTATATTTCATGAAGGTGTCATAGTAGACCCTAACAAAATTAAATCCATGATGGATGGGATGATTCCCACAACCTTGAAGAATATTAGAGGATTATTAGGTTTGACAGGGTACTACTGCAAGTTTGTTCATAATTATGGAATAATAACAGAGAAGAAGGAGACATTTTCTTGGACTCCAGAGGCAACTCAAACATTTGAAAAACTTAAAGAGGTAATGTGCAATGCTCCTATTTTGACCACACTAGACTTCTCAAAAACCTTCATTGTGGAATGTGATGCCTCGGGAAATAGAATCGGATTTGTTCTGATGCAAGAAGGATGACCCCTTGCTTTCAAAAGTCGACCAATAAAGGGAAATAACTTATAGAAACCAATTTATGAGAAGGAAATGATGGAAATACTACATGCACTTGAGAAATGGTGTCCTTAACTAATAGGTAGGCACTTCAAGGTCAAAATAGATCATGATAGTCTTAAATAATTCTTAGAATAGAGACTATATTTAGAATATCAACAAAAATGGGTAACCAATATGTTGGGATATGACTTTGAAATCATATATAAAAAAGGGAACCAGAATGTGGTGGAAGATGCACTCTCTAAAAAAATGAGGATGTGGAGGCATCACTTTATGCAATTTTGATTATACAACCCGTTTGGGTAGTAGTAGCAAGGGAATAATGGAAGAATCACCTATCTATGTGTACATGCATTCAAAAGCTACAAAAGGATCCTAATGTATCAGATACTTTTTTGTGGAGATATGATTCACTATAGTATAAGGATCGCTTATATGTATGTCAGAACTCCAAACTCAAACTAAAGATCCCTTCGGAATTACACACCTCTCCTATAGGTAGGCACTCAGGATTCCTAAAAACGTACCACGGGGTCAAGAAGGAATTCTTTTTGGAAGGTATTACATATAACACTCAAAAGTTTGTGGCAGAATGTTTGGTTTACCAACATAAGAAGGTTGAAACAGTTAAGACCCCAGGTTTTTTACAACCATTAGATATACCTTGTCACCGCTGGGATGAAGTCTCAATGGATTTTATCACAAGTATACACAAGTTAGAAGGGAATAATTTTATTATGGTGGTTGTTGATAGGCTCACAAAGTATTCACAATTTTGTGAACTCTCTCACCCTTTTAATGCTAGTACAGTCATTGCAGCCTTCATGGAATCATTTCAAAAGTTACATTGAAACCCGAAGATTATTGTAAGTGATAGATATCCAATATTCACTTGAAAATTTTGTACTGAATTATTTTCTTGTTTGGGTACCCAGTTGGCTCATAGTTCTTCTTATCATCCTCAATCAGATGGGAAACTGAGATAGTGAACAAATGTTTGGAAGGATATCTTCACTACTTTGCATATGATAAACAAAAATAGTGTGTGAAATGATTATCCTTGGAAGAATGGTAGTACAATACTTCATTCCATACGTCATCAAAATGTCTCCATTTATGGCACTTTATGGGTACCATCCTCCATCTATCACATCTCTCTTAAAAGTAAAATCCAATGTTCGAGCTGTGGAATATCACCTAGAGCATGAGCAAGAATTTCTCTAGTTACTAAAGGACAACTAGATATGTCAAAAAACAAGATGAAACAACAAGCAGATCAACATCATAGTGAAAGGAGTTTTGAAGAAGGGGATTGGGTATTTTTGAGGCTGCAACCTTGCAAATAGATGTCCCTCAAGCAAATAGATAAAGACAATAAATTATCACCCAAGTACTATGGTCCTTATAAAGTGTTGCAGAAGATTGGCATTATGCATTACAAATTGGAGCTCCCTTCATATTCAAGGGTACACCCAGTTTTCCATGTTTCTTGCTTAAAGAAGGTAATAGGAGACAAGATCCCAATTCAAACTATCTTGTTGAAGCTTGATGAAGAAGGAAAATTCATATTGGCACCTAAACAAATCATTGAGAAAAGGACCAAAAAACTACGCAATCGTGTTATTACTGAGTACCTCATCAAGTGGAAGAATTTACCAATTGAAGATTCGACATGGGAAGATGAGTCCTTCATATAGAAGCATCCAAAACTAATCAAGCATTGAGGACAAAACTTGTCTGAAGGGGAGGGGAATTTTAATCCCTAAATGTTGGCAAATTACCCCCTATATTATGGCTCAATACATAATATTGATGTTTCCTTGGGTCTATTAGTGGTAATTGTTATTAGTATTATTATAGTATGTGTTATGTCGGCTTGGGTCCATTATTTGTAATTTTACCTCTTTATCTCCTATATATAGGAAGGATACATTTTCATTTGAATCTTCTTGTCTTGTTTTGTCTTATCTTGTGTACGTAGTACATTGTATAAGCAGGTTGACCCCACGAAGAGGCTTGCTATTCATCTATTTTCTTCATTAAAGATGTGGAGTACTCATTTTGGTCTATTTCTGCTATTTTCATGCTCTCTTTCGAAATTTGTTGCTTGACAAATTTATTCATGTTCATCCTCCCTCCATATGATGGCCATACCTGAAAAATTCATTTTGGTTAGTCACTAAATTTTTATTTCCCAATGTTGTAGATGGCTAGGAGTTTCTTTAACTGTTGCAATTTAATTGTAGGCCCAAAGTTATATATAGGAGTGATTTTCAAGCAAAATCACTACCCGATTTTTCATTTCCAACGATTACGCCATGAGCTTATAAGGCTAAGGAAAAAACCATGAAAATGCAAGTTCGAAGATGGAGAATCTACCTAGAAGCAGTAGCAATCGAATTGATGGCTTGTAGATTTGGAATCCAACATTCAAAGTTCTAGGGCTCGTTACTCTCCAATGGGTAAAAAACACAAATGAAATGAAATTTTAATATTTTATTTCATATATATGTAAATTTTTACCCACTTGATATAGTTTTGAAATTTATTTTTATATTATGGACTAATACTAAGACTCTTTTTGTCTAGTGCTTAACATTTTTGAACAGGGTAGCTTAAGCCAAGGGGTTATTTTTTGAATGGTGCTCTTCTAGAGGTTTGCTCTTTAAATATGACATTTAGGTTAGTTTCCCCCATTACGCATTATGAATCTAACCTTATTGTCCTTTTAAACCATAAGATCACATTTCATGGAAATGCGACATTAGTCCTCCTTTTCAAAGTAAAGTCATTATTTTCCATGATAAATCCTACCTCACATGGGTCACCCTAGTTACTACCTTTTTTGATATTTTGGTGCACATGTTGCATTTTTTATAGGCTTGGGATCCTTGGTAGTCTTGTTATGTATTTAGGAAGAAACCACATGTCTTTCTCTCTCATCTTTCTAGCCATCCCTTAATAGGTTCCCTCCTTTGTGTTTGAGTTGTAACTGCATTTTCTTGTACCTTGCTTACACTTCTGAGCCTAATGTTGTCTTTCATGCTTTTAGCTCGTTAAATAAGCCCTCATTTCTTATCTCATTTTCTCTAAGCCCTATAAAACTTTTCCTTTTCAACTTAACACCCCTAAACCGGGAGGAAACACACCTCGAGTTTCATTATCTTGTTCATGTTCCTTGCATTATGCATATGATGTTCCATGTGCTTGGAACTAATATCATTTACCTCAAAACTCATTTTGTCCCATGTATAATAGCATTTTTTTATTCTTTTTTTTCAAGATTTTATAATAAGAATAAGAAAAAAAATATTATAAAAATAAAGGGAAGGGAAGGGAAATACCTCAAATGTCTATTTACTAGTGGTAGCTAGTCATGTTCTCCTTGAATAGAGCACCATTTTTTAGACTATCAACAAGTTGGGTTATAGAATTTGAACGTAGGATTCAAACCTTAATCGTAGAGTTTAGGACTCCTCCAATTGGTTACTCTTCCAATCATATGGAGAGCTTGTTAATGTATCCTACATTGCAGATTAACTTCATGGTCACTTTGTGTCAAAAGCTTTCCAAGTCACTTTTTTGTTGTGCTCAATGTTCAAGGATGTAGCCCGTGTCAACCATTCTATACTTTCCTTGACCTCATGTGTTGTGTTGGGCCATGTAAAGTTGTGGGGTAAAGTTTTGCACAGTTTTGGTATGAAAAGGGCCAAGACAAAGTGGTCTGAGGAAGAGGAGTCAACACCAACGAAGCGGTCGAGAATTCAGGAAGTTGGGAGTTTTGACTACGTCTAGGGCGAAGTTGAGAAGTTAGTTAGGAATTTTTTCCACTTAAATTTATGAGTGGAGTAATTGGGTAGTGGAGTAGTGGGGGTGGGGTAGGTTGTGTTTTCCCTATAAATATGTAAAGGGTTGGGATTTTTGGGGCTATTAGTGAATTAGTTAGTTAGCAGATGTTTGATCTTTTGGTGAGATTTGTTTGTATGTCGAAGATACTGACTATGATAAGGAGAAGAGTCGCATGATATGTAGGCTATGTGCGTAGTTCCATTGTAAAAGAAGGATAAATTTTTAAGTCATTGTAAAACATGAAGTGCGTTTTTTGATTGGGAATCATGAATAAAGAAAGTGCTTTTGTGGTTTTCTCCCTTTTGGGTTTCCATGTTACATCTAGTGTCCAATATGTTTGTTTCCTGTGATGATGTGTTTTGTTTATTGTTATCTATTGCCTATTGCTGAGTAATTGATGATCCATGTGTATGAATGGTATGTGAATGAATATATTTCACAGTTAATTAAGATGTTAGATGTGTGTAATTCTACAAAGTGTTAAATAAATCTCTCTATCGAGGTTGAGGATGTTATGGTTGTTGGGTTGCTATCACACACCTTCACTACTGTAGAAACTTGGTTCCTGCAGTTCCCATAGTACTTCGGGTGATACCTCATTTACTTCGTAGGTGTTTCCAAAAGGGATCGACCCATTTCGGGCTGGTATCTTGGGGTTTTGTTGGTGACTAACTGAGTGAACCCTGGTTGAAGTAGATCTGCACCAACAAATGTTTCCGTTGCTGTGAATGGGATCTGTGTAGAATGGTTATGTGGAATTTTACTAAGCATGAGATACAAAATTGGGTAGATAAGAAGCTGAGAGAGTTTGTTGAAATCAATAACAGAGATCCGTGCATTGATGCAAAAACATGGTTGGGAGAGTATTTTTTCTCCACGGGGACTTCACTCAATAAACCGCTATCATAGCACGTTCGTTCGTGGCATATGAAACAATACCCCTAATTTCACTAATTGGAAAATGCCTTCCAAAATTGTTTTTTTTAACCCCCTCCCAATATGCCTTCCCAATTTAAAAAAACCCCTATTTTCACTAGATATTGTATGTACCAATTTTTTCATTGACATTTTTTATACCCCTTTATATTTCTAGCTAGTATATTGATATGATACCCATCTTATGACCCCACATGCATTCTACATTGCACCTTACTTCTTTCGATGTATATTGTGGATGCACATTACTTCACCCACAATGCAATTACTCAACCACATATTGTTATGATTTGCAACATCTAATGCTATAATGAAGAGATAGGAGATCACTTCTTGTATGTCACTAAAGCCAATGCACATAGTACAACATTTAGATCACATGTTGCAGTTCTCCAATCGCTGACTAAGCTTGTTGTGGGCTAGGTATCCAAGTCCCCAGGGCCTGCAACAAGCTCTAGGAGGCTGACTAAGCCTCCCAAGGCCTGTAATAGGAATGAGTGGTTGGGTATTCAAGCCCCCAAGGCCTATCAAGGGCCTATAATAGGCCCTAGAGGTTGAGAGCCTCTTAAGGATATTGGTAACAACTGGTTGAGTGCTATTGGTAACAATTGGGTGTCAATGACCACTATCCCTCGACTATGATCGACTGGAAACCCACTTCACCACGAAACCCCTGGCCTCAAGCATCCCTCAAGATGCGATTTCCCTGTGTATTGGTAAGCCGGAGCCTTGCCTCAACCCGATTTCTCATCCATCCGTGATCCCGCCATATCCATTTGGTGGATATTTTCAAGCCCGCCCATATAAAAAGGACCCCGAAGTATTTTTGTATTGTTACATTAAATAAAAAACCCTTTGCCCCTTAATATATAAGCAATATAATTTTTAGGTTTTCATGAATATTTAATACCGCAATATGAATGAACGTGGTATTATATTGCCTTCTAGTGAAGCCCCCGTGGTTTTCTCAGACATTCATGAAGTCTTCTTTGGATAATTCCCTATTCTATTGTATGAATGGCTAGAAATATTAACTGAGCAAAAGACAAATTTTCAAGGAGGTGAGACTATGGTTTGGATGCCTGAGCTAATCTGAAACTTTAAAGTTATTGATAATAAAATATCTCACGTGTTGATTTCTGGTTAGATATCATACTGGAAGGATATATTATTGATTTTGTTGTAGATACCATAAAATCCTATAGCACTGCTGAAAGGGAATTCTTCCAAGGACCACGAGGCAAGTACTTGAAGTCTTTGAAGCTACCGATTAAAATGCTACTTTGTGAAAAAGGGGTTATGAGAATGGAGTCTGACGAGTAACCACTAGTGGGCGGTGGTTCAGGTTGTCAATGATGAATGGTTTGGGAGTATGTTGTGGGAAGTGAGCTGATATGAAAAGGGAAGGAGATAATGAAACATATGAAGAGTGTGGTCTACTATGGAGTGGAAGAATATTTCATTTAAATAAGAGGAGGAGAACTATGACAAAAGGGAAGGTTTGCAGTGTGACTAAAGGAAAGGACTACGAACCAGCACCATAGCTCGAAGAAGAATCTTTTGATAGAGAATACACTGAAGAAGAAGAAGATCAAATCGCTTCTAAGGACGAACCTGCTGAACAAGATCAAATTAGGCACTGCGATGTTAGGATATTCCTATACTCCTTCCTAGTCCTACTAGCTTTTTCAGTCATTTTCATTTTCAGTCTTTTAGGGTTTGCATGCACCTTTAGGGTTTGCATGCATTCTAGTCATCAGTCCCAGCACCTATCCCTTAGTTAGCTAGCCCCTGGAGCTTCTTCCTGATCAGTTTCATCCCTTCTAGTGCCTAGTGCGCCCTCCTTTCACCAACTACATGAGAGAGGCGCACTTCTTCACCTACTAGTACAGTTATGTTCAGTTAACAAGAGTTCTCTCCCTGATTTTAGGCTTGACCCACTCTTAACTGACCTTATCACTTTGATGGACCTCCAGTGTGACTAGATAGCCTGTTATGACTCCAGTTAGCTCCATGAGCGCCCTCCACTGAGCCTCCTTCACTACATTAGTGCTTCCATGTGCCAGTTACACCCACCACATTCAGTTAGACTCAGTTTGACTTTTGGTTGACTATTACTTGTGCATTGATGACTTCACTAATGATGAGTTGGACTCCTAGTTATGACTTGATGACAATCCACTAATTATGGATCTTTCCATGCAGGATAATTCGAATCACACCTAGTGTATTCGAATCCTGAGCATTGTATATTTACCTTTTTACTATTCAGATTAATGTAACATGTGTAATTATTTTGCCTCTATCTAAGCTCCTTTGGATCTATGTTCTTCTACTTTATTCTTCTTCTGTCATTCCTAAATTCTTTCATTGTGAGGTTTACATCATCTCTTTGGATCTACTGTGAGAATTTTCACATGGTATCAGAGCCATTTGAGAGTATATTCTACCTCCATTCTGGAGAGTTTTTTGCAGGTATTTCAAAGTTCCAGCAATTGTAGCAACAATATCAGCAGTTTCTTTTTGCATTCGTTCCAGCAGTCAAGATGAGCAATTCCAATGCTCCTTCTCCTCCTATAATTCTCACTCCCTCCAATTACTTCGAATGGAAGAGTAGGATGAAATTACTCTTGAAGTCGAGAGGGTTTTCTAGAATAGTTGAGGAAAAAGATGCCATACCACATACAGTTGTAGAGAGAACCAAGCATCTAAATAAAATGGATGACGCCTTTGGATTCATATGTCTTAATATGTCTAAAGATCTATTGTTTCATGTTGAAGGATTGAAGTCTCCAAATGAGTTACGGACAAAATTGGAGTCTGTTTGGAAAACAAGATGGGCTAAGAGGCCACATTCTCGAAAATGAATTGGTTTCCCTACAACCTAGCAATTTCGAGAGCATTCAAGAATTCTTCTCAAAATTTCACAAATTGGTTTTACAATGCAAGCATTGTGGCATCACTAAAAGTGATGAGCAATTGGTGCTCTCCATTTTGAAAAAACTTGGATCTCAATTTTATGTCTTTGTATCTACCTTCCATTTTGGGCGAATGCCAATCCCTGGATGGAATTTTCCCACCTTAGATGTCTTTGCTGAAGCTCTCACTCAAGAAGAGGACAAATTGATTCAAATGGGTGCCATCAAGGTCTCCAAAGATCTAGCTCTTCTAGCTGGAGAAGCAAGTGGAGAGAATGCAAAAGGGAGGCAAAAAGACAAGGACAAGAAGGCTTCTAAATCCAAAAATGACAAACACAAGAGACCTAATTGCTCCTACAGCAAGAGAGGAAACCATCCTGAGAAAGCTTGCATGCACATGAAAATAGACCTACTAAACAAGCTTCTTGAACAAAACAAAATTGTTGTTCCAAAAGAAGCAAAGATGCCTGATTCTGTAAATGGATATGATGATTTCCATGCATTGATGGGTGGTTTTTCAAAGTCAAAATCCCTCCTCATAGATTCTGGAGCCTCCAACCACATGGTTTCCTCTAAAGAATCTTTTTCCTCTTTAGATATCAAAGATGGGCCTATCTTTTTCCAACCACATGGGATACAACTCTCATATTTCTGCCAAAGGATTGGGTACAATACATATGGAGAATGGTAAGTTCAAAAATGTTTTATTTGTTCCTTCTCTAATAGCTAATTTGTTATCAGTATATCAAATGACTCATACAGGATCACCAAAGCAAGTAACTTTTGGTCCAAACATAGTAGAGATTATAGAGATCTCCACTGGAAAGATTATAGTGAATGGGGTTGCTAATCATGCCTCTAAGGCATATGAGTTCTCACACTTCATGCCCTTCTCTCCGACTATTCCTTCAGATTCTGATCAAGATCAGATTGAATCCTCTTCTGATGAAGAAGAAGATCAAGATTTTTATGTTGAGATCATATTTCACGAAGATTCAAATCCAGAACCAACACATATTCTCAGTCCAGATTCAAGGTCAATATGGGCTCACATAGTCCTTGCTACTATTGAGAACACAGTTGAGGATTCATCTGTTCACAGAACTACAAGACTTCAGCATCATGCCAACCTTGCATTATGCCATCTACTTCTCCATGAGAGATGCAGCATGATGATGGGGTTCTCTCTTCCATCACTTGGGAAGACTCCTCATGTTCCATTCGCTCTAGTTGCAGAAAGAATTCATGAGAGACTTTCTTCGTCCAATACATCCTCTACACAGTGGAAGGCACATCAGAAGACTAGATCCACATCTAGCACTTGTTTTGGCATCCTACAGGGGATCAACTTGTCAAGTTTTTTGTAGAAGTTTTCACTGATGAAAGATTCCTTCTTTTCTGCTTAGTATGATGGTTCTTTGAGTTATTTACTGTTCTTTTGAGGGGGTGTATTTTTCCCATGAGGTTTTCCCCATTTCCTCGGTTTATGGATAGTTCTTTATTTTACTATCTTATTTGATTGTATGGGTGACCTTTGGTCCTAGTTACCAAGGCCTAGGATGGATTAAGGGGGGCTGTTAGGATATTCCTATACTCCATCCTAGTCCTACTAGCTTTTTAGTCATTTTCATTTCTAGTATTTTAGGGTTTGCATGCACCTTTAGGGTTTGCATGCATTCCAGTCATCAGTCCCAACACCTAGCCCTCAGTTAGCTAGCCCCTAGAGCTTCTTCCTGATCAATTTCAGCCTTCCTAGTTCCTAGTGCGCCTTCCTTTCACCTACTGCATGAGAGAGGCACACTTCTTCACCTACCAGTCCAGTTATGTTCAGTTAGCAAGAGTTCTCTCCCTGATTTTAGGCTTGACTCACTCTTAACTGACCTTATCACTCCGATGGACCTCCAGTGTGACTAGATATCCTGTTCTGACTCCAGTTAGCTCCATGAACACCCTCCACTGAGCCTCCTTCACTACATTAGTGATTCCATGTGCCAATTACACCTACCACATTCAATTAGACTCAATTTGACTTCTGGTTGACTATTACTTATGCATTGATGACTTCACTGATGATGAGTTGGACTCCTAGTTATGACTTGATGACACTCCACTGATTATGGATCTATCCATGCAGGCTAATTCGAATCACACCTAGTGTATTCGAATCCTGAGCATTGTATATTTACCTTTTTACTATTTAGATTAATGTAACATGTGTAATTATTCTACCTCTATCTGAGCTCCTTTGGATCTATGTTCTTCTGCTCTATTCTTCTTCTGTCATTCCTAAATTCTTTCATTGTGAGGTTTACATCATCTCTTTGGATCTACTGTGAGCATTTTCACATGCGACATACCTATGACCCTACGTGCATCTCCAGAAACTAAGGTAATAAATATTATCCCGTCATAGTTTATTCAAGCAAGTAATAGTAGTAGTATTCAGAATAGTACTTCGGCGAATAATCCTACTATAAGTGTTGGTCCTATATTAAAAGGTCATCCAAGACCTCAAAGAAACATAATGGCTGGGGATGATATGAAACTACCAATATTCCATGGAAATAGGTCAAAGGACCTAGAACAACATTGGTTTTTATGTGATGCAGTATGGACTGTTAAGCAAGTGTAAGATGATAATGCAAAATTGGCGCAACTGATTACGAACTTTAGGGGTCATGCTTTGGATTGGTTCATGAAGTTCTCAAAGGTAAGTACTTGACAACCACCGAAGACTTTGGAAGAAATTAGAGATGCCTTAAAAAGTGAATTTAAGAAACCAAAATTTGAGTCATGGTGTATTATTGAACTCAAAGAGCTCAAGCAATCGACAAATGAAACTGTCTAGGACTTCGATGAGAGATTCAAGACATTGATGGCCCTTGTAAGTTTCTAGATGGATGATGTACAACATAAGGAGTGGTTTATAGTTTCTTTAATACCGCATATTAGAGTTCCCTTGATGCAACAAAATATTGTGTCACGGACTAAGGCTCTTGAGTTGGCTATGAAGCTGGAAGCATCACCTATTGGAGACTCTAGAATGGGTATGGCTCAAATCCAGTCACAACTAGCGAACCTCTCATTACAAATATGGGACATCAAGAAGGGAAAGGAAAAAAGAGAATATGTTTTGTGTACAAGGTGTGACGAGGAAGGTCACTCGAAAGGACAGTGCACAACCTTTGAAGACTACATTGCTGTTAGAGCTCCTAATATGTTGAATATTGGAGCTAGAATCTGTAGTAGGATATGTAAGACTAGGGGGAATAGACCAGAAAAATGTTATTTACTAAAATAAATTGTAAGTACCCCTAAAAAAATCTTCTATAAATTTTGTCAATCAATTGACCATGATGAGAAGGACCATTGAGCATATCAACTGCTCATAAAAAGAACTGCAAATACTTATTGAATGAAAGGCCAGGAACAAGGGAAGGGAGTAGTGTGCAGTTTAATCAACCAAGAGGTGGCTTCTGAGGAAACATACGAGGAGGACTTGGTCGAGGTAGAGGTTAGATAATTTGTTATAACTGCAGTCAGGCAACAAACGTGCAATGCACAATTTTATCCAGGTGAACATTAATCATTTTCCAATATATAGTATATGATATATTATATGATATTCATATACACATTTTTTTTTTGCAGTGGTCCAAGATATTTTTTTTATTGATTTTAGAACAACAAGATTTCTTATATAATCAAACCCCATAAAAGTGCAAACAAGATCTGAAATTCAAGGGAAATCACTACATACTTCGGCCTAAACTACCTGAATGTTTCTTATTGGTCACAAGTGTATTTGAGGTTGCATTCTGGGATGACAAGGAGAGGAAAGAAGTAACATAAATGGATAAGAAAGTATTCAAAAAAATTCCACTTCCATCGAGTGGGTTGTTTTGTTTTGGTAGTGAAGATTTCAAAAGGTATTACATGGGCCATGTAACCAAGCCACGTGTGGTGGTCTGGAGACGTTATAATGGAAAATATAATGAGAAAAATACAATACTTATTTACAAAAATGTTGTTGGGGAGCCAAGAGATAATTGTATAGAAGTTCCAGCCATTGGTTTGAAGGAAAATTGGCTAATTAAATTTTGGCAGAGTATTTCAGTTGTGGGTCGAGAAGACAATAATGATGTTAATGTTGTGGATATTTTGAAATCTATAAGGTGAATTTTTTAGAAGATGAAACAATGTCTTCAATCCATTTTACCAATTGATGATATTTCTTTCTCTGTACTTGATTTTTATATACTTCTTATAATATGTTAAAAATAATATGTTGATATTGAGTTTTCTTGCATAATTCATAAAGGGTTGAATTCACTTATTTCCATATACTTTCCACTTTTAGCTAATTTAATTTTAGTGGTACATCCTTAGATTATATGGCATGTGGTAACCCCTTAACCAATAAGACTAGTACATAAGGTGATATGTCATTTCACACCTAATTAAAACCTGCATTATCATTAATGAATGCAAAATAATGTTTCTTGTCATAATTATCTTTTAATAGTTTTAAAAAAATTGTATCTTGTTACATCACTTTTGTTTTCAAATCTTCCATTTACAAATTCAAAATCAATTTTCATATAATTGATTTCAGTTCAAAAGAAACTCTTGATATTGGGAGTAGAAGGATTACTTTTCGGAGTACCAGGGTTTGTAAGCACAAAATCATAACAGTTAAACTTCCCACGGGTTTCAAGGCTATCTTTAAACTTCTTTTAACATCGTTGGTTAAAACCCATGAAAGTAAGACATGTCCAAAATGATGGATCATGGATTTCAAGGCTATCTTTAAACTCGTGAAAGTAAGACTTGTAAACATGTCCAATTTTCCAAAATGATGGGACTTGTAATTTATGAAAATCTTGTTGCTTGACCGACCAAATGTATAAGCTTGCAAAAGGAATAAACAAATATTGATTAATGTATATTTATGTTAACCTTTGTTTCATTGAGATGGAGATTTTAAATGAATATTTATTTACACCAATAAATTATTTTTTTTACTCTTAATAAATTTTTTTTATTTAAATATTTTCTTGTAATATTTTAAATTTACAATACAATTGATTTTTTTTCCTTTTAAAAGAAACTTTACACTCCATCAGAAGGTTGTTAAAATGTAACTTTATTTATCATAAGTGAAATAACTTTACTTTAGCAACAATAAATTATTGGTGTACGTATTTATTTTGAATAAAGCTTCCTTTAAGATGACCTATGATGACCTATGGAGGATATGGTGACTAACTTTATTCTTTAGCATTATACGGCACTCTTGAATACGAACGAGATGATGAGTTGCGTGACTTTTTCCATTGCATTTAAAAGAATACATCATGGTGCATACTTGATCATCTAGCTATTAGAAGGGAAGTAGTCAAAGGAAGGGGAAGAGGAAGAAGATTAACAGAGTTGTGTACATCGCTAATCCATGGAAATAATCTCTCTATTTAGTTATTTTTTAAAAATGGAAATCATCTCCCTTATAAAAGCAACATGATATCGATTGTGTGGGGGGGAGAAAGGGGGATCTCCGTAGACAAAGAAGAACTCTATCTTTTTCTGTACAGTTGCTCTTCGTAAACTTTGTTTTTTCTGGAAGGAATAGTGATGGAGATATCACCTATGTTAATAGATCAAGTTATTTTCCAAAAAACGGTGTTGCAGATGGATTTGTAGATCTATTTTGTGAGATTTGTATAAGTTTCTTTTTGCAGAGTAACATAAATTGATCGCATATTCAGTTTATCGTTGTTTTATAATGAAATTATGCGAATACTTGAAATTAGTTTCCGATTATGCATAATTTCATTAAGATCATAATTCTCTAAATTTTATTTTGGATGATTATGATTATTTTATCATTTGATCTATTGATAGAAATTGACTTAGCTTTGCATACTTAAAGGCTTCTTACAAATTTTCATGATGTTACTCTGCTAATTTGCAGATTTTTTTTAAAGTTATTTAACATGTGATAGTTTGATTATAGGATTGTTGCTCAACTTAGATTATACATGTTTTACTTCTAAATGAAAACTGAGTTAATATTATCATTAAAATTGCTCCCAGGATAGGATAGGTTAGATTACACAAGTTAAATTAACATACTACAAGCCCTTAAAACTCTTTGCGGTTTTAGCAATTGTTAGACTGTTTGTTGCAGCTATTTAAAAATTGCATCGTAGATTAAGTTTGATAGCATTTTAGGACTTTAAATTTAATCGAATTTATATTAACTCCAATTTCAAAGTCTCCTTTTTAAGGATCAAACCTGTATAGTGGCAGCGGGGCCCTTGTTCCTATGAGAGATAACTACTTCAAACACACCGAGGGGTGCTTTAAGCACTTTGTGTGGGCTATTTCTCCTTCGTTGGAAAGCAGATCAGATCTTCCCGTCAACAATGGTTTACTTGGAAAAAAAAAAATTACATTTTTTTCTTCACTGGTTCGATTGGATGAAGGCTGCCATATTTGTATTTGTATGGGGTCAATCTCAATGTGGAATGAACCATTGCAAAAGAAGTCAGGATGGAAATTTGTTACCTACCCACAAGAAGAACATATCTAAACTATTTGATATTTATGAGGAAATGTATGAGAAATCAAACATCTTTTTTATAGATGAAGCTAGGTATCATAGTGGGCATAATAGAGAGGAAAATTGTTTTAAAATCCCTCCCAGTTGGGAATATGAGGGTTCTTTGGAGAGAGATGGACTTATATGGTCCAATCTTTGTAATTTTCTAAGCTATCCCACGAAAATCAAAAAACAAGCATGAAGAGATACTTGAAAATGAAAATGCTTACAAAAAATGTTTTTGGTTATTCATTTTAGAGACTTGGAAACTGATTTCATGGTTAAAGTTCTTGTTATCTAATACGATATTTTTATTATATTGTTAGTTATTTTTGGTAATTATGTAAGCACATGTGCAGTATATGAAACCAATTTTGTTTTATTATCTATGATATGAATGGTGTTAACTAAGCAGTTTATCAAACAAACAATTTAATCAATGATATTTCTCTCCACTCAATCAAAAGTTTGGATCATGCATAGAGCTCATTCTGAATGAAAGAGTATGGTTCTTGTCTATGAATGGAAATTCAGATGATGTCAATTATATATTGGATTTGTATTAAATGGCCGAGGAAATCCCTAACAGCCCAAGAGTTACAATGATTTCAATAACATTGCAAAATTGATTTATTATATATGATATTTGATTTATAGTGATTTCCCAAATGAAGAAAATTATCATTGATATTTCTAAACACTTAATCAAAAGTTTGGAGCATGCATATAGCTCATTTTGATTGGAAGTGTATGGTCCTTGTGGATGAATGGAAATTCAGATGATGATAATTATAATATTATGAATATATCCAAAAGAGAGATTATTTTTAGAAACATGTAATAGCGATTTGTATTAAAAGGCTGAGGAAATCCTTAACAACCCAAGATTTACAATGGTTTCAATAACAAAATTTCTACCCAGAGTTCGACAGAATGTTCCAAAAAAACCTTCATCCTTGTAGGACCATATTGCACAAAAAATATCCGGAAACTTTTTACAGCTATACTGCATGCCTAATTGTCCCAGCAATACTATTAAAAACATTTAAACAAGACATATTTATGAAAATCCATGGCAACTGTGGCCTTCATCCATTAACTGGTCATTATGATTCTAAGCCTCGACCTGAGAACTTGGACCTTGACATTTCCCAATAGGAGTCTGCTGGACAGTCTCCTCTTCTATTTCTTTCGAGTCCATACAGAAACCAACACGAGAATGGATTCTCGGGGACAAGACAGATACCATATTGAAATCCATCTCTAAATCATTGGAAAGGTGAAGTTGTTCTATTTTTTTCCCCTTTTCCTTGAATTTGGATTCAATGCGATCATGGTTGTTGTCCCATTCGTCCATGTGGTTGCTGATATGGACAATGGACTCCTTCAATACCTCAAGTTAAGAACTCATTCTCCTTAATATTCTCTCAATGTTCTTAATCTCAGGTGGCTCAAAAGTAGTAAATTGGTCTGCACAGAGGAGAAGGGAGAGAGAGAAGCATAGACTGCTCCCATCCAAACTATACTGAACCACAGATTGAAGACACAGAATAGGAATTTTACGCAGGTTTAGAAATAGAGGACCGGGAAAAGGAAACTTACCGGTTTCAGACACCCTGAAATTTCTGGGATTGGTTTCTCAACCATGGTATCTCATGATAAAACCAAACACATCTCAGTACATGGCGTCACATACAGTCCCAAATGAATCCCCAATTCCAAACAAGAGATCCATAATACAAGTCTTGTAGGTGAAAAAATAAAAGATGAAGTGTTTCTCGAAGAAAACCTAATTTATGACAAATAAGCAAATAAGGAAAAGGACAATGAAGGAAGGTTCACAGTGGGATTCCCTATGTTTATAAAATTGCAATCATAAAGAAAACAAGTCTAAACATTTTGACCATAATCCAGTTATTTTTAATAAACATTTTGACCGTAATCTGGCTATTTAAAAAAAATTCCGAACCATCCTCGGTAATTGAAATCATCGAGTGTTTGGGATACGTCAAATAAAGGGAGGTTCTCTTATTCACATCACATAGATTCTATTCATATCTAGAAGACTGGGAGTTAAAAATTAACATCTGAACATACAAGAACTAGGGAAAAATCGCACTCGAAGCCTTATCGTGTTTATCTGTCTCGTTTCACTATCAAAATTAGTTTTTTATTAATAAAACATATGGTGATTTGACTAGCATATCTAGCACGATCGATAATTTCATTGCCACCATTAGTTATTTATTATTATTATTATTATTAAAACATCTGGTACTTCATAGCATGTCAACATCAATTTAATTTTTGATGTTCTTCAGAAGTATGCCAACACAGGCCTAGAGCGAGTTTCACACATGGAGAAGTTTGGAGTGTGTTCAGGTCCTGGATCACAATCTCCCCTTTCAAACACATAAAATCTATCCTGGAACGATGCACTGTGTACAACACTCGTCATTGAATGTCAAATCCGAAATGTGTCATATGCCTCGAATTGAAACTTATCAATTTGCTGCGAATTAAAATAACATTTAAATGTTGATTAGTCATGCTAAATGTTTGATTAGCCTACCATAAAACTGTGAGATAATTATGTCAGGGTTCAGGGCAGCATAAGGATCAAGTCGGATCCATTTTCGGATTTGTCTACGGCGCTATACAATGACTGTCAAATAGCAGATGCACTCATTAGCGCGAGTGGTGGTGTTTATAAGGAAGAGATCTTCCTAGACCTTATCGATGGTTGTTTGGGTGGTGAGGTTAAGTCATTGCTTTCGTATTTGCAACCCAACCCAGATATTCAATCACAAATTTGAATGGCTAACCCACGTCTAGAAGAAATGATGAAGAAACTTTCCATTCAGGTGGCTATCCTAAGAGGGTCTATAGACTCTCTTAATAGTAGACAGGATGAACAAGGCATAAAGCATGAAGAAATCGCAACACTTGTTAATGTGTATGGAGAAAAAATCGACTCCCTAAAGCTTTGAGCTTATGAGTAGAAGAGAGCCATGGATACAGTGCTAAATTTGGTTGGGATTCTCAGGGCACCCACGACCAGCACAGGCTCCAGGGTGTCGGAAAGCTCAATGCAGCTAGAAGATGCACCATGAAGAGACGAGACTCCTGGACCCAGTGCATGACGAATATAAGCACCTGGGTTCTGAATAGATGTGCACTAGGGGATAGGGGATACCACTTTTTTCATACTATTTTTTCTTTCATACTAGTTTGTTCGGCTATGTATATTGTATGCATGTTTTTTGCAGGCTTATAGTTTATGTATTTTGTTTGTATATTTTAAAAATGCATGGAATGATGTATTATCCCAACTACCAATGGCTTCCTTGGCAAGTGTTCCAAGATACTAGTTTATGTAATTGATTTGATTTAGGATGTAATTGCTTTTCAATGTTTGTTTAACCCAGGTTTATTTGCATGTCATAAATAATCATAAATCTAACAATATCAATTATGGAAAATCCGATGGAATATAAAGATATGAATATTCAAGTCTACTGATAAATTGGATTCCTTTAATCACTCATAACCATATAGCAGAGATGGAATAATTCTAATCTTATATAATGTTGATAGAAAGAATATATGTAACAAGTGTAGATAGTACTCTAAATGACGTAGAGAGTTGGTTGTAGGTGCTCGTCTGATATAGATGCCAAATAGGCGGAATAAAAACTCTTAATAGAAAGATTGCTTCTGCATTTTGATGAGTACAACCCCTTCTAATGACAATTGAATTAATTCAACCTTCAAGCAACCTCCATGCATGAAATCGTAACCTCTCCTTGAGTTATAACTTAAGCAAGTACCAAGTTCGTCCTTAAAACAGATCCGGCCTTCTAATTTGATGCACTGCCACTAGAGACACATGTTTATAGATCTAATATATGTAACCACTTCACAACACAGGGACAATACATCTCTCCCTGCAGGTATTTATTGACAAAGGTAACTCACCGCCATATAATAATGCATGCCCCAAAAGTAGGATAATTGGATCCAAATTGATAACATGCCCTCCACATAAAGAATCTCCATCCAATAAGAAATACACCCTCCCTATCTCGTATCCAATATGGTTCTCTGCCCACAGTTGTACTAATTGAAACCATCAATGAAGAAAATGCCCAGTGGTGATAAATAATGACCGATGGTATAGATTACACTCCTCTCACAAGGAACATTGTCATAAATAATAAAGCTCTTCTTTCCTACATTGATACGTGGCTTCCCTAGAAGTCAATAATAATAGCTTGGATATTTGAGTAAGTTGAAAGAGGCATGCATGCCATGCACTAGGTATAAGGCAGAAAACATGCTGCTCCTTCAATTATTTCTCCCATGCAAGTTAATACGCCCTTTGCTGCCTTCAAATCTCTTACAACTACTCCAAAAAGGTGAGAGAGATCTCCAGAATCAACAATTAGGATAATATTGGCCTTTTTAAGAGAATAGGTGAAATATGCAAACAATATTGCCACTCCCAACTATAATACAAATTGCCCTTCTAGTGTGCAAATCGCCCATGCAAGGTTATGTCCTTCTTCTGCTGCTAAATCTTAGAATTAGTCTCCAGTTGGATGAAGATGTGATCAAAACGTTGTAAGATAATGGGTATTAGATCTCTAGAGGGATTGGTTGAATATTTGACCTTCGAATTTAGCTGGAGGAACTCACCTCAGAGGATCATGCTCTAAACCCTTGCACCTTCTCTCATAATTAACCCCTACGCCTTGATGAGATGGTATTCTTGTAATGATTGAATGATCTTTTAAGTACTATGATAGATCAGAGTGATCTATCCTTGAAGTGACTAGGGTAGATAGATTTCACTGTTGAAATGCACCCATTGGTTAGTGCAGTGTGCCCTCAACCCTAAACTGCTCTTAAAGCTCTTAACAAAAATCTCAATGATCAATAATAACAATGGATATTGAGTAACTCACTTTATATTTATTTTATAACCTTGACATTGCATGCCCTATACCTAAGTCACTTTTCTCTTCTATTTCTCAGTTGAGTTGCATGCATCTCACTTTTGCATGCATGCATATGAATTTTTGCATGCATGCGTGCATGCTCTTGAGATAGGGCTCTCATGCTCTGCATGTCCTTTGTTCCATTTTTACCCAAAACGAAACATTAAAGTCCTCCCAAGCCAATATTTCTTGTCCTCAAGCAATACCAATGCAACTCCCCAATCCATCGCACTAAACCAACTGAATTCAGGGATGATCCCAGGGTCCTAGATCATCCTAGGATATCTATAGCACCCTTTCCTGAAGGTAGTATCATGTGAGGTAGCATCGCGAGAGATATATTGAAAGCCTCCTGTAAGTAGATTAATCAACCATGGTGGGAACTCGACCAGCTCCTCATAAAATACCTATACTAAAGTCTCAAATCCTTGTACTTGCAAATAAATGAGGTACCTCTCATATCTAGTAACCATTGACCTTTCGGTCACTATAATCCCATGGTCCCAAATCAATATGAGAATGGCAGAGTACATACTGCATCCACCACTACCCTGTGTAGCATCCCTACAAGGAGCATCCTATAGACTCCAAACCGCTATTGTACTCTCCACTAATGCAATTCCTGAATCCCAAGCTAACCTCAAGAAGGATCCATTGTGCTGATGTTGTGCCCCTATGCTCATAACCATCCAACTATCATGTCGTTCATGTACCCTCTCCAAACTTGTGATATACTCTAACCAAATGCTTTCCCATTCCTGCCAAGAAATGGTAAAGTCACGAGGATCCCATACTGTCTTGTAAGGTGTGAAACACTCTCTACACGTCACATCGATCTACCAAAAAATGCTAGCATAAGACTCCACATGTCAGCCCCTGAAGGACCAAGCAACCTTAAGCTACACAAACATCTCAAAAGACAAATATTCTACGCATCTCAAGAGTGAAATATTGAAAATGAAGACTTGCTGTCTCATTTGTATCAGATCCCCGATCAAAATGGATTATGAATACCGTGAAAGAAAGTATGCTCTTCCATAAATAAGTCTCAACCTCTCCTCCACTAGCATCCCATAAATGTATAGGATCAATAACCCTCACAACTCTGTTGATCACCTCTACTATCTGAAATAATCCATCGTGCAGATGAATGCCTGGATCCCACAACCAACCAAGGGGTCCACCAAACCCGACTCTAACGAACTACTGTTGTACCATGCGGATAGTCATATGAGTCTCAATTTAATCCTCTAGTAGAAACCAAGTACGAATAACTGACTCTGCTCCTTCTAATCTAATCAGATCCTGCCAAAATTCATCTATACATCTGCTAACCCCCATACTATCAGGGGTCTCAAGTAATCCATGGGATTTAAGCAACTCCCTAGGGTGTAGATCCTCCACCTGCGGTGTCTCATACTCATGCAAGTACTGAGAATGCCCTCCCCAACGCGAATTATGCATAGCTCTCATGATTCTCTCCCTAAGTAAGGACGCATGGTCAACACTAGTGCAATCTCTATGGGAGATGATGTCTCCTCCTACTATGTTGATTGTGCTCCCTGTGAACCAATCTAATACCATCCCTGCAATGTCGATCCTACCATACATCTCTGATGAACGTGTGCTGCGAGGTGCTGACACATCCTCTATACTCTGTCTTGAGATAAGGGTGGTATTCCCTAGTCTGACTAGATAATCCTCCTCTGAATTGTGCGAATGGAAAACCAAACACTCAAGATCCTCCAGTGTCTCATCATAGCATACTCGAGATACTTCCAAGAGAATCTCTCTCTAATCTGCTGACAGGTATTGAGGTGTCTCTTAAAGGTGTCTCATGTATAGTTCTCAGGATCTCGGTCCTAAGTGCAGACTCAGAGGTGAGGTATATGGTGTCTCTGTAGTAGATGATTTCGTCCACTACCCTGTACTGGTCATCCTGGATGTTCCCATCAATCAACTCACATGCGAATCAATCCTTGGAATATTCTACCTAAAGGTGGGACTTCCAATCAGGGATAATCATAGTGAGCCAATCCCACGTGTCTTGATCCAAATCCTTTTGTGTCAAATCTCTCCTCAATCACATACAACTCCGAGTGCTCCTTGTGCAGAGTACCAAACTCCAAATGCTCCTCGCGCATAGTCATCACCATAGGATTTCCTCTCAAACCATGAGTGACACTCCTGCTCTCATGTGCCACAACGTTCCTGTATCCTGTGTGTGTTTCTGTATCCTCATGCATGCTCATTTTGTTGGTGTCATATGAACCAGGGTCCCACACATCTATACTATACTCATCCCGAAAAGTACTGTGTCTATCTATGTCACTATCAGATGGTCCCTGGAGTATGTCTCCCATCAACACATCCAAAACTCTATGTGGAGCCATCAATGCCCCCTCCACAAGAGGTGAATCATAACCTCCATCTGGCCTAGCATGTATAGAGTCAATCCTCTCTGAGTCATGCCTCTCTGTATGTATCTCTCCTGTCACAAATGTTGGGACTCCTTCTATGGATGATGAAGAGTGTACCAACTCCAACTCACCACACGGCTTGTCCTCAATCAATCCCTCAACTTTGCTGGTGTCACTAAACTCAAAATATAGCTCTAATGTTAATTCTCCATGTCCATCTTCATCAGGTACCACCAACTCAATGTCAAGCTTATCATCAACCTGTACTGCATGCTCATCTTTCTCCACTTCCTCTTCAATCTTGTAACCATATGGAAGTGTTACGTGTTCCTCAACTGTAGATGCATGGAGATATTCATCTTTAGGGTTTCAATATGTGTGACTAGGTGTCCAATTATCCTTACATGTGAGACATAGATCTTCTCTTCTAGGTTCATTGGTGGGATGAATAATGACTTTTGACTCACTATTCACTGAACCAAACTCATCATAGAGACTTTTGGACACTTCCTTTAGGAACACACTGTTACACCTAAAATCTCCTCATCATCAGATTCAATGTATACATCCATGAAGTTACCCTGATTAAGTGATTGCCCTAGAAGGATTTGTACTCATTTGTACTAGGTTTTGAGAGGTCATCGCAGGCTGCATTCAAGCAACTTGCGATGTCGCACCTTGCCACATTATAGGGTGCGACAAAGTCAGTTGGATGGAAAAAATAGCTTCTTCGAGTCCCTTCTCGAAGCCTGTTGACTTGTGACCCTATCCTTGACCTCTTGGGGGAGCTGGCATTCGGTTCCTAACACCTTGGAAAGATCCCTTAAAGCTCTCCTATCATATCTCAACCTATCCTATCCATATCCTATCCACTTAGTCCTATTTAAATGAAGCTCACTCCCATTCCAAAGGGATAAATTCTATGGTGTCTACATGCTGGTGAAATCACTCTTGAGAGATCTCTACTCATCCTTGAGAGACTCAAGCTTCCTTAGGAGGAAATGGAAAATGGCTTTGTTGGAGAAGGGCTGCAGTGTTAAGCCTTGGTTGTAGTTCTATATCTCTGCTATGTACTTCCCTATTTTTACAGTAATACAAATGCTTTCCACCAATATTGTTCATGTGTGTAATGATATCGAATAGTTTACCTGATTAACTTTTCACTTAGATCTCTTATTGTATAGATGCCCTTTACTTGTTTCTCTTGTTTCTTATCTTGACAAGTCTTACAGCTTGGATCTGACGACCATAAGATGCAGAGCAACATTTAGGAGAAAGGATAGCGAAGTGAAAGGCAAGACATCTAGTACTTGATCCTTAAGTAGATCTAGGAAATGCATTTGTAGTCTGTTTTATTTGTTCTAGACTCACATTGAGCTAGGGAGATCCTGCTCGCGTCCGCTCGAGTGGATTGTCCGATAAACAAATCTAGTGACTCCGCTGGGGAATGAACATTGTTTTAGTTTTCAATTTGAAGTCATTTTCAGTTGATTGCTTTTGCAAGCCATCCTTTTGCCTCTGAATCCTTTTCACCATCAGATCTTCACTTTGAAGAGTCTGATTACCTTCCTTTGGATCTTCATTCCCATTCCTAAACCTGTTTATGCTCATTGTTTGGAGAATTGGTTCATTTTTGAACTCATATCTCGCCTGTCGCACCTGGTCAGTGTACCCAGAGCGACACTGTGTAATTTTTTATCTCTGTTCTTTGCCTGTTAGTCAGTCGTCGCAACCCTTCCATTGGTATTCTACGACACTGTCGCACTTCTTGCATTGCTGAACTGCGACGTCGCACTCTATACAAGCACAGAGTGCGTCAATCTGTCATTTTTTCCATATAGGCATCCCTTCTCCATTTCTAATTTGAGTTTTGGTTTGTGTACAGACTCCTCTGCACTGTACCTTCTAGGCAATGATGCTTTTGTCTAGAAATGTGTTGTTTGGCTTGTTTGTATTGGTTTTTGGGTCTTTTGAGATTTGGATTCATGTTTGGCCCTTTGAGTCAAAACTAGTGTTTTGCTTGCATTTTTAAGCGAAATGGGTTCTGTTTTTGAAAAAAAATTTCCCCTCATGGCCATGAATCATGCATCCTACAGTCATTTTGACCCATCTCAAGGTTTTGAGATCATTTTTTGGTTTGGTGTGATTGGCTTGTTTCAAAGACTCGAAAAGTGTGCGATATCCACGTCTTTTTGGGCCTCTCTTTCTTGGGTTGTGCATCTTATTTCCTTTACATCCTACCTAATGATTGTTTGGAAAGATTGATTCTTTGTCTCCACTTTAGTTCAAAGAGAAGCTTGGTTTTGTCACTCTTTTGCAATATTCATGAAATTGAAAAACATAAGTATTCTTCTTGTTTTAATTTGATCATTTGAAATTCTTGGTCTCGCATTTATAAGAAGAAGAAAGGCTTATTTCAGATTTGTATGCATTTGAGTTAGATAAGATTGTTAAGTGCTTATCTTTGTCTTGCATTTGATTGGAAACATTTGTGGAATATTTCTTTCCGTAGATTAGATGTGTCTTTTTCAAGTGTAAAAAGATAGGAAATGAGTTACAATTATTGCATTTGGTATATTTTGAACCGTTCTTGAGTACCTTTAGGTTGTTTGGGTGCTTGTCATTTTTCTTTCGAAATTCCTGAATGATTAGAGTGCTATTAGACATTCTCTCACTTTCTGTATATAGACATGAAAAGCGTTTAGTTATCAAGTTCAATTTTTGATACATACATTTGAAAATTGAAAGTGCTTCATCATTTTGTCTTATACATTGTTAAGATTAGTTGCATCTTTCATTTTCTTTGCACTTTTTAGCTGATTATTGCAGAAAGTTAGAGTTATTGCACTCTAGGAAGGAATTCTTCTTTTCGCTACTACTTAAGCACTTTTGATTTGAAAGCAAAGAAAAATATCTCCTTAGCTTAAGTAGTTTTCATTGAAAGGGAAAGAAAAATGTGCATTATCATGTAGTTGAGGATTGCATTATGTTTTCATTTATCTACTCACCTCATGCATCCACCTAACCGTATAAGATAAAATTAATGCTAGCTTAGGTTAAAATCATTTAGTAACTGTGTGTAAGTTAGAGACATGTTCCGGAGTCGTTAAACGTGGCAGCTGTTGTTATTTGCCAGCTCTGTATCCCGAGGGTATTGTAGTCTTCCACGTACTTATCGGTATATCGAGCTCCTTCACGTACCCACCAAGTACCATAATCCGTACTTGGCATATATCGAAGGGTGTATCATGTACTCGGTAGTATATCGGAAGGTCTCTTGCTGAACGGTTGTGCATTAGACACCACCACTATGGATTTGAGCTCCCACGTACCTTGCATATATCAGGAGACACCACTAGGATTCCTGAAACCAACTGAGTTAACCATTCGGCCGTCTTGGCAAAGCAATACACTAAGAACAACACTCGAGGAGATTAGCATGCACGTATTGTCCAGGTAATCGGGTATGCAGGAAAGGGTACGATCCCAATCCTCCTTGTTGCGTCATATTATTGGACCCTGCAGTATATAGTGGTTTGCAATGCCTTGATAATCTCGTGAGGTTCTAGACTTTGAATCCACTCCTATTCACACAGTTTGCTTGTTGATTTTAGACTTGAGTAGTGTTCAATTTGTGTGGTACTTTAGAGACTCTTAGGAAGTTTAGATATGGAAAATTCTTCTGGGACTACCAACCAAGAGGCCCCTTTCCAAGGTATGCCATTTGTTATTCCCCCTTGTGGAATTGTTGGTCCTCCCTTTATGGCTACGTTGAGTCTTCCTAGACTGACGATAGGATTACCAGTATGGTTATTCTCCAATCCAATTACACCAAGTGAACCAATTACGTCGAACCTAAGTCTGTCACCACACAAGCATCAATCTCATGGTGACCCTTCTCCTTCTCCGTCGAAAGTTGAATCGGCTTCCATCTCTTCCTCTTCTCCTACTCAAAACTCTGATGTTAGTAAGAAGGTGGGTGTGAAGAAGAAGACAGGGAATATTAAGAAGGAGAAGGATAAGAAAGAGACCAAGCGTCAACCATCTGCCTATGATGGAACTCATTATATGAGAAAACCTCGTAAGCCCAAGTTCCCTTGCAAACTTTGCAAGGGTGATCACCTTCTTAAGGATTGTCCCGGTCTTTCCCGTGTGTCAGAAGTATGGTCCAAAAACCCCAAACCGCTTGTATCGTCAACCTCTGACAATCATGTTGATGATACTCCCTCAACCAGTGACCCATTCATGAAGGGTCGGAAGGTTAGAGCTATAGACCCTTGCTGGATATGCAAGGGCATGCATCGTACTTACCTTTGTCCAAGCATGGATGAAGCTTCACGGTGGTTGGAAGATATTACTAGCTCTCAACAGGTGCTTCCAACAAGCGATAGTAAGTTGTCCCTCTACCCCCCGCTGGTTGACCAAGTGATCGATTCAGTGTCATCTGTAATTGATCCCACTCTTCCTTCGGAGAGTGAAGTGATTGAGTCGATCTCATCTCCGCTCGATCCCGCTCTTTCATTGGAGAAAGTCCAGACTGAAGCAGTTACCATGACACAATCTTCGACTCATTCTTATCTTCCAAGTGAGAGTGATTTGGAAACCATTGATGTTTTCCTAGTCAGTTCAGAATTTCCTAGGCAAGGGGAGACCCTGTCCATTCCTACAGGACCCCCTCCAAGTACTAAGGTTATTTCATTTGATTGGAATAGTCTAACAGAATCTCGTCTTCCTTTGAGTGTTCCTTTTCAAATATTTGTAGGAGTTTTCGATAAAGAAATATTTCATACGATAGTTGATGAGGGAGCTTCTATTAGTATTTTATCCTCAACTGCTTGGCAAGCTATAGGTTCCCCTTAGCTTGTGCCAGTAACTGACCACATTTTGGCTTTTAATAGAAGGCCCACCGGACCTTTAGGGATTCTCCCGCAATTACCTATCACATTGAGAGGTAAAACTGTTTATGTTGATGTCATGGTTGTCCAAGGTCCTTTAGATTTCAATCTACTCCTTGGACATGATTATGTCTATGCTATGAGAGTCGTAGTGTCCACACTCTTTCGAATGATGTATTTTCCCTATGATGGGAATATTGTGACAGTTGATCAACTTTCCTACGTGACACCCACTCATCATATGACTCCTAGTCATCAGACTTCCCTGAATGTTCCGCATGTTTTAGTGGTTTCTTCCCCCTGAGGATGGGGGGTACGAGCACGATTTATGTTATGTTTCAACCTCGTTAAAAAATGAGACCAAACACCCTAGCATAGTTTCCCTTTGGTTTCAAGCTTGCATAAAAATGAAACCAATCCATTAGAGCATAGTTTTATTCCATTTAGAGCTCGTTAAAAAATAATATGGGCCCCCTCAAGCATAGTTATTGTCTATTTCAAGCTTGTGTAAAAATGAAATAGATCTCCCTCCCATTAGTTCTAGTCTCTCGCTAGAGTTAGAACTTGAACCTTCGTTTCATTTGATTCTCGTTTTCCCATCTTGGTGAACATTTTCATATTAGTAGCCAGGTTGATAGTTGGGTTAGCAAGCAACATTTTCAAACGAAATGAAGCATGGGGGGCATGCCACATGTCGTACCATCAGCAATCATATTAAGGGAACACCACCATGATAAGCCTCTAGCAATCATGCTGGGGGCATTTACCAACCTATGGGCATCATGTTGGGAAGGAACCTGTCAATGGGACTTAACCTATGAGCATAGTTCCCTTTCTATGTCAAGCTCGTTAAAAAATGAAGTAGGTTCCCGTGAGCAGAGTTCTAATATTGTGTCAAGCTCATTAAAAAATGAAACATATCCTTTCCCTTTGAGTCGAGTCTCCTCGTAGACTTACTACCTGAACCTTCTTTTCACCCGCCTATGCCTTAAGAGGATGAAATGAAGCTTGGGGGCATGTCTTCAACCTCTGGAAGTTATGTTGAAGTCAACTTGATCGCCTCTCCACACAACGTTGGAGCTAAGACACTTACTTCTAGAAATCATGCTGGGGGCATGTACCAACCTTTGGATTTAATGACGGGAAGAAGTTCACCATTAGGAAAATTTTCGAGCATACTTTTTTTTTTAGGTTTCAAGCTCATTAAACCATGAAAATTATCTCGAGCATAATTCATTTTATGTTACAAGCTTGTTAAAAAATGAAGTAGACATCATGAGCATTCTTCCAACATATCTTCGAGCTCATTAAAAACAGTAAGATAGTGTTTGAGCTTACTTTTCACTTTTTTTCGTGCTCTGGTTAAAACATGAAAATTGGTTTGAGCTTAGTTTTTACTTTTTCGTGCTCTGGTTCAAACATGAAAAAGATTATGAGTGCTTTTGATACCATTCTCATGCTCGTTAAAATTTTGAGTTAAAAAGGTGTGTCTAACAAGTATAGGTTTATCACTTTATCTGGCCTCGCTAGACTATTTACGGAAAAGGAACTGTGCTGAGTTTACTTTTTCCTTTGTCATACTCGGTCATCAACCATGACAAAGTTGTTCATGGAGTCCTTTTTAAGCTCTTTTCAGACTCCCTAAATAGGAAAAGATTGCCAAGCGAACTTGTCGTGTTCACGCTTATAAAAGAATTTGAATGGTCGTCTTCCTGGTGATAGTTTACCCCTTTTTCGGACTAGGAAGCACTATTTATGAAAAAGGAATACTTCAATCAATCATGATTAGAAGAGTTCTCTCTTGCGTTGTTTTATCCTTTTTCGAGCAGAGAGACTAACTTTACGAAAAAGAATCTCTTGGAGTCTCCTTTAGTTCTTTTCAGACTCTCTAAACATGAAATGACACCGAGTTTTCCTTCTTTGGACTCGTTAAAATTCAAACATCGAAGGGCCCATTTTGGGATGAACCCCTCCTTTCCTAGGTTTGTAAAACATTTGGGATTGGACTCATCTATGAGATGAGCTATACCGAGCATCTGGTTACCCTCATCAAGCTTGTAAAAAAACACATGAGGCACTCATCATTCATGATGGGGAAAAAGGAAAGCTTTTGTGTTACGTACCTTGTTAGTGGCAGTATGTAGTCATTCTTGAACATGGCACTCATCTGCATTTGCATACATCACTTGGATCATCCGTTTGTCCTCGAGTTCCACTTATTTCCTGAGTCTTGTTACTCCTTTGAATCATTCAAAGAAAGCTTCCATCATCAGTGGCCTTAGGAATTTGTGTCGCACTCGTCATGTCAATACTTCCAAGTCATGCCATGCCCATGTTCAATAATATGTCCGTCAGTTATCATCTGTAGTCAGTACACCCGTCACCATGTCAGTCTACTTTGAGTCAGTCTTGCATACCACTGTACCATCTGACCTACTCTACACATATTTTGTCGTGTTTCGTTTCGATTGATGGGGGATTCATCATGGCCCTCCTTCGACGGATTCATCCTTGTCGACTTCAACTCATCATCTGAGGATTGAATCTAGAAACCAATCAAGTACCTTGGCCCTGCATGCCTCAATGGCAGGTTACCTCGCTTTCAACATGAGTTTACATCATTGACTCTTGATTGAAATATTTCGTCTTGTGTTCGACTTCAACTCATTTATTCACGCTCGATGATATGTACTATGATACCTTTGGAATCATTGACATGAATGGTGATCTCCCTCGTGCTTGTTAACGGTTTACATCAATGGCCGGTAATCAAGTGGTTTCTACCATGTTTGACATCAAGACATTTGTAATCACATGGATAGATTCGTATCATTGCGGGTTCAGCTTGAAGACCCTGGAAAGTCATGTTATACCCAGGTTGAGATGGAGTCTGTATTGAGTTATATCACACGGATCCACATTTGTATTGGTCGTGGATATGGTATCATCTCATCATGGATCTATGCTTATGTCTAGAAGCCATGATTGTGTTCAGTTGGTCATTATTACCATGGATCTGCATTGTCTTGGTCGGTAGCTATGTTGTACTTCATATGAGATTGTCAGTTCAGAGTCAGTTGTACTACAGCAGTGCCCTTCATCCGACAAGTCCATTGCCATTCCTTCTATCAAATCATTTCACCTGTCCAATCTTTAAATAGCTTCATGCTTTGGGGGGCATTCTGTTACACCTAAAATCTCCTCATCATCAGATTCAGTGTATACATCACTGAAGTTACCCTGATTAAGTGATTGCCCTAGAAGGATTTGTACACATTTGTACTAGGTCTTGAGAGGTCGTCGCAGGCTGCATTCAAGCAACCTGCGATGTCGCACCTTGCCCCATTACATGGTGTGACGAAGTCAGTTGGATGGAAAAAATAGCTTCTTCGAGTCCCTTTTCGAAGCCTGCTGACTTGGGACCCTATCCTTGACCTCTTGGGGGAGATGGAATTCGGTTCCTAACACCTTGGAAAGATCTCTTAAACCTTTCCTATCATATCTCAACCTAACCTATCCATATCCTATCCACTTAGTCCTATTTAAATGAAGCTCACTCCCATTCCAAAGGGAGGAAGTCTATGGTGTCTACATGTTGGTGAAATCACTCTTGAGAGATCTCTACTCATCTTTGAGAGACTCAAGATTCCTTAGGAGGAAATGACAAATGGATTTGTTGGAGAAGGGCTACAACGTTAAGCCTTGGTTGTAGTTCTATATCTCTGCTATGTACTTCCCTATTTTTACAGTAATACAAATGCTTTCCACCAATATTGTTCATGTGTGTAATGATATTGAGTAGTTTACCTGCTTAACTGTTCACTTAGATCTCTTCTTGTATAGCTTCCCTTTACTTGTTTCTCTTGTTTCTTGTCTTGACAGGTCTTGCAGCTTGGATCCGACGACTGTAAGATGCAGAGCAGCATTCAAGAGAAAGGATAGTGAAGTGAAAGGTAAGACATATAGTACTCGATCCTTAAGTAGATCTAGGAAATGCATTTGTAGTCTATTTTATTTTTTCTAGACTCACATTGAGCTAGGGAGATCCTGCTCACGTCCGCTCGAGTGGATTGTCCGATAAACACACACTCAACCTTCCCTTATTGATTTTAGATAAGGAAGGTTGAAACTGCTGCAATTTATGTTCTAACCTCTGTTGTGTTTTCACAAGGCCCTTCATTACCTCTTCTCAACTAGGCTCCATTTCCTCTATCCTTACTACCATGGATGTAACCATTGAGGAAATAGTTGTAATTTTTGGATTTATTTAACTGCTTAAAGATACATGTTTCCCACAACTGGCAAGGAACATGCTCTGATACAACTGTAGTTTCCCAACTACCAATGGCTTCCTTGGAAAGTGTTCCAAGATACTAGTTTATGTAATTGATTTGATTTTGGATGTAATTGCTTTTCAATGTTTGTTTAACCCAGGGTTATTTGTCTGCCATAAATAATCATAAATGTAACAATATAAATTATGGAAAATCGATGGAGTATAAAGATCCGAATATTCAATTCTAGTGATAAATTAACTTCCTTTAATCACTCACAACCATATAGCATAGATGGAATAATTCTAACCTTATATAATGCCAATAGAAATATAAAAATGTATGTAACAACTATAGATGGTACTCTGAAGGACGTAGAGAGTTGGTTGTAGGTGCTCGACTGATATAGATGCCAAATAGGAGGAATATAAACTCTTAATAGGAAGTTTCCTTCTTCCTTTTAATGAGTACAAACCCTTGTAATGATAATTGAATTAATTCAACCTTCAAGCAGCCTCCAGGCATGAAATCGTGACCTCTCCTTGAGTTATAACTTCAACAAGTACCAAGTTCCTCCTTAAAATAGATTTGGTCTTCTAATATGATGCACTGCCACTGGAGACACATGTTTACAGATATGATATACGTAACCACTTCCCAACACAAGGAAAATGTCTCTCTTACTGCAAGTATTAATTGACAAAGGTAACTCGCTGCAATATAATAATGCATGCACCGTAAGTAGGATTATTGGCTCCAAATTGATAACACGCCCTCCACATAAAGAATATGCATCCAAAAAGAAATACTCTCTCCCTAGATCGTATGAAGTATGGATCTCTGCCCACAATTGTATTAATTTGAACCATCAGTGAAGAAAATGCCAAGTGGTGATAAATAATGACCCACTGTATAGATCACATTCCTCTCACAAGGAACGCTATCATAGATAATAAAGATATGATTTCCTACACTAATACGTGGCTTCCCTAGAATTCAATAATCATAGCTTGGATAGTTGAGTAATTTGGAAGAGGCATGCATGCCATGCACTAGGTATAAGGTGGAAAATGTGCTGCTCCTTCAATCAATTCTCCCATGCAAGTTAATACGCCCTCTGCTGCCTTCAAATCTCTTGCAATTGCTTCAGAAAGCTGAGAGAGATATCCATAATCAACAAGTAGGATAATATTGGCATTCTGAAGAGAACAGGTGAAACATGTAGACAATATGGCCACTCCCAACTACAATACGAATTGCTCTCATAGTGTGCAAATCACCCATGCAAGGAGGTTACGTCCTTCTTCTGCTGCTAAATCTCAGAATTGGTCTCCAATAGGATGAAGATGTGATCAAAACGTTGTAAGATAATGGGTAATAGATCTCTAGAGGGGTTGGTTGAAGATTTGACCTTCAAATTTAGCTGGAGGAACTCACCTCAGAGGATCATGCTCTCAACCCTTGCATCTTATCTCATAATGAACCCATGCGCCTTGATGAGATGGTCTTCTTGTAATGATTGAATGATCTTTGAAGTACTATGATAGATTAGAGTGATCTATCCTTGAAGTGACTAGGGTGATAGATTTCGTTGTTGAAATGCACCGATTGGTTAGGGCAGTGTGCTCTCAACCCTTAATTGCTCTCAAAGCTCTTAATATGAATCAAAATGATCAATAATAACAATAGATACCGAGTAACTCACTTTATCTTTCTTTTATAACCTTGACATTGCATTCCCTATACCTAAGTCACTTTTATCTCCTATTTCTCAGTTGATTTGCATGCATCTCACTTGTGCATGCATGCATGCATCTTACTTTTGGATGCATGCATGATTGCATGCATCTCACTTTTGCATGCATGAATGCATGCATGCATCTCACTTTTTGCATGCATGATCTTGAGCTAGGGCTCACATGCTCTGCATGTCCTTTGTTCCATTTTTACCAAACACATTCTAGTTTTACCCAAAACGGAACATTACAAATGAAAATTGCAAGTTTGAGTCTCTCATAAGTTTTTCTAATATATTGTATCCCAAAATTTTATTGTCATGTTTTTATTTATTGGGGATGGAAAAGGATATGTGTCAATAAAGTGTGGGCATTACAACTTTGAATCTCTCAAATTTTTTTATCATATATTGTATCACATAATTTTCTTGTTATGTTTTTATTTATTGGGGATGGAGAATGATACGTATCGGTAAAGCGTGGGAAAAAATGGGCCTAACAAACATAAAACCTTTCATTAATAAAAACAAATATACAATAAGATTTTCTTGTTAGAAAGGCAATGCATGGAAGTCTCTCCTAAAGGGCTTGCAGAATGATTATGATTCGTTGTCGAATTAAGAAGAATATTTGATAAAATTCCAATGGGTCTGATAGACAATGGCTCAAGCATTACCTCGAACCACTCAAAAACTCAATTATGCACTATCCACCACCACAATCAACCATGTCACAACATTATGGGAGAAATTGTTATCCAACACTCTGTTGTTCTCGACTTGTCCTACCACACTCAATGACTCTTTACCCATAATTTGAACATAATGTTAATAGTTTTCAATCAGTATTCTCTCGTCGATTCCTAATATGTTGTCTCCCATCTTTAAAGTGGTGCTTTGAAAATGTTCGACAATACTTCCACTAGCAAGAAGGTATGGAATGCTATTATAGCTAAAACATATACATGATTTTTAGACACTTTAAATGACTTTCAAGTTTGATAAACATGCCTGTTGTTCTCAGTTCGACATACAAAAAAACTTAAATTTAAATTGTTAATGTTTAAAAGACAATGTATAGTTGGGAATTAAAATCTGGTGCGATTAAAGTACAAAAAGAACTTAAATTTAAACTATTATTATTTAAAAAACTATGTATAGCTGGGAATTAAAAGTGAGCATGAGAAAAGGCTAGTTCTCCTCCTCTTCATCTCGAGAATGAGAATGACTAGTGTGTGGGAAGGGGCATTGGCTCCTTCTCTTCAAAAGAAAGGGAAGTGGCTACTTCTCTTACCTGCTTGAATTATGGAACTTGTTATTTTTTCCATACCAATATATTAGTTTTTGGAATATGACAAGTTAGATGACTAGTCACGTGTGAGAAAGGGAATCCTCTCATTCTCTTCAGGAGTAAAGGTAGTGGTTCATTATCTTGCTTGCTCTAATTAGGGAACTTGTTAATTCTAGCTTCTGCTACACTAGGGAATCAATGGACTAATGTTTCTAATATATGGTAGTAAGTTCAAGTTTTGCAATATGATGGATGGTTCTTGGAGCCAATGTATGGCCCAATACCAAAATTCAGGGTTTAAGTCCATATAAATGGTCTCTAGGGATCATGGTTCATGCATAGTACCCCAAAGGAACACTCAATGCCTACATAGTGAATCTTTACTCAACAAGTGAGGTATGGTCATCACTTTAAGTATTAGTGCATCAAGGGTGGTCCTTGGGTCCCATGTAATGGTTCAAGGTCACAATTTATGGTATTATAAGACAAACAATTATTTGAAGCGCTCATACAACATGTACATCTTCCCTAGCCATCGAATATGCATTTAAGAGGGAATCCATGTCCCATGAGTTTAATGTGGTGTTTATTTCAAGGTTAGGTCCATTTTGGATGGTTATTTTAAATAAAACCATGGTTTTGAGGACCAAGGGCCATGTGTTGGAACTTGAACCATCACATTAATCCCTAATTCACACTAACCCCTCCCACCCCTCACATAGTATCCCTCTAAGCCTTGGGATCCCAAACATGATAATAGACCCCCAAAACCATTTACTAGTATGACCTCAAGCACACATTTCCCCATTATCGCAATGAACTTCTAGCACATTTATCCACCCCCACACACTTATCCTTGACATATCATGGTTCGAGGCCTTGGCATATCATACTTACCGAACATGTTATGCCCCAATATACAATAGTTACTTCTGCACCTCACACACTACACCCCTAACCCATAAGACCCTAGAAATGAAAGTAAACTGCTTAAATAGCTTAACCCTTGAATATTATGATCCTAAGCACACATTATACCATAACCACAATGAACCCCTCACACATAGGACTAAATTTTAGCTTTCTCTATACTAGGGAATCTTTGGACTAAAGGTTTTAAAATATGGTAGTAATTTCAAGTTTTTCAACACAATTTATGGTTCTTGGAGCCGATGTATTTCCCAAGATTAATATAAAAGGTCTAAATTCCATATAAATGGTCTCTAGGGGCTCATGGTTCATGCATAGTACCTAAAAGAAACAAACAAATCCTACATATGGAATCTTTAGTCTACAAGTGAGGTATGGTCATCATTTTGATGTTTAATGCATCAAAGATGATCCTTAGTGTTAAATTTTCAGAATTTACTTCAATCTGATCTAGGATCTTAACTGAGAGAAAAACATGTACAGCATAACTACAGCATATTAATCATGGACACAATAATACAAGCACACAAGAGACACAGAGTTTACTTGGGGAAAACCATACAGGTGAAAAACCCCAATAACTTCCTCAGAGATAGATAGAGCAATGATACAACCAGAATACAAGAGATAGTCTTCTCCTAGCAGCAGAGCCTCCTCCTCCACAAGTGCGCCACTCTCCAAAGTGTGAGTGAGAGAATAGAATGTGTAAAATGAGAGAGACACACTCTCTATTTATACACTAACTTGACTTGACCTTTACTCAACTAGGTCGGCCTCAACTTAACCATTTAACATAATGCTGACTAGGCCAACACCCAATAGGGTGGTCTAATAACCCTTTGACCCACATGGCCGACCCCCAATAGGGTGGTCTAATAACCCTTCGACCCACATGACTTATATAGGGCCGACCCCAACAAGGTGGTCTAATAACCCATCAAGTATAAGTTACGACACTTACAATATAAATGACGACACTTCCATATAGAGGAATAATAACATCTCTGTAGGAATACAAACACTTCCGTATAGAGGAATAATAACATCTCTATAGGAATACAATATACATATATGTGAAATACATTCCGAAGTTACATATACATCAACACTCCCTCTTAACTAGGAAGGTATTTCTCGACACAGGTCTTCTATCACAAGTCTTCTTCTCTAGATCATCGTCACTAGATAATCGTCATCGAGTCATCGTCATTGTCACTGCTGCTGCTATCTCAATCAATCTCTGAATCTAATCGTCATAGGAAGTTCTACAGAGCCAGTCCTTTTTCATACTGGATGTAGGCCCACGACCTACAGGTTTTCATCATCACTAGCCATACTGTGGAATCCTCAGGACTTATTACATGTGTCACAAAACCTGGCTGCAGCATCCCAAGCTATTACGAGCACACAGCTCTACCTGTCGGATCTCCTAGGAGCACATTACATGTGACCCATCACAAAACCTGGCTGAAGAATCCCAGGCTGTTGTGAGCACACATCTCTACCTATCGGATCTCCCAGGAGCACATTACATGTGATCTCACCACAAAACCTAGTTGAAGCATCCTAAGATGTTACGAGCACATAACTCTACCTGTCGGATCTCCCATGAGCACACTACATGTGGTCCACCACAAAACCTGGATGAAGCATCTGAGTCCTTTTTCATCCTGTCCAGATCTCCCAGGAGCAAATTACATGTGGTCATGGCAAAACCTGGCTGAAGCATCTGAGGCCTTTTTCATCCTGTCCAGATCTCCCAGGAGCAAATTACATGCCATAGGACAAAACCTTGCAAGAGCATCTTAGGATGTTACGGGTACACAACTCCAACCTGAAATCTCCCATGGCACCAATTACATGTCCTCCCAGAGCAATGTCTTGAAAGATAATCCCAGGCTGTTACAGGTACACAACTCCGACCTATAGGATCTCCCAGACATGCTCATCTGCACAACCTGATCCATGGCCACAAAGTATCATCCTGATAATCACCATACATCATCCTAATGTACACATGATCATCCTGATCATCATCACTACAACATGCTACTGCATGTCATCTGGAGAAGCTCGTCATCCACAATCATCCTGATCATACAATGCATCCACCTGATGCATACCAAGTATCTACCTGATACATATCATCATACATGATCTACCTGATCATACAATGTATCCAATTGATACATGATCCATGCAATGTATCCACCTGATACATATCAACATACATGATCTCAGTATCCACCTGATACATATATAGATACATGGTCCAAGCATCCAACATGATGCATATACAAAATACATTCAAATGATCCAACTGATCATATCCAGCATCCAACATGATGCATACATACATAAATGATTCAACTGATCATATCCAGCATCCAACATGATGCATATATACATAAATGATCCAACTGATCATAACAAGCATCCAACATGATGCATATACATATACAGAGTAGTAACTGGAGCATCGTCCTGATGCTCATCATCCATGATCCTCCTAATCATCATAGCATTGTCCTCTTCAGATCATCTCATCGTCCACAAAGCACAACCCAGACGCACATCATCCAACACTTACAACACCGACATGGGAGAACACATCTACCACCATTCGGGGAAGGCTCCAACCCTTACTTTTTCATCATGGAAGAACACATCTACCACCATGTGAAAAATGGCTCAGCAATTACATCACGACCAAGGGAGAACACATCAACCATGTCAGAAAATCTCATGTGCATCTGCATCTTCCGGACTCATCACTTCCCTTTGGAAGGAACCTCGATCTAAAGTGCACCAAGCCTCTCTCTGAACTACTCAAACTGCACTCTGGCCAATGGCTTGGTCAATACATTTGCAACCTGCTCATCCATCGCAACATACTCTGCTTCGGCTGTACTCAGTGCTATGCAGGACTGCTTCCTACTAAACCAAGAGATCACACCTGATCCCTATCTGCAGCACTGCCTGCCCAATCTGAATCAACATAACCTTGCAACCTAAACTTTTGATTCGCATCATACTTGAGTCCATAATCAACTATACCCTTCAGGCACCTCAAAATATGCTTTACAACAACTAGGTGGACACTCCTCGGATCCGTCAGGAACTGGTTCAATGTGTTCACCGCAAAGCAAATATCTGGTCTCGTGTTCGTCAAGTACATCAAGTACCCAATCATCTGACAATACATAGTGATATTAACTGGCTTAGATGAAGCATCACACAGAATCTTCAGGTTCGATGCCATAGCTTTGGCCATAGCCTTGCAGTCCATCATCCTGAACCTTTTCAAAATCTCTATAGCATATTTCCCTTGTCCAAGGAAGATTCCATCTGCACTTTGCCACACCTCCATGCCAAAAACAAATAGTGCATCATCCCCAAGTTCTTCATCTCGAACTCGGCAGCAAGCTTCCGCTGCATGTCGGTAATCAATCTATCTTCACCGGTAATAAACAGGTCATCCATATACAAAAGTAGTATCACTGGATTGCCTTCCTCAACCTTGTAGTAAAGGTTGGAATCCGCTTTACTCTTGGTAAATCCCAAACTGGATAGAAAGCTGTCTATCCTACCATACCAAGTTCTGCACATATATGACTCCCTGTCATGTGTCTCAGAACCAAGTGGCTTCTCCACATACACTTCTTCTTCAACTACACCATTCAAGAAGGCTATCTTGAAATCCATCTGGTGTATCTTTCACTTCATCACTACAGCCAGAGCAAGTACTGATCTAATGGAAGTGTATCTGGCTATAGGAGAAAAAGTCTCTATGCTTCCACCTGCAACATGCTTGATCTGATAGATCCATATGGAAGTCATAAAAAAACTTCAATTTAGGTCTCGAGACTATATCCCAAACATCATTATTCATGATCAACGGATCATGGCATTCTTCCCGTATCCTGGGAACTTCAATATCTTCAATAGATAATTTTGTTGCTTGAACAAATGTTGTAGTCCTTATTTTGTAGGTGAAGGTATATGGTCTTTCCTACATAACAAGTTAAATTGCATGATTAGAAAACATCTCATAGTTTTCAAAACAAATTCTTACACATAAAGAAATATGTCATATAGTCATGCAATTATCTTTAGCCAATGCTTCAATACAACATTTATCCATATCCCGTAACTTTCTAGATGCCTTCCAATCTCTACTAGAACATTGTTAAGAGTTTGCACAACTCCCAACATGTTAGCAAAGAGGTTTCATTCTAGATAAGTAGCAATGGAATGTTGTACAGTGCCATAGGCCACTTACCCATGTATATTAGTAGTATACTGTTCATCAATGCAACTATTCTAATATGCATAATACACAACCTAATTGTAGGAACACCAGTATACACATTATTGAATAACATTATTTAAATAAACAATTATGTAAGAAATGACAATTCAAATACTTATCTTTGTTTGATTGTTGGGTTGACTCTCTCTCAATCTTTGCTTCTTTTCTGCAACTCCATTCTGATGTGGATTGTGAGAAGTGGTCAACTCCCTCTGAATATCTGCATCCTTGCAGAAACTACTGGAGTGTGCTCCCTCTTGATATTTGCTTCCTGGATTACCTGTCCTTGAACTTATATTCATTCTCGATCCCTATGCATGCTTGTTAGTATCATCATTGTGTCATCCTCTAGGTCTCATACATAATCAAACATTCATTAGTATAATTTAATATTATCAAAACAAAATAATCTCAAGCATGTATAGTCAGGATCATTTCAAACACAGATAATAAACATTAGTATTCAAGGTTTCAGGGAAGTCTTCTTTTACTTATACATATTCTTATTTGATCATAGGACTCTTCTAGATAGTTAAATCATCAATCAAGATAAGAGATATAATATGCATAAAACCCGTGATTATTCAAAGCTATACCTTCATGAATAATCATTATCAACAACACAACAGTATAAGATCCTAACACAAGGTAGGATTCTAGCTTGATATAGGAAAAACATACTTGGATTAGCATGCTAGGTAGTTATGTCTAACATACCCGCATAATGTCTTCTGGTTCTCTTCAATGACTTGTGCTAGTAACCTGGATGTCTCATAAGTTATCCATTGTAGAACCAAGTTATACATACCTTGTAAGTAGATTTTCTAAGTGATCCATGACAATGGATGAATCTTTGTCTTCATGTCATCAGGATCATATGTTCTTGAACTAGAACATGATTTGTCTTTCTTGGTGTACCTTTCATGTTAGCGGACAACATAAACCTCATACAACACCATAATGCATTAGTACAATCATAAGTGTCAACACCCTAATGCATGCATTCATAATTTTGTTAAGGTGATACGACAAGTCTAAAATCAAGATTGTTCTAACTGTAATAACATGAAGACAAACATATCATAAACTTAATCATGAACAAATCTCAAGACATACTTGGATGAGTCATACCTGTCGAGATTTCTTGTAATCTTCTTATGTGAGGCCTTAGCCTCATCTCCCTCTGAAATAGGAACTTCTTCACTTATGCAGGTGATCAATCCATCTTCTTCTAGGATTAACCCAATCCAATTGATTTGCAAGAACCGGATATGGAGCTGGATTAGGGTTTGTTAGAGAAATCCCAAAAATTCAAACTTTGAATTTCAAACTTCCGAAAGGATAGAAATATGTGCCTTGATGAGCTGATCAAGCTGGTATATTCAGAATTTGAAAACCGCAAAGTTTCACTCCTCAATTTTGCCTTTGAAACTTTCGGATTCACTAGACGTGACCCTGAAATGTGGTTTGATGAAGCCCACTCTTCTGCCCAATCAAAAGGTTTGATCCAAAGCTCTAAGCTTCTATTTTTCTGAGGAGATTCCAGCCCTGGTCACAGATTTTAAAAATTCTCATTTCTACAGAAGCTCTAATTTTCCACTTTTCTGATCAAAGTCCCGAACTAGGGTCTGATCAAGCCCGGCCTTCTACCCAACCAAAAATTCTGATATTGGTCTCTAAATTTCGATTTTGATGAGTATCATTCAGCCGTAGTATTCGATTACAAAAATTCCAACTTTCTCCGAAACCCTAAATTCCGGAAGCCATGAATGAAGGTGCTCAAAAATAATTATGTTATGATAGAAATATGTACCTGATTGTTTCTGGTGTAACTCCAAACCTTTCGATCCACAGGCTCTGAAAACATTTCTTGAGATATCTCGACCTGTCATCTTTCCATCCCGATAGGTCTGACCTCAATTGGATTCTCTGAGAGAGAGTTATGCCAAATGTCACAACGTGACCTGTTTATGGGATAAAACAGGAGAGCAAACTTGTACTATGTGCCATGTGTCACTGGTTCAACTTCGACCTCTAAACAAGTTTACTGAGATAGTACAGTCTGTGTACTACCTATCACTTTTTACGAAATTTCATTTCGAGCTTCCTAGCCCAGGTTATGACCTTTTTTCCAAGGTCACCTGTTTTTGACTCAAATCTAGAAGAGGCAAAAACCCTATATTGTACAGATCATAAATCACAAAGTACAAAGAATTAGAGGTTGTCCTTTGGACACAAGGTACATGGGGATCTAATATTCGACCTGTAAAAGTTTCATATCTGAAACCTTTGCCAAAATGGATTTATAGCTAAAGTGCTACGATGACTTGTTTTTGCTATATCAAGCCCTAGCATCGTAAGTGCAACAAGTGTCATACATGCCATATCATGCCTTCTTTCATGCTAGCTCTGATACCATGTTAAATTTTCAGAATTTACTTCAATCTGATCTAGGATCTTAACTGAGAGAACAACATGTACAACATATTAATTGTGGACACAATAATACAAGCACATAAGAGACACGAAGTTTACTTGGGGAAAACCATAAAGGTGAAAAACCCCAATAACTTCCTTAGAGATAGATAGAGCAATGATACAACCAGAATACAAGAGATAGTCTTCTCCTAGCAGCAGAGCCTCCTCCTCCACAAGTGTGCCACTCTCCAAAGTGTGAGTGAGAGAATAGAATGTGTAAAATGAGAGAGACACACTCTCTATTTATACACTAACTTGACTTGACCTTTACTCAACTAGGTTGGCCTCAACTTAACCACTTAACATAATGCTGACTAGGATGACACCCAATAGGGTGGTCTAATAACCCATTGACCCACATGGATAACCCCCAATATGGTGGTCTAATAACCCTTCGACCCACATGAATTATACAGGGCCGACCCCAACAAGGTAGTCTAATAACCCATCAAGTATAAGTTACGGCACTTACAATATAAATGACGACACTTCCATATAGAGGAATAATAACATCTCTATAGGAATACAAACACTTCCGTATAGAGGAATAATAACATCTCTATAGGAATACAATATACATATATGTGAAATACATCCCGAAGTTACATTTACATCAACACTTGGGGCCATTGTAATGGTTCAAGGTCACAATTTGTGGCAATATAATACAAAACATTATATGAAAGGCTCATGCATCATGTATAGTTCCCTAGCAATCAAATAGTAATTTAATAGGGAATCCATGTCGCAAGAGTTTAATGTGGTGTCTATTTCAAGGTTAGGAGCACTTGGGATGGTTCTTATAAATTAATCCATGGTCATGTGGAATAAGATCCATATGTTGTCACGTACCAGGTGACCTCATGGTGACTTTGGGGAATGGGGTAATGGATATGCTAGTTGAATTTGCCTCTGATATGTAATTTTTTTCTTCTAATGATTTCAATTATACATTTACAACAAAATAATAATGTTTATAATTACTCATAAAACACATATTAAATCTCTACCAATTATTTCCATAAGAATGCATTTATATAGCCATTATTTCGATTCCATAATTCATATGATGGAAGCGAGTAATACAATAAAAAATAAATACTAGACATTTATTCATATAATAAACTTATCTAAAATATGGCCAACTGACTGCAAACCAAGAACATTCCTCTGATTCGTAGGCTCTATCAAGCCATATCTTTCTTTGATAGATCCACCCCCGACCCGCGGATACCCATCCACAAGAATGCACCTATTTTCTACTAGATCTACCCAATCCTTTATCCTCGATCTAGCTTCCATTCCCATTCTGGTGATTGTGGTACATCCATTGGTGGTATAGCTCTGACATCGATGAAGGTTTAGACATGGAAGAATGACGAAACAATGGTCTCCAACCAAAATGGGAATCTCTGAGCTGAAGGAATGATCCTGTGAAGAACCTGCAATAATTAATTAATGAAAACACACGAGATAGTAGAAATAACATAACTCAGAATCACTTTTATATTGATCGTAGGCCACTTCGAGGGGGAAACCTCCTTTGAGCAAGCTCAATACAAATAACTTCACGATACCTTCATTGGTCTCAACACAAACTTATATACTAAGTCTAGGCGCCAATACCATGGGTCAATACCATGTGTCAATACAAACCATGGGACAATACAAAATATGGATCAACAATTACTACGAGACGACTTACAAAGCATATGCATCCAACAACAATAATGCAAACTATGGATCAACAAATACTATAGGACGAGTTACAATGCATATGCATCCAACAACAATATACTAAAAAAGTAAATAGAAGGGTTGACATGGGTTCTTAACATCCCCTCTCCCTTAGAAAAAGCTTTGTCCTCAAAGCTTTAGATGTGGAAATTGATGCAGAATCTGAAGGAGTGGTTCCCCTATAGCATCCTCGGGTTGCATTCCGGGCCACTGATGCCTTGTGAGTTTCAGGGAGGGTTGCTTGGAAGGATGTAGATGAAGAAGAACCATATCAGCTGCGTGAAAAGTGCGCTCAGAACGGTGCTGATTGGCTTGTTGTTTCAGTCAAATTCTTACCATGTGAAGATTGTCCTACAGAATGAGAAGAATCTGATTGCGGTTTCGAAGAACCGGGTCAATTTCCTGAACTGGGGAGCTGCTGAGGGTGTATGGAAGAAGAATTGGCAGTGCCTGTCCATAGATTGCTTCATATGATGTCCTTTTAGATGTGGTGTTGTACCACTGGACTACTTCTAGGAAATCCATATAAATAGTTGTCCAAATATGTGTAGGGATGGAAAAGGGTTCGAGCAGTCCCAAAAGGAGTGTCATTTCACCCTTGTTGTCCTAGAAAGTATCACAGTCAGACACCATCTATTGAATTGTCATTTTCAGTCCCTGCCAAAAGAAGTTACATTGTTCCTGGTCATACATTTTGAGGAACCCAGAGTGCCCTGCTGATGAAGAAGCATGGAGTGCATAGAAGAGATAGCCTTGTTGAACAGATTGCAACCAATTTGGAACAAGCAGAGAAATAGATGGAAGAGAAACTGGGTCATCAAATGTGCTAGAAGGAGAATCTGCCACCATATTGTCCTTACCCTTCGTGTAAGTCATCGCATAGGCATAACCCATGAGTTGGATAACCCATTTCAAGTGTGCTAGGGAGGAGACCCATTGTTCCAGGAAATTTTCTAGACTCTAGAGATCAGTCTTGATGCATAAATAATTCCCTAATAGGTATGGTTGCCACTTCTATACTGGATGCAAAATAGCCATCATTTCTTGCTGAGATGTAGATGCGGCTAAATTATTACCGAAAAGGTCTCTTGAAGGCGAGAAGCCCACTGGTTTAGCAAGGACACCTGCATATCTATAAAAGGAAGTAGGGGAGACCGTTGATGGGTGCATCTGAATGGAATGGAGTTGAGCGATGACACCATGTGAATTCTTCTTAAGGATCTTTTTCAGGTGATTTGAACTGATGATGCAGAGAGACCCTTGTTGTAAGCCCTTAAATTTGTGTTGTTTCCCATTGACTGAAAACTGCATCCAAATTTCAACAAAATCCCATTAGATGGGTCCAAGTGTGCGTAACCATTGAACGCCCAAAACCACATCACATCCACCTAAGGACAAGGCAAACATGTCAGAGCGCAGGTTATAATCTTCCAGAGAGATACACACATTGTGACACTTTCCCTTGCAAGGTAAGGTGCCCCCATTGGAAACCATGAATTCAAAGTTGGAGCAAGGATGGACAAAACAATCAGCATGTTTGGCGATCTGAGGGTCAATGAAGTTATGAGTGCTACCAGAATCAATGAGTATTGTAAGAGGAAGCTTATTGAAGTAACCCCTAACCCGCATTGTTTGGGGGGTGGTGACACTGGATAAAGCATGGAGAGATATCTCTAGGTGGTCTTCCTGAGATGGAAGGTCAATAGGCGGCTCCTGAATGTCGACCTGATCATCCGGTGTATTTGGAGCCTCTTCACCAACTTCAGAGGTGGGCGGAGAATCCACATCTAAGAGATAGAGATTTTGTTGAACACATCTATGTCCCCAAGTGAATTTTTCATCACAATTATAACAAATCCCTTTTTCTCTGCGTGCTTGCATCTCTGTTTCAGACAAATGATTGATAGGAGTTGGTCGAGGAGCTGGCGGGATGGGAGGTCGTTGAGAACCCATATTTCAGAAGGGAACAAAAGTGGGTTGGAGCATTGTTGGGAGGAAATCTTGTCTTTTGCCAACTTAGCCAACCGCAGGGCTTCCATCATTATGTTGGGATAGAACATTTTGACCTCTGGGCGGATTTCATCCTTAAGACCACTGATAAAACAACTCATGTAGAAGTCATCAGACAATCCTTCTGTGTGGTTGCATAGTTTCTCAAATTTTGTCTGATACTCTCTCACAGTGTCAATTTGACGAAGTTTAGTGAGTGCTCCTATGAAGTCATCAAAAGCACTAGGACCAAATCGTTGCAAAAGGAGTTGGCAAAAATCTGTCCATTTTGGCTCGTCATGAGCCTTGATGTACCAATGGTACCATTGAAGGGCTTCTTGTTCCAAATGAAAGGATGCAAGTGGAACTTTTTGGACATCAAAAGTATTATGTAGACTGAAATACTGTTCTGCACGATAGATCCATCTAATCGGATCAGTACCATTGAAGTGAGGAAATTCAAGCTTTGGACCACGGAAAGTGCTGGAAGAAGAGAACCCATTGGTTGCAGAAGATTCTTGCTATCGGTTATTGTTCATGGTTGAATGCTAAAGATGGAGGATAAGAAATTTTTCATCAAGATCTTGGAGTTTTGTTTGGATGGCTGCAAGTGCTTCCTCCATGGTTTTTGCCCCTGCGCGGGTGACAACCATAACCAGGAGTTTTTTTTTTGGGGGGGGAAGGAATGGATAGAAAACACAAACAAAAGCTTATTTAGTAAAGAGAAATTTGGATTTGAGAAAAACTCGAATGGGTAATTCGGGTTTGAATCGGTTTTGGACACTTTGTCATGGGCAGGGAAGCAAGAAATGGGGATTTTAGAAGCGGGGTGAAAGAATGAGAAAATTTGTCAAAGCGAGACAAAGAAGCAGAAATAGGGAATGAACACGGTGACAAAATTTGGAGGTGAGTGGGTGAAAATTGAAGAAGTTATGGCAAACCCTAAAAATAGACAAATGTGAGATTTCTAGCTTTGGGAAGTAGAATTTCGGATAGGGTCCTCAGGAATTAAATAGGTAGATTGGGACTACAGGGGTGTCCGGGAAGTTTCAAGGAAAACGGAGTTAAAACAAGGGAGGTATGGCGAAAAAAGAGTTTTTTTCTTTTCTTTTCAAGAATGGATCTGCAACGGCGCAGAAGGGATAAAAAATAGGTAGATCTACAATGGTGCTAAGGGGATCAACAACAAATGGATCTGAAACGATGTTGAATGGATAAAAAATAGTTGGATCTGAAACGGCTTTCAGAATAGATCTGAAATAGCTAGATCTGGAATGACTATCAAAATGGATATGAAAACGGTTGGATCTGAAATTGCTCGAAATGGATCTAAAACGGCTTGGAATGGATTTGAAACGGCGCAGAAGTGATCGACAACAGTTCAGCTAAAAATAGATATGGTCCCCAGGTATGTGCGACTTCCTAATAGTTCAGGGGTTTCACTTAGCCACCAATGCTATCTGATGGCTTGCGTATTGGGGCAGTGCCCCTCACTCCACGGCTCAGGTCAAACTAATAACCACTTTGCCACAAACGACAGCTCTTGGTTTACCTCACGGGTGGGAACTAGTCAATTAGGTAGGGGTTGTTTCCCTTTTCGCTGGCAGGTCCTCTCAATGTGCTAGCTACTTTGGGGTTCCTGTGGTACTCCTCACAATGAGTTCTAGGGCTTATGCCCAAGTACTTCTCACAGTTAAAAGGATAGGGATTATTCCAAGATCTGAACTTGCAACAGATGTGAAAAAAAAATTTGCCAGAAATTCCACCCAATGAGCCCAAGAAAGTGCTCTGATACCAGATGTGAAGAACCTGCAATAATTAATTAAAGAAAACACACGATATAGTAGAAATAACAGAACTCATAATCACTTTTATATTGATCGTAGGCCACTTCGAGGGGGCAACCTCCTTTGAGAAAGCTCAATACAAATAACTTCACGGTACCTTCATTGGTCTCAAGACAAACTTATATACAAAGTCTAGGTGCCAATACCATGTGTCAATACAAACCATGGGCCAATACAAAATATGGATCAACAATTACTATGGTATGACTTACAAAGCATATGCGTCCAACAACAATAATACAAACTATGGATCAACAAATACTACGGGACGACTTACAAGGCATATGCGTCCAACAACAATATACTAACAAAGTAAATAGAAGGGTTGACATGGGTTCTTAACAGATCCATGATGGGATATCTCTCTCTTTTTATATGCATTTGTGAGACTATCCAAGTGGCACCAAGGTTGATAAGAACTATCCACTTGGCATCCATGTAGTTGGACACTTTTTCTCCCTTTTTCTAAGGCAAGTTGGACAAGTGGCATATTTGGGATTAGGACATATTTTCCCCCTCCAATCTTGGGCTTAGGATGATCACTCTCCCCGTTGTGGAAAGGTACCCCCCCATCTCTTCTTTGTCCTTCTTGGTTTCCAGTAGTTGTGTGTTATATTAAATATAAAATGTACATGATTACATCATTCATGTTGGGATTATATCCATATCATCCATATTTACATAATTACATTCTGGGGTCAAAAAGGGGGTGTTACATATGTGGTCTCCCAAACCATCACATTATGCCCCAATTCACACTAACACCTCCCACCCCTTACATAGTATCCCTCTAACCCCTAGGATCCCAAACATGACAATAGACTCCCAAAAAACTCTATCAATATGACCTCGAGCACACATTTCTCAACTATCAAAATTACCTTCCAACACACTTATTTGCTACCGCACACTTATTCTTGACACATTATGGTTCATGAACATGCTATGCACCATTATACAATAACTACTCCCACCCCTCACACACTACACCACTAACCCATAAGACCCTAGAAATGGAAGTACACTACTAAAACACCTTAACCCTTTCTCATTGTGATCTTGATCACACCTTATCCCATGGCCACAATGAACACCTCACACATAGGACTCAACTATAGCTTCCATTTAAATTCATATAAATGGTCTCTAACACTCATGGCTCATGCACAGTACCCCAAGGAAACAAAAAATCCCTACGTAGGGAATATTTAGTCTACAAGTGAGATATGGTCATCATTTTTAGGATTAGTGCCTCAAGGATGGTCTTTGGGGCCCATGTAATGGTTCAATGTCACAATTTGTGGTATTATAACACAAAATGTTATCTCAAGGGCTCATGACCCATGTATGGCGTCCCTCGAAATCAAATGGATATTTAATAGGCAATCCATGTCCCATGAGTTCAACGTGGTGGTTATTTCAAGGTTACATGCACTTGGGATGGTTCTTGTAAATTAATCCATGGTCTGAAGGATCAGGGGCCATGTGCAGGCCCCTAGACTATCACATTATGCCCCAATGAACACTAACCCCTCCCACCCCTTACAAAGTATCCCTCTAACTCCTAGGATCCCAAATATGATAACGAGCCCCTAAAACCCTTTACCACAACCTCAAGCACGCATTGCCCCATTATCCCATCTTGATTGTTGATTAATTTATTCCTTCAAGAGTCTTGTTTTGAATGCTAAGTGGTTAACCTGTATTTTTTTTTAAATGGTTGGTTTTTAATAATGTTTAAGAGTCTTGTTAGGTATGCAAAAGCTCGATCAAGAAACTTAGCTCATTCGAGATCCTCTTCCTACCAACCATGAACAATAGCAAAAAAAAATTGTGTATTTGCAAGAGCTCGATTGAGATTCATAGCTCAATCAAACAACTTAACATGCCAACTCTCGGGTGGTTACGGTCTTTACAAGAGATCGATGTATCTCTTTGTTGCAGTCAAGAAATATTCTTAATCGAGTAATTTTTCAACTTGCGTAAAGCCTCGATCAAGGATTTCCTTAACCCTCAATCAAGTTATTTCAAAAATCATGAAATTGGCTCAATCGAGCATTTTGAATGACTAGATTAATCTATGTAGATCAATTTAGCACTTAATTTCCAACAATCCAACCCACTTGCTGCAAAATTTTCTACAATTGCAACTTCCAAAAACTAAATTATCTTCATGTCTTCCATCTTTAGTGGTAGAGTTAATTCCCATGGGTTCCTCAATGAATCTTCTATCGAATTGCATATCATTTTGACTCTTTTGATTTCATATTATCTTTTAAAAAATATACATAATGCTTTTTCTCATAGTTTCAAAGGTGCTCAGAAAACAAATCACTAACATAAAAAATACACAACCAAAAAATTATGAAACACATATGGGGTCCCCATGGATCTTTCCTCTTGAAAACGGTGCTTTCAATTTTTCAATTTATCTAAACAGTTGAAAAATGGTTGATGAAAACACAAATATGTATCAAATGAGATTCAAATATTTATGGGTCAACTTAAAAAAATAAAATAAAAATATAATTTAAAAAAAATGTGGGATCTACTACATTTTGTGTAGATCATCCTCCTATATATAGTTTTTAAAATTATATTTTGAACATTGAATTATTTGATGGGAACACAACTCACTTGTTAAGTATTTAATAAATTAGGAAGGCCAAACTTTTAATTAAATGTAAATTTGGCACATTAAATGACACTAATATTTTTTGAGAAAAACACAGTTAGAAAGAAAACACAATTCTCAACAAGTTTCTTTTTTACTACACATCAAATTCACAATGATTATATCTATTTTGGCAGCTTCAATCTAAAAAAAATGTAAAATAGCAAATTTTCATCACCACAATTCATTGAAAAGTGTTAGCCATATTCATGGATTCACCCATTTAAACAAATATATAGTTCAATTAGGCATGTAAGTTGAAGAAAGACCCATTACCTCTAATGTTGTTGATCATCAATATACCCTTAGTAAATCATTGACATATAATAAACATAACGAATATTTTGTAACTCCTTCAAAATCTATAGAAAATGTATATATGGCAAACAATCTTTCTTTGTGCACATTCACGTAAGAATGTGTTGTTAATAATAGAATTGGAAGATTTTATTTATTCATAAAACCTCCCAAAAGGGAAATGAAGTATCTTAAAGTGTCCAAAAGGGAAATGAAGTATCTAAAAGTGTTGAACAAGACAATGGATTTAAATACAAGTCCAAATTGTATCAGGCACAACCATATGCATTAGAAAATTCCAAGATGAATGAATTTGGTAAGCCAAAAGTGGAAGTACCATATCCATTAGAAAATTCTAAGATGAATGAATTTGGTAAGCCAAAAGTGGAAGTGGAAGTGGAAGTGTGATGAGATGTATTTATTTAGAAAATTTATTGGATAAATAAAAACAATTTGGAATAAAATTAATGTTTTTTAGTTTACTAATAAATGTTCTAAAATATTGAAGGTAAAAACATAAAAAACTTGTAAACATTTGGGATGAATTTGGAGATGAATTTTCTATGAACACCACAATGATGATTATTTTGGAGAGTGATGAAGTAGAAGGGATGCCATGTAAAAATTGCATTGTGGAGAATCCTCACAACATATCCTTTAAATAGGATACTAATCTAATACTTAAACTATGGCAATGTCTTATGAAAATAAATCCAAAATATGGCGTGAGGGACTTTCGAGTATCATTTAGGTTTGAAAAAAAATATATAATAGACTTCAAACATTATATGATATTTACATATATATTTTATTGTATAGTTTTATTATGAATACTTACATTTAGTTTAATGGTTTAAATATGTTTTTTTTTGTTATGTATTTATCATCTCTAGTAACATTTTACTTTAATTACATATTCATTGTGAATAACATATTTTATTTAATTACTTATATATCATTATGTAGTTACATTTCTAGTTATTGGCATTGGGAGTAGAGGGATTGCTAATTGGAGTTCGAGTGTTTACAAAAAAAGACTTAAGTACAAACAACTTGATTTTATGTACAATTATCATCATTATTATACACAAATGTTTAGTCTTAACATTGTCAATTTTGCACAAGAGAATTTTGACATTACTATATGGTTTTCATATTTAGATTGCATGAAAAGGAAAATCATGAGTAAATTTATGAAAAATTCTTATTTATTTGGAGTCGCCTTAAATGTATACATACTTTACTACCATTCACCAATGTATGCATATATTGGTGGAGCACTACATATTTACAAGAAACTAGTGAAATATGTATTTATCGAAGATGTAAATACATATGAAAAATCAAACATATTGTTTATAGATGGAGGTCAATACCAATCAAAAGTAAATAACAATGAGAAATGTTTGAAATTACTATCAAGTTGGACATTTGGTGGTTTAGATGAAAGACATAAAAATTATATATATATATATATATATATTCATTTTTGAGTTATATAGGTCCTTGTCCAAACATGAGGCATTAGTTAAAAACATTCAAATTCATAACACAAAAGTGAGGATAACTTATTCAAACTTCAATCAAGTTGGATATTTAATGGTTCATAGGAAAGACATTAAAAAAAATTATGTGCTTTATGATAATTTAATTTGTTTTAATAGATGGGTTTTGGCCCAAAAAAAAATATAAATGCTAAGTGATGATATTTTTGAAAAAATTCATACCATATTAGCACTAACTATACTTATAATTTTGCAAGGTACAAATAGCAGTATTAATGAAGGTGTGTTGTATTTCTTTTCCTAGAGCTATAAGAGATGTATTAAAGAAATTGCTCATTATATCTTGTATGAATGGATCCTTGCTACATGCAATTCATAAAATATCACTATAAACCAAGTGATTTCCAAGAAATTCAAACATTGATAAAATTACAAAAAGTATTTTATACACCCGTAAGTTAGAGAGTTATCAAAACAATACCTTAGTATTTTTTAGGTTGGTTTATCGAAATTTGTGCAACAAAAAAATGTGAATCAGTTTTTGTCATTTTTATTTGATACAAATGGATTGAAAGAGAGCAATTTAAATTCATTCTAGTACAAGATAACTATGACACCATACCAAAAATGGGTTATGTTGGTGTTGGGAGCCACGTGTATATCTCAAATCTTTAAATAAAAAATTTGTGAGATCTTGAAGGATGTTTATGATGCTAGAAATACAGTGATTGTATATGATTTGAAAGCAGAACATGTTTGTAATAATAAAGGGAACTATGTAATTACAAAGTGCTATAATTGTGATGATGTGAATGGCACATACTTATTTGATCGATTGTGGCCCTTGCTTGTTACACTTGAATGATGTTTGTGATGTGATATCTATTGTAAAAGACATGAAACTAGTTTGTCAAATAATGTAATTAGTTAATATTTTTTATGTGACAATTTTTTTGTGGTTAATAAAGTACTTGGATTTTTATATATCCAATGGCATTTGATTAGTTTAGTGGTACAACTTGTAGATAAGGTGTAACTAACTTTTAAATCTATGAATGACATAAATTAAATCCAATTGAAAATGAAGTGCAAAATTAAGGTTTAAAGATGTAGAATTCAACACTGAATGTGCCCATATTGGATTCCAAAAGTGCAAAATAATATTTCTAAAGTGTCAATATTGAATTCAAAAGTGAAAAATTATATTCTAAAAGTACGAATATCAACTTTGAAAAGTGCAAAATCTGGGTTTTAAAGTGACAATATTGGATTTCAAAAGTACAAAATCAAATTCCAAAAATGCAAATATTGAATTAAACTTTTCAATTTTGGAATATGATATTGACACTTTTGAAACTAAATCTTGCCCATTATAAACTCCAATGTTTACTTTAGAAACACTGATTTTGGCATTTCTTTGAAAGGTATGAGATTACAATTAATCCAAGTTTAATAAAATCAAGTGTAGTAAAAGTTTTCCAAATATATTGAAATATTTGTTCAACAAACATTTCCATTATAACACACCTGTAAAGAATCCATATCCTATAGCTTATAAAAAATCTTAGTACATCTTAAAGATGATGGTGAAAATGTGTGGCTTCAATGCAAATCTTAACTCCAATGCCAACTTGATAGCTTATTGATCATTCAAGCCCCATGAATTTAAGTACATAATGGATTCCAAAGTGTATCCATCATGCATCTATTTCAACCTTAGATTTGGATGATGAAATGGGATAGAATTGAACCTCTTTTGGATGAAAAAATAGCATTTTAACTACAAACTTTAGGGTTTAGCAAAAATATTATGGGCATGAAGCTAACATCTTTATTCAATTGCGGTTCAATTTTACAATAAGACAAGATGGATGCCTTAATATTTCATGGTGAAGGTATGATCTATTTTGCATAATTTATTTTTTTACATAATGGATTGAAACCTTTGAGACTAGTATGCTGGGATTATGCCGATTATGCAGGGAATCAATATACCCCCAAAAATGGTTATGGCACATTTGGAGGCATAATCCAATGTTTAGCTCGTTCACATGACATAAAGAAAGCAATCACTCCTCCAAATCCAAATCCCATTCCCATCCCCAATGCTCTCAATGACATTTTTTCATCCACGTAACTTAGCAATCCCACTCTTACATTACTATTCTTACTATGATTATCACCTTTTCTCACATGTCCTTCATTTTTATTGCATGAATCTAAAGGACAACCCCATAAACACTTATTATTTTGAAATGAAGATACATTGAATGTGGAAAACTGTGTTCCTAATGGGATTTTCCCACATAGAATATTTGATGAAACATTCAAGATTGCCAACCCATGTAATTTAGAGAGCTCTTGAGGAATCGGTCCACTCAAATTATTTTTTGCCAAGTCCAACTGCTCCAAAGTAGATACCCTGCCAAGAGATGCAGGGATTCTCCCTTCTAGTTGATTCCTAGATAGATTCAGCAATCGTAAGCTACTCATTCTCCCTATGCTTATAGGGATTCTTCCTGTAAGATTATTGGAAGATAAATCAAATATAGTGTTTGTAGACAACAAATATGATAGATTATATGCGCTCCCTTTCATGAAAATTTCCATTTCATAAGGCAACGTATCATCATTTGACACATTTGCAAATCCAGAGAGTTTCTCAAGGTGTGCCGGTATTCTTCCACTAAATTGGTTGTTGGATAAATCCACCAAATGCAACATGGTGAGATTTGTGATGTCCTGAGGAATACAACCATGAAAATTGTTATAACCAAAGTTTAAAGCTCTCAAGTTCTGAAAAAATCTGAAGTACCAAGGAAGCTTGCCTGTCAATCCATTTTTACTTAAATCTAGTAGCTGAAGTTGGGTGCAATTGGACAAAGATAGGGGTAGTGCACCGGATAAGTTATTGGAATGCGCAGAGAAAACTCTAGTAGAATTGCATTTGCCAATGTCCTTAGGAATTGGTCCCTCTAAGCGGTTTTCTGATAAATCTAAGAATAAAAGTGAGACCAAGTTGGTAATACTATCATGAATACTTCCAGAAAAACTGTTATTATATAGCCTTAGTGTCCTCAGATACTTTAGTTGACCTATGCTATATGGGATATGCCCTGTTAATTTGTTTGAACTCAAATCTAAATAATTCAATGATTGAAGCTTTCCTATGGCTTCAGGTATGTTACCTATGAGCTTATTATTATCAAGATATAGATAAGTCAACTGAGTCAAGTTGGCAAGGGCTACAGGGATGGTACCAGTTAGTTTATTTGAAGAAAGATCTAATGCAGTCAAGTGAGTAAAATTGCCCAATTGATGTGGTATACTTCCTGAGAATTCGTTGCCCTCTAGATGCAGGTACTCTAGTTTCTGCAACAGGCCCAACTCTGCTGGAATAGAGCCGCTGATGTATTCGTTATTGCTCAGGTCAAGTACTTGCAAGGCTTTCAGCTGGCCAAATTGAGGTGGAATACTTCCAGATAAATTATTACCAGAAAGATTGAAAGTGGAGAGTAAAGACAGATTACCAAGAGACTGGGAAAGGGTACCTGTCAACAATCCTGCTGCCTCTTCAGTAAGGTCAATGGCCACAACTCTTTTAGTGTGTTTCCTGCAGCGAATGCCGAACCACGAACAAATGTTGTCGGAATTCTCGGCCGTCCAATTGGAGAGCTTTCCAAGTGGATCCGATGTTATGGCCTTTCTGAAGGCCAACAGAGCATCCAGGTCCCTTTTCTGGTGGGCGTGGGTGTCCATTGATGAAAATATGAATTCGGAATGAGAGTGACGTGGAAGCCAAGTTAATCCAGCAGGCTTCTGGTCTTCTTGACGAGAAGAATAAAAATGGATAGATGTTGCTGCAGGAAGAGAGGCAGCAATGCAGAGAAGCAATAATGTCATAAAAAGGAGATCCATTTCTCCGTCTCTCACTAAACGTCGATGAAAGCCTGTGAGTTGTGTGTTCACGGTGGTTTTCTTTATAACGAAATCGCATGTGGAAAAAGAGAGATGAAAGGAAAACGCTGGGAAATTAGCGTGTGGGGAAATAATTGAAAAGCTTATTTGGAAATTAGTCGTGTGGCCATGAGAGGAAGAAAACTTAGAAAGAGTCATCGTCGTCATCGTCAAAGAAAAAAAATCTAGCGGACTATCTATATATGATCTCAGCTATTTAAACTAAAAAAAATTAATAGTTCAACTAAATAACATTTTACTTATTAACCGAAAAAATATTTACATTCTGGAATAAAATATTAACCGAAGAATAACAGTTTACAGAGTAAGTCAACATAACGACTCACTGGAAGGCACTCAATACATATCTTCTCAGTGTATTATTCTTAAAAAATAAGTTGGAACTAAAAATGTGTCTCGTAATAAAAAGTTTTTTATTTAAAATTTAAAAATATTGATTTAAGTTTTTTTAATTTTAATATTAAGTAATATAAAATTAGTGATAATATTTTTTCCAGCGTAAAAAATTAGTGATAATATATTTAAATATTAACTTAATTATAAATAAAAAAATTAATAAAATAATTAGATAAGATAATTAATATAAAAGTAAAAAGCTTCTAAATAATGTAATATTAATAAATAAATATGGAATAAGAGGAAATTAATGTGATATAAAACAATCATTATAAATAAATAATGGAATAAGAGGAAATTAATGTAATATAAAGCATCATTAGCTCAACTCAAAAGATTATTTAATTATCTTTCTAGATAATTGTAAAAAGAAAATTAGTATTGGTAAAATAATAATTAGTTTCATAATAAAAGAGGTTGGATAAATCTTAAAATGTTGTGGAAAGAAAAAAATTGTAATCTAAAAAAAATCTATAGATTGAAAAACACCTTGAATGCCCTTTGTATAAACACATTTAAAGCTCAATTTTATAATAATTGTAACATTAATGATCGTTATATTGAAAAGTTTCCAAAAAAAAAATGTTAAAAAAAAATTAATAATCAACACTTAAAATGATCTCATGAATAGTAATTATCAATATCATCAATTAAGTAAACAAGTAAAATTAGCACCAAAGGTGTTTATACGTGTTTTTTAGAAATGTTGTAATGTATTAGTTATTTATAATCTAAAGTTAAAAAGTTGAAATAATGATGAAAATTAAACTAAAAGTAGGAGAGAAGTGACACCTACTACTTTATACCTTTAAAATTGAAATAGAAAAATAAGTCAAATAGTATAAATAGTAGTGCTTATGTAAAAGAAAATAGTGCTTATTTAAAGACGATCATTAAAAAAAAAATTAAAATAAAACAAATTTAATTAATAGAAATCCAAATTTATAAATACAATTTAATAGATAATTACAAAATTTAAAATAAATTCACATTTAAATTGTTTAAAGACTAAAAGTTTATAATTTATGTTAATATAATTTGTGGCAGTCGATCATATAGTGATGGCCTTGGGCTATTAATTTATTGGCACTCTATCTAATTTTTTTCCAGGCATAAAGTAACTATAGTTTTTTATTTTATTTATTTTTGATTACTTTTAAAAATCTAATACTCCATCATATGGTATGATTGTTACAGAGAGACGTATGCATCGGAGAGTGCCAATAAACCTGGTGGCTAACATACATCACTCCGCCAACGTACTGTGCCCATCTACGTAATCCTCGGTTTTTGTGTGAATAGGTGGATGTATTTTTTCTGGTGCCATTATCATAACGTGAAAATGCCAGCCAAGTGGTATGACGACAGGCGGCGTATGAATAGCCAGTATTAAGAATAAGAATTAGCATGGATCTTGTTTCCATTAAATAAGAATGCCGATCTTGTATAGAACGCCAAGGATTGTGTACAAAAATGCTAAGATGTATACAGGTGTCCCTGAGACAATTATTACATATACCCAAAAACTATACATGTGTCTCATTTAGATTTTTTTTTAATTTTATAAAAGTCACATCTCAGCAGGGTTTATTAGTCAAATCAAGCCTACTAGCCAATAAAAAATAAGAATTATGTAATTTATAAAATTTAAAATATAATTTTTTATTTGTTTTAGAATCAATTTAATAATTAAAATTCATAAAACTATAGGCAACTATATAAAAATTTAGAATGAAAATTTGTAAATTAATTTAAAGTAAAATCCAAATCGATTGCTATATAACCTGCCTTTGGCAAGTATAATAATATATACAATATAAAAATATATTATAAGTTTATATTAAAATTGCAATTTTTATTATTACTAAAATTAATAATTTACTTTCACAAAGCAATATTCTATTAAAGTATTAAATATAAATAAAATTAAAAATATTAAATACATAATTTACCTTTTATTAATATATCAAACCTTGGCGAATGGAAGGTAATTGGCATCATGGGTAGGGGGAGATAATTTCATTAACAAAATTTCTCAAACCCTAGAAAATGAGAGACAAATGCCATCATGGGCTCAAAATAGGAGGAGCTATCCAAAAATCATAATGAGAAATGAAGGAGTTTGAAAAGAGGATTAAAAAACTAGGTGAAGAGTTAGAGGATAAGATGGAAGAAATTGACTGTCATATACTATTCATGTGAGCGTGTGATTGTCTCAACTTGCACGTGCATTTCCCCACATGCATTCAACTTGTTCGATCCATGGATTAGGATCATAGAGGGGGTCACTTCCCCACTCTGAATGCTAAGTCCCTAGCCTTCAAGGCCTTTGTGTCTTCAATTCAAAAAGATGTTTGAAGAACTCAGTTGGATCGATTTGTGAAGAAGATTAACATTATTCGCGAAGTTCCCCTTATGTATCCTCATCTTGGCATATGTATCTAGCAATGGTAGAGAGAGGGTTGATAGGTCAATTTAGAAAGATATGGCCCTCATCAAGATCCATGGAAATTTGGGTACACAAGAACTGGTAGGTCTTGATCAAAGAGAAACTCTCCCAAATTTTTTGCAAGAGAGGGTTTCATGTTTTTCCTTTTGAATCTAAGGATGATAGAAATCCGATCTTAAGGAATCGACCTTAGTTTTTTTGCACTGAGGGAATGTACTTCAACCATTAGACCCTTAATTTTGGTCTCGTGCTAGATACCCACTTCGTCATCCCAATATGGCTCCATTTACCCCATATGCCTCTTCATTGCTAGAGAGAGGATGCACTAACAAGTATTAGCAACATTTTGGGTAAGTACATAGATAAATTGGATCTAAAGGATGTAATGTATGCATGTGCCTAAATCTATAATGAGGTAGATCTAGAAAAATGATTACTAGATGAGATCCTTCTTACTCTTGACAATTTGAAACATGTTCAAAAGATGGACTATGAACAACTTCCCTTCAAGTGACAATCCTACCATGATTATGGACATTTTATGAAAAACCGTAATCAAAATCAAGGCTCTAATTAACCATTCTCAAGCAAATATTATTGATGGGGGGTGATCAAGGAAAAAATGAGTGAAAACAATAAGAAAATGGATCATTTCAATTGCCCCCTTCATCCTCTTCTTGCCCCCCTTAGGGGGGAGTGAAATTGACACCCATAGCTCCTCCAATTTCTTATGTAGTTGTAGCACATAAGCATTCTTCAAAGAATATTATTCAAATTCCATTTAAATTGAATTGGTTTGGGATCCTTTATTAAGGTGAACCCTATTCATTTGAGGAAATCATAGCTATAGTTGACAAGGGACCCACAACTACAACACCAATCCTTCAAATATCCTCTCAACATCATAGATCCCAACTGATGTCCTTGTTAGGAGATGAGGAAACTGATCAGATGTTATACAAACCTTCTTAGATATCAGCTATACTGACCAACTAAAGAAAGCTCAACAACAAAGTGAAGAAGAAGAAAAATATAACATGGTTGAATAAGAACAAGTCCCCTAAAAACCAAGAATAAAACCAACAAGATAAAAAAAGGGAGGAGGCTATGAACAAGGAAAATATATTGGGTATCCAAACAACCATAGAGAAATCAATGGGGATGGAACTAAAAGTGGCACTACCAAACACCTAGGAACCACTTCCTCCCTACAAAGGGGAGGAACCAAAAACACTAAATCTTAATAATGATCATAGTCTCTTCGAATCGCCAAGGAATGGGTAGTAAAGTTAAAGATACAACACTTAAAGATCTAGATGAAACAAAAAAGACAATTATCCTCTTGCACCGAGAGACAAAACTAGAGGCAAAATATATGCTCAACTTAGCCAAAAAATAATGGAAAGGAAGTGAAGGAATAACAATGAGTCTAAGAGGAACATTTGGTGGACTATGTACATTATTGGACAACTCCATTATTTACTTAGAATTTCATCTACAAACTCATCATTGTGCTCTTGTAGCCCCGACCAACCTCTCTTCAAGCATAAGTATCATTTCTTTAATATTTATATGCACAATGTGCATTATAAATAAAAAGGGCATTGTTGGTCTTCATTGCAAGAACTAAAATATTTAGACATCACTAGGAATAGTATAGTGGTCAGGGACTTCAATATGGTACTAAATAGAAAAGACAAAAGAGAAAAGAGGAGAAAGTAGGATTAGAGACCCCTTTAGAGAGAACATTGAGGATTTCATTTTCAACCGGGATTTGATATATGCAAAACCTATCAGAGGCCAATATACTTCATACAACATCATACTATGTCTAGGACAAATAACTATATAGCTATATCATTTCCTCTTTCATATTGATATTTTTCTAAATAAAAATCAATCATCTCCAAAAGCATTCCCTCTAACATTTCTTATCACTATCCCATTACCCTCATCATACAATGTTCTCAGTGTTATAATATTGAGAATATGCATGAACATACATCAATACATTTACTAACATGCAAATGAATAGAAAGAATCTACTAGTCTAGCCTTCTATCCATACAAACAACAAATAATCAAGTAAGAGACAAGAAACAAGAGAAAATAAATGATACACTTTATATACATGGTAAAAACCCAAATGGGGAAACATACAAGGGAAAGTATAGTCTTCTTATTATGTAGAAATAATCAATCTTAAACTTGAGCTCCTCTCCATGTATGCTTCACGGCTTAAAAATAGCATTATAATGCAATACACAACATATGCCCAAGGTTCTCCTTCATCTCTATTATATAAAAAGAGGTATGAAATAATTACATCCCATACTACATGTGGTATAAATGATTTTCCACCTCTTTATATAATGAATGGTAATATGAGAATATTTCTCAATGATACATGTGGGATAACTCCATTATCTATGATTAGAGCTATTTTTCCTTCCAATGTTGGATAAGACATCTTACAACATCATACTAGACATCATACACATGTAATATTAAAATTACACATTCCAACACTCCCCCTTAATGATGACTAGGAAGAAAAACACATATATATGGAGGAAGATGGCACTACATTAATTCCCCCCCTTGATGACAACTTCCTGCATTCCCAACAAACTTCAAAATACACAAACATTGCTTTTGATGTGGATGTAGTGAATATATTGGCTGCTTGTTGTTCTATGGGACAATAATTCAAATAAATAATGCCATCCACAACAAGATCCCAAATGTAGTGAGTATCAAGGTCAATGTGTTTAGTCTTGGAGTTATACATTAAATTGTATGCAAGTTGAATTGCACTATGATTTTAACATCTTAACTTAGTATGAGAGTTATGAACTAGTCCAAGAACTGTAAGAACGTGTCAGATCCACACTGCTTCTTTAGCCACTTCCTTATATGCCTTGTATTCTACTTCACAAGAAGAAAGAGAAAGAGTTCTTAACTTCTTATTGGATCATGAAATCGGACCTTAACCAAGTTGAAAGATATATCATGCAATAGATATTGTATTTGAAGTATCCCCTGCCCAATCAGGATATGTATATCCTAGAAGTGAAACTGTAACCCTATGAGAATACAAAACACCATAATGCAATGTCCCCTGTAAGTATTTGAGATCCTCTTTGCTTCTTTCCAATGGATTTCATATTAGTATGTTGAGAATATGCATCAACATACAACAATACGTTTACTAACATGCGACTATTGGAATAGTGAGTCACGGAGGAGCCATGACAGGGGCCGATAGGTCACAGTCTACCATCCGACCGAAAGCACGAAAACAAGTAACATTTGATGTGGAAGTAGAAAGGGACATTTTATTGAAAGCACAGGAGGAAATGAGGTAGTTGAGGCAGCCACCGCTTCACTAGAAATAAGTTACTTATGACATGCCATCAACATTCGACACGACGAATTCATAGAAAAAGGTGAACACCTTGAGATCCTTTCTAGAGAGTTCCCTGGAGCTGGCCAAATATCAGGATGCATTAGCAGAGATATCCAACCTACTGCATCGATAGGAGGGTGCATGACATGAGCGTACGATCAATCACATTCATAAGAGAAAGACGGGAAGAGAAATGCGTATGTCTGCACAAGTTGGGGCATTTGATATTGACTCCATCATCTTGGATTTGGGGTCAGATCTAAACATCCTGACAAAGCAGACATGGGAAACGATGGGGAAACCACAGTTGGCTTGGTCCCTGGTACAACTACGACTAGCAAATCAAATTAAAGTCACCTCGATCGGTCGACTATGCCAGGTTCCTATTGAGATTGAGGGACTCAGGACATATGCCGATTTTGATGTGATCGAGATTGTTGAAAACACAAGCCCCTACCCAGTGCTGCTAGGGATAGACTGGCGATGGATAATCAAGGTATTATCAACTTCAAGAAAAGAACTATGTCATTCAAGAACTGTGAGATAAGGGTAGTCACACCTCTTGACCCTGCGGAAGGGAAAATGTATGTTGAACAAACAAGGGATGAATTCACCGAGGGATGGGACAGTTTGTACAACATCTCTGAAGACTACATCAATCTGACTACGGATGGAGATTTAGGGTGGCCAGTAGCAACTCGACGTCATCAGATTCGGACGAAGCACTCGAAAATTGGTAGAACTGGCTTCATGAAGTGTCATTTAGGAGATGCGCACGGATCACTCAGTCACTGCGGAGGGTAGATACAGAAGAGTGCGAGCTACCAACCTATGAGGGATTTCCCAATTTGGCCGCCTTTCTCACTGAATTTTAAGAAAAAGTGGCGGAACCACAACGACTATTGGCCTTGGAAGAAGCCCTAAATGCTACACTAGCGTGATGGTGGGAAATGTACAAGTCCACCATAACTACCTGACCACTATGTCGACACCTAATGACGGCTAGGTTTGGAAACACTGATGGACACTGCGGAAGGAAGTATGATGACAAAGGATATCTGAAGATGCATTTGAGTGCATGTGAAAGCCAATGGGGACCATGGGCCAAATAGGAATGGATCCATGCATTTATTCACTTGTTGGATGAAGTACCACGGAATTGGTATGTCGCAGTAGAACTGTGACGCAGAACACACTCATGGGAACAACTAACAATTTGGCTTTAGCCAAACATTCAGTTTCTCCGACGAAAACACCTTCATCCACAACTCATTACAGGAGGTCTGGGAGAAAGTATTCGACATAGTTCCAGTAGAGAGACCTATGGGACTTCAGTGGACTGCGACACCTCAAATGTTGATGGAATGTTACAACATCACAGGAGAACCAAACAATGAGGATGATCCGAGGGCTACGTATATCCCGGGGTAAGAAGGAAGTCGCAACGTGGAGGCACCAGATATGCCTTCCGACAAGTTTCAGCAGCCACTGCGAATAAAGAAGTTGAACATTATGTCAGAAGACAATCCCAAGTTCGCAAGCATCGGAGACTATTGGGATGACTCAAATATTGCAAAGATGACTAACCTACTGCACGAGTTTGAGGATTTATTTCCAACAAAATTTTTGGAGATGAAAGGAATTTCAGGGGACCTAAGAGAGATGAAAATTCCACTGAAACCTGATGCGAAGCTAGTAAAATAACGACCGTATAGGTTGAATCCAAGGTATAAGGAACGGGTGAAGGCTGATATTAAAAGAATGATGGAAGCAGGCATTATAGAACCAGTTGAGGAATCAAAGTGGATTAGCCTGATGGTGGTCCAAGATAAGAAAACCGACGAATTCAGGATCTATGGTGATATAAGAGCGCAGCAACCGTATCAGTTTCCCCAAGAGCGTGAAAGGCATGAACAAGAGCAACTTCAGTGAAGGACTGTCGTCGCACTGTAAAAAAAAAAATGCAATTATGACAAAAAGTGGAAAGCATGGCCATCCGGGTCACTGGTCGATGCTTCGTACATTTTGGACACGGGATTCAAATCCGAGCATGATTACCGCAGACCATCATCTCTGGAAGACGATGGAGGCATATGATGACACACTTGAGGACAGAATCGAATGTCTATGGGAAATATTTCTCGAATGATGATCAGGCGTCAAGAACACGAAGAGAAAGCATAAATACAGGCACAGATATTGAAGAATGTAAGTCGAAGTAAAGAGAGTCTGAAGAGGAGAATCAGTAAGTTGCATGACACAAGTCAGTAAGTTAGATGTAGAGAGTTAGGAAGTTGAGTGAGAAAGCCCAAGGAAGTTGTGGAAAAGGGAAGTGAGATAGTTGCAATGGTGCATTTCATTTCCAGCGGAAGCACTCTAGGTACGCTAAGGGAAAGGATAATGAGTGTCCGTGAACAACCAGTAAAGAAAGTGGTGCAGACATTGGGGAGGAATGAAGATGAAGTCCCACCCGAGATGTCTAAGAGAGTAGTAGCAGTTAGAATAACCGTGGTCCCTGCGACCACCAGAACATCAAGGGTAGAGGCATGCTGGCTCCAACAGTGGACGGTCAAATGAGAGAAATAGATGTGCTAGAGTAGTTGTCTTATTTCCCAATTTGGTGACATCGATGAAATTTTCCCCAGACCGAAACAAGCCTGAAGCGCAAGAGCAAGCGCAGAAGGGATAGATGACAAAGGTTTCAAGAGACTGGAGGATGAGTTCGAGAAGTCAATGACAGCGACCGAGAGACTGGAGGATGAGTTCGAGAAGCACATGACAATGATCTCCAGACGCCAAGAACAGCTTCCGAATTTTAGCACAGCGAAGGATGAGAATGCACTAGAGGTGTCCAGGTGAGGTGGCTCAAGGGAGAGCCACAAGTTTGTGTTGGGGACCTGATGGAATGGGATTATTCCGCATGAAGTGCGGAAGCCGACAGCTGCGAAGAAGGACCATCCGCAGAAGGAAGGGTCATTCGCAGAGAACGAGGAAGCGCAAGATTAGTTACTTTGTTAGAAAAGGGTCATTGGACCATTTTGTAACCGCCATAGTTGGCTATAAATAAGAATATGAATGTAAGCCTAAATGCATCCGATCCTAAATCAATTGTGTTTTGTTGTGTTTTCGTAGTTTGGTATGGATCCGCGATAAGATGTTCTGAATTGTTTCTGTGAAGGTTATACCGCAAGTTTTGATGAATGCATGGAGATGTTAGGATCTGTCTTTTTATCTCTGTTCATGTCGAATGATGAATGATTTATGCCAGTTTACGTAAGGTTTTATTGATGCGATCTCTGATATTTTCCTGTTAATGCAAATGGTAATTGTGTATTGAATATGCGAATGGTGAATACATGGTTAATGTGCGAAAGATGAATGTTTGTTTGGGTTACTAAGTATGATGCAAAAGAAAATCTATGGTTCCTGATACGATAGAGTTAGAGCACATGCATGTCCTTTCCCCACTGTGGAAACTTGGTTCCTGCAGCCCCCTTCACCATCTCGGGTGAGACTTAACTTGCTTCGTAGGTGTTGCTGGAAAGGGTAAAACCTTTCTAGGCCGGTGCTTAAGGGTGTTGGGTTGGTGTTTGTTAACGACAGTGCGAAGTGAACCCCTGTTGACAAAACTGTGTCAACAATGATTAGTCAAAGCTTCTTCAGTATTATCCTTCTTTTCTCTCTCCAAAGGAAGGAATGGACATGGGCATACTGGTCACATTGGATAAAATAAAGAAGGTCCTAACAAGATTCCTGGTCCAGATGCATGGACCGTAGAATTATTTCTTGGTTTTTTTTATATTATGGAGATTACTTATTGCAGATGATTGAATTTTCTAGATCAGAAGGCTGAGTTTCAGGAGGCATCAATTCTACTTTTTTGGCTCTTATACCAAAGTGTGGTAAGCCAAATTCCTTCAGTTATTTTAGGCCAATAGCATTATGTAATATGGCTTACAATATTATCACTAAAATTATTGCAAACATAATTAATCATAAACTGTCTGATTTGATGTCGAAAGAACAATTTGGTTTTTTGGCTAACAGATAGATTCTAGATGCAATTGGTATTTCACAGGAGTGTCTTCACACTATAAAGACTAAGAAGATGAGTGCTTTGATTCTCAATATGGAACTTGTTAAGGCCTATGACCAAGTCAATTGGGTCTTTTTGAGACTTTTGCTTCTTTAAATTGGTCTCCATTTTTTTGTCACAAACTGGATAATGGCATGTGTCATGTCGACAAACTTTGTTGTATTAATTAATGGTTCTTCATCAACATTTTTTCGAATTTTTAGAGGCTTGAGACAAGGTGTCCCTTATCCCCCTTGCTCTTTATTTTGGTTATTGAGGGGCTGAGTAGAATGATCTGTGCTATGAGGAAAGAAGGTAAGATGAAAGGTATTAAAATTTCCCCAAAAATCTTCATTACCCACTTACTTTTTGTGGACGATGTTATACTATTTGGTAGAGGTAATGTTGAAGAATGGAAAATTTTTGCAGACATCATACAGGCCTTTTGCTCTGCTACTGGGATGGAATTTAGTATAAATAAGTTTTCTTTCCTGTGTAACAATGTGGAAGATGTGGTTCTTGATCAAATTTCCATATTACTTCCTTTTAAGGTGTCATTCCTTGAAGAGGGTTTAAAATACTTGGGTTATTACATTGTGCTGAATGGTTATGGGTCTAATGATTGGTTATGGTTGGTCCATAAATTTGAAAATAAAATCAATCTATGGTGCCACAAATTTCTCTCGTTGGGTGGAGGACTTACACTGCTCAAATCGGTCCTCACTAGTTTGCCAATGTATTAGTTTTTAATGGATCAGTTACCTTAGTCTATCTTAAAGAAGATTAATTCTATGATGTTTAGTTTTATGTGGGTCGATAATAATGAAGGTGACCATTATCATTTGGTCAAATGGGAGTACATTGCTCCGCCTAAGAAGATGGGTGGATGGAACATCAAAAACATATTTTGGTTGAATTCAACACTTTGTATGAAGAGTTTACGACATGGGATTTTTGGCTCAGGGTTGTGGTATGAAGTTTTACATGGTAAATATATTAATAAGGATCTCATTAGATGGATCAGATATCATGTTCATATGTATGGGAACAATTCACGCTTTTGGCATGGGTTCATGCAAATTTTTCCATTGATCAAAAGTGATTTAGCATGGAAGATTGTTAATGGGAAGCAGATAGTTCTTGGGATTGATCCCTATATTGGTAATGAAAAAATTGAGTATATCCTCTCTCCGCTCATTCGAGACCATCGTGCAGATTTTGGTTTTTTTACTTTGGCACACATAAAACGTCCAAGATGGCTCCCTAAGTCACAGTCCTATTGGTTAGGGACACATGATCTTGGTCTAGGTAGTGTATGGGCTATTGAATGGAACAATTATATTTCAAAATTAAATTATGTTGGGATCAGGCTCAATTCTGAGGAGGACAAATTGGTATGGAGCAACAATTTGGTTTCTGGACATATCATGGTGAAATCTGCTTATACATCTATTTTCAATAGGAATTTTAAGGGGGCCTATAAAATGGTGGTTCTCTCAACTGTGGCGTTGGAGTATACCACTCAAATTAAAATGTTTCATTTGGTTGTCTTTTGAAGACAGAATTTTGACATGGAACAGTCTCCTTCATAGAGGGAGAATTGGGCCGAATATCTATCTTTTATGTAAGTGTGATGATGAATCAGTTAACCATCTATTTTTTCATTGTAAATTTGCAAAACTAGTTTGGAAGCAGGTATGTTCTATCTTCAAAATTTCAAATGATTGGGGAAGGGGAAGCTTCAAATTTTCCTTTCAAAGTTGGCTTCAGTCTCATGGGTTTTATAAGTTTTTACCAGCATATGTGTCTTAGGAACTCTAGAAATGCCAGAATAAAACCATCTTTGAACAACTAAACCCTTTAATTGTTTTTACTGTAAACAAAGCTGTAAATTTGTACAAGTTATACCATACAGGTATGAAGATCTCAAAGTTGCAATGGGAAAAGAAGAATTGCTGTTTGAATCAATTACTTTTGAATCATTGGTGTCTTAGAGTTGAACTTCTTTTAAACTCTTTCTATGATTGGTCCATCAACCATATCTACAGGGAATTGAATGATGTGGAGGATGCCCTCTCAAAGGAAGCTTTAGATGGTGAGGATGGTTGTCTTCTGTGGGAAGAATGGACTGAAGGATCTAAGACATATGAGGGTTCGCTATTGGTGTTTGCAAACTAGGTTCTGTTTTAGCTCTATGATTTTTTTTTGTGGTATTCAATGTATTTTGTTGGACCCGTTTTTTTGGTATGGTCTTCCTTTTTGTTAGGGAATTGCAAATATTTTTGCACAGTCATGCATTTTTAATGCTGAAGTTGCAAGTCAAGCTCTTGAAAACTGGAAATGTAATTTTTTATTCTCAGTAATAGCAAAAATATGCTTTTTTCTTCTTGAAAAAAAAGTTTTAATAAAATTATTGAAAAAAATTCTACTTATTTTTTTAGTTTTTAGTTTTTTCTCTAAACCAATCAATAAATAAATATGACCATTTCTCTTAATATATAATAATTTTCACAACTTTCCAACTCTATCATCATTTTTCATCTTCTCCAATTCTCTTATTCTCACTCAAATATTTGAAAAAACATTGAACCTTGAAAATACTGCCATGTTCTCTTTGTTAGAAAAAGAATCTCCTTTCTTTATTGACTCCACTAAAGTCAAGTAAATACAATAAACTCTTTTATGCATCAATGTTAAATGTATGAGGATAATGAAATTTGACAAATCTTCCATTTTTCAAGATAGATTGACTAAAATTAGCGTTAATTAACAATATTTTTAATCATAAATAATGCGAGTGAAGAAATTTCCCCATCTTTCTTAGCTGGTCTGCACTAGGTTGTAGTTTTTAGTGAATTTTTTTATTTTTTATTTTTAAATTGGAGGAAAGAAATTTATTTCTTTGGCCCACAAAATTCCATTCAATAATGACAATTCATGGGTTTTGAAAAAGTATGACAAAGACGTTAGATCATGAAAATAATAAATTTCTCCGAATCTCCCCAATTTCTTTGCCCGTGTGCCCCTCAAGTCAAGTCAATACAATTTAATTTCTTTGGCTCACTAAAGTCTATTCAATAATGACAATTCATGGGTTTTGAGAAAGTATGACAAAGACATTAATTTCTTTGGCCCACTAAAGTCCAATGAATAATGACAATTCATGGGTTTTGAGAAAGTATGACAAAGACGTTAATTTCTTTGGCCCAGTAAAGTCCAGTCAATAATGACAATCCATGGGTTTTGAGAAAGTATGACAAAGACATTAATTTCTTTGGCCCACTAAAGTCTAGTCAATAATGACAATTCATGGGTTTTGAGAAAGTATGACAAAGATGTTAGAGCATGAAAATAATGAATTTCTCCGAATCTCCCCAGTTTATTTTCCCGTGTGCAATACAATTTAATTTATTTGGCCCACTAAAGTCCAGTCAATAATGAGAATTCACGGGTTTTGAGAAAGTATGACAAAGACGTTAATTTATTTGGCCCTCTAAATTCTAGTTAATAATGACAATTAATGGATTTTGAGAAAGTATGACAAAGACGTTAATTTCTTTGGCCCACAAAAGTCCAGTCAATAATGACAATTCATGGGTTTTGAGAAAGTATGACAAAGAAGTTAATTTCCTTGGCCCGCAAAAGTCTAGTCAATAATGACAATTCATGGGTTTTTAGAAAGTATGACAAAGACGTTAGAGATTGAAAATAATGAATTTCTTGGAATCTCCCCAATTTCTTTTCCCATGTGCCCCTCAAGTCAAGTCAATAAAATTTAATTTCTTACTCATGTCATGTCAAGACAATACAATTTTTTCCCCCACAATTTCCATTCGATTTCCCCAATCGAAGTCTCGGTATTCCGTTGTCTCTCTGCAACTCATGGCATCATGTCTCGATACGACAAAGTGTTCTCTCCCTCCAACACACGGCAAGATGTCTATTTATCTTTCTCCACTCAACTCAATGATGACCAAAAAAAGATCATGCAAATACAAGACGAGATGGGTTTTGATATATTTATCCTTCTCCACTCAAGTCAATACCCCCAAGATGGGATGCAAGGTTTTGATGGAAAAAAAATTCAGGATCCTATTAAGTCAAGTTAATAATGCAACTCAAAATTTTTTTTATAGATAATTTTCAATATTATGACAAATTTTCAATATGACAAATGTTCAATATGACAAATGTTCAATATGACAAATATTCAATATTATGACAAATTTTCAATATGACAAATGTTCAATATGACAAATTCTCAATATGACAAATGTTCAATATGACAAATGTTCAATATGACAAATGTTCAATATTATGACAAATTTTCAATATGACAAATGTTCAATATGACAAATTTTCAATATGACAAATGTTCAATATGAAAAATGTTCAGTATTATGACAAATTTTCAACATGACAAATGTTCAATATGACAAATTTTCTCGTACCCAAAGTCATTACATTTTCCATCTCTGCACATGCCTTTCGATTCCCGATTTGATGTCTCCATCTTTCATTTTTTCAATATTATGACAAATGTTCAATAATATGACAAATTATGACAAATGTTCAATATTAGGACAAATGTTCAATATTAGGACAAATGTTCAATAATATGACAAATTTTCAATATGAAAAATGTTCAATATGACAAATGTTCAATATTATGACAAATGTTCAATATGACAAATGTTCAATATGACAAATTTTCAATATGACAAATGTTCAATATGACAAATGTTCAATATTATGACGAATTTTCAATATGACAAATGTTCAATATGAAACATTTTCTTGTGCCCAAAGTCATTACATTTTCCTTCTCTGCACGTGGCTTTCGATTCCCAATTTGATGTTTCCATCTTCCATTTTTTTCTCTACATCTCACAACAAAACGTCAATGTCTTGATTCTTTATATGTCAACCATTTTCTCCCTCCGACACATGGAAATATGTATTTATAATTTCCCCTTCAATATACCAAGGCTAACATCCATGCCATAGACACCAATATATCCTCCTTGGAGTATCAATAATTTCTTGAAGATTTTACCCACGAATACCAACCTCATTGACATTGACATTCCTTATAGATTCATGGATAAAATGGCCAAATTGATTAACCCTGATTGTAGTAGAAAGTAGTAAACTCCAAATTCAACTAGTTCTAAAGCTAAAATCTAATGGATTTTCAAATGATTGATGGTATTCATAAAAATCTTAGCTAAAGCACAAACCAAATTAGTACTCCCTCATATCTAATGCATTTATCTACTTTAATGGAATATTTACGGAAATTAATAGTATAACTAGTTAACAATAAAGAAACATGACATCTCAATAGTGTGTGTGTGTTAAAACATATTGTGTTAAGAATTAGAAAATTTTCAATATCTAAGTTAAATTGGTTTATTAAGAGCAAATATTTCATAAGTGGGATTCGAATTTAGGTGGGTGGATACACAGGGAGTTCACTAGGTAGGGAATATTATAACACGTGAGTTCATATTGGGGGATTCAATACTCTAAAAAATTGAAACAATATATTTCCTAGTATATAAAAGTCAAGGGGTATTTTTAATATATTAAAAACATGTAGATATTAAGGGGAGTTTATAATTATGGATCTAGGGGGTTGAATAGGGTAACAAAGGGTTTAAATTTGTACTTTAGGCTTCGAGTTGGTCTAAATACGACTGTGTGTGAAGTCATATTACTGTTTGAAGAAATATGTTATATGTGTGAAGGTGTTGTGGACCCAATTGTGTTTGGATTCAAGGTGGTGTTTGAATAGGTATGATTTGTTTGTGAATGTGGTGTGAAGTTGATTGAAACGATTGTGTATGATATTAACCGATGTTAAGAGGGTTATTTCCCATCTTGAAATAATTTCTCTCACTAAGATTTCATATTTCACTTTGCAAGGTATCTAGAAGTTATAAGATTTGTGTCATGTCAACATACTAAGGGTAAAGATAAAATGGGGTATTGAAAATTTAATGGAAAAAATTTATACATAGGATATCTTATTAAAATAGAGATTTTTTTAATTGGAAAGGTGTATTGGGAGGGGGTTTCAACGAAAGTATTTTTGGTGGCATTCATTAATATGTATTGAAATTAAGGGTATTCTTCAATATCCCATAATCGCATATGCTATGTCATAGGTTCATAGAGTGAACCCCTAGAGGGTGGATAACAACTTTTCCTCACAACCATTCAAATTACGTCCAATTGACATGTTTATTAGCTAGTTTATCATTAAAAATGATACATTAGTTTTTTACCATGTTTCACTCCATCATTGATTAAATTTGTCCGATCATCAGCTGGTTACCGTTAGAACACACTCTCTTGAGCATTTATTAAAAAAATATTCTAAAATGTTGAAAGATTAGTCAAATTTATGTTATATATGATCTCAACCACCTTGCACTCTAGCATTTATTAAAATCAATATTACGAGGCATATAGAGAATGATAAAATTACTATTATGTCATTATTTACTCAACATTACCTTCATATATACTTGCTCTCTTTTTTAAATCATTTTTTGTACTATAAAAGTATATAAATTTACTTCCATATTGCTATTGGTTTGTGGACTTAATGAAGACACAAATGGGTGGCTAATCCTTAGTTTATCTCATATCATATGAAACTAAAAGACCAAGTAGTTTAATTCTTGACTCTCAGTTGAATATCCCTCATTCATATAATGATGCAAATAATATTTTCCAAAAACAAATATTTTTATAATATTCTTAAACGTCAATTTGTTTTAGAATATTGAAGATCCCAAAAAATAAATATTGTTGCAATTTTTTAAAATGTCAATTTGTTTCAGAAAACATTAGAAGATTTTAAGCTCCATTTGTAACCAGTTCAAAATTTTATTAATAGTTGTTAACCCTTGGATCTATCCAATTCTATTTAAACTTTCAAAGGCATGATCACTATCAATAATTAAGCCTGGATTATTCATTGATTTTAATATAGGCATAAGTTTAATACATTAAATCATTTCTCTATTAGCCTACATGCTACACATGTTTCATAAATGCTTTAGCTTTTCACTATAGACAATTAATATAATAAAACATTTAAAAAATATTGATTATCCACAATTACTACAATAAGTTTTCTTTGTAAAATTAACTCTTCTTTTATTTTAGGAATTCATCTATCTTCTTGTAATTGAAAAATAGCATTCCATGTTCCCATCTCTCAAAAGTTTCATTGTGTCTCTGTTATACCTCAAATTGCCACACCATGTGTAAGTGAGAGTCTACATGATTCACCACCATGGAAAACATCATGTTTATGCCTCCTAAGGGTGTTAGGACCCTTCATTTGAATGTTGGTCCCTTCCCTAATCACATTTGGAAGAAAATACAACAAGCAAGGGGTCAAAACCCACCTTAAACACCTCCAAAAATTACCTTAATGGAATTTTCACGCTCTACATGCCTATGGGGGAGCGACAATTTCAAGTCAAGAAGGTGACCCCCCCTGCAAATCCTGTAAGGGAATTTGGGTTTTCGAGGTGTTGGACTAGAAGGAGCATCGTTAGGGGTAGCCAGTTCATGCTAGGTCTCTTCAAAGTATTAGAAGAGTGGTATAAATCCTCCAAACAACCTATATCATCAGCCTTTGGACATCATATTGATGATACCCCATCGACAAGTGACACTATGGTTAAAGGTCAGAAAGGTAAAATCAAGAATCCTTGTTTATTATGAAAGGACATGCACCTTACTTACCTTTGTCCTCACATGGATGAAGCTTCACAATTGTTGGAAGACATTACTGTATCCCAGAATTACCTTCCAACTGGATATCGTAAGTTGTCCCTTGACCCCTCATCGGTTGATAAAGTAGTAAATCCTGCTCCATCCTCGGTCGATCCCACTCTTTCCTTAAAGAGTGGAGAACAAGTTCTTCATTTTACTTTTCCTTTGAAGAGTGAAGTTGAGATAGTTGAGTCGATGTCATCTCCACTCAATCTCACTCTTTCATTGAAGAATGTTGAGACCGAAGTAGTCACTGTGACACAATCTTTGTCTCATCCAGCTATTCTAGTTGAGAGTGAACCAAAAACCACTAATGTTTTCTTTATTAGTTCAGATTGTTTTTGACAAGGGGAAATCTTGTCCATTTCAACAGGATCCCCTCCAAGTACTGAGGTAATAATCTAACAGAATCTTGTCTTCCTTCGAGTGTTCCTTTCCAGATACATGTATAAGTTACTGGTAGGAATGTACTTCACACTATTGTTGATGCAGGAGCTTCTATTAGTATTTTGTCCTCAACTGCTTGGAAAGCTATAGGATCTCCTCAGCTTGCGCCAACCACTGATCAGATATTGGATTTTACTAGAAGACCTATTGGACCTTTACGGATCCTTCCTCAGTTACCTATTACCTTAGGAGGGAAAACTGTCTGCATTGATGTTATGGTAGTCCAAGGTCCTTTATATTTTAAGCTCCTTCTTTGGAGAGATTATGTCTATGTCATGAAAGATGTAGTGTCCACACTCTTTCGAGTGATGTATTTTCCTCATCGTGGAAACATAGTGACCATTGATTAACTTTCCTTTGTTACACCTAATCACTGTATGATTGCCAGCCACCAGACTTCCCTAAATGTTCTAGATGTCTTAGTGGTTCCTCCCCCATTGTCAGTCGTGTCTCTCGACTCCGGATATCACACCAAAGTTGAGTTGTTAGCGAACCGATGACTTCTTCCCATCATGGAAGAAGCTTAGAGGGGAATTTTTCCAACTTCTGGACATCATGCTGGAATTAAGACCACTAGCTTCTTATGATGGAGGCAAAATACCAACCTCTGGACATCATGTTGGTAGGAACCAATCTCAAGCATAGTTTACTTTTGGTTTTAAGCTAGTTGTGTAAAAATGAAACCAACGATCATTTCAAGCATAGTTTCATTATGTTTTAAGCTCGTTAAAAAATGAAATGGACCACTTCGAGCATAGTTTCATTCTGTTTTAAGCTCGTTAAAAAATTAAATGGGCCACTTCAAGCATAGTTCTATTCCTGTATCACACTCATTAAAAAATGAAATAGATCCCCTCCCTTTGAGTCGAGTCTTTCGCCGGATTCATATATGAACCTTCATTTCATTCACCTATGCTATTTAATCCTCTTTTTTGTTCCTCCCCTGGTGAATATATTCCTATTATTTACCACGAGATTGATTGGATGAAGAAAAAGAGTAGGTGAATGAAACAAAGCTTGGGGGGCATGTCTCCAGCTTCTGGACATCATACTGGAGTTAAGCCGCTAGCTTTCGTTGACTATGCTGGAGGAATACTTTCCAACCTCTCGACATCATGTTGAGAAGTATCCCATCAATGGGCCTCATTCCGAGCAAAGTTTAGTTTCAACTTCAAGCTTGCTAAAAAAGGAAACCATCACCTCGAGCATGGTTCATTTTTCTGTTGCAAGCTCGTTAAAAAATGAAGTAGGTAGCATGAGCATTCTTCCAACCTTTCTTCAAGCTCGTTAAAAATAGTAAGAGGTGTCGAGCTTACTTTTTCACCTTTTCGTGCTCTATTTAAAAACATGAAAATTGGTTTGTGCTTACTTTTTCCTTTTTCGTGCTCTGGATCCAAACATTAAAAAGATTCTGAGTGCTTTTAATACCATTGTCGTGCTTGTTAAAAATTGAGTAAAAAGGTGTGTCTAACGAGTATATGTTTATCACTTTATCTGACCTCGCTAGACTATTTATGGAAAAGGAAATTTGTCGAGTTTACTTTTTCCTTTGTCGTACTCGGTCACCAACCATGACAAAGTTGTACATGGAGTCCTCTTTAAGCTCTTTTCAGATTCCCAAAATAGGAATAGATTGCCAAGTGCACTTGTCTCTTTCACACTTGTAAAAGTATTTGAAAGGTCGTCTATTCAGTGGTAGGTTATCCCTTTTTCGAACCGTTTAGACTATTTACGAGAAAATTAATCTATATTAATTTACACGTTTTCGAGCTTGGGGACTGATTTTTACGAAAAAGTCAAAACTTGGAGTCTTCTTTAGATTATTTCAGACTCTCTAAGCATGAAAAATCGTCGATTTTTCCATCTTTGGACTCGTAAAATCAAGCATCGAAGGGCCCTTTTTGGACCGAGCCCCTCCTTTATTAGGTTCATAAAACATGTGAGATTGGACTCGTCCAAAGGATGAGCTATACCGAGCATCAGTTATCCTCCTCAAGCTCGTTAAAAAAAAAAGAGCTACTCATCAAGCATGATGGGGCTTGGGGAGAAATAAAATAAGTTTCTTTTAGGAAGCTTTATGGCATCTTGTGTCGCCCTTGAACATGGAACCTCCTTAATTCTCGTCATACAGTTGGGTAATATGCTTGTCTCTGAGTCATGACAATTCCATGAGTCATCCCACTCCTTCAAGTCATCTGAAGAATGCCTCAGTCATTATTGCATCATGTCTTGGTCTCTACTCATTGCGTCAATGCTGCCAAGTCATTGTTGTCGTGCCATTCAATGTTCAAGGGAAGTTTACCTTAGTCATCTTCTGCAATATTATCAGCCTTTGCATCCTTGTGTCAGTCCATACTCATTTATTTCATTACTTCACATCACTCTCCTATGTCGGTTTTGTTTCGATGATGTGGGATTCATTATGGCCCTCCTTCGACGAGTCTATTCCTGTCGACTTCAACTCATTATCCAGGAATAAGGCTTAGAAACCAACCTTAGTACCTACATGCCTCAATGGCAGGTTTCTTCAGATTCAACAGTAGTTTTTCATCATTAACCTCTGATTGAATGATCCCTAAAATGTTCGACACCAAAAAATTTATTCACATTCGTTGGGTTGTACTAGAGATACCCTGGGGATCATTATCATCATTGGCGATTTCCCTCTCACTTGTTAATAGCTTACATTATTGATCGGTAATCAAGTGGTTTGTACGATGTTCGACTTCAACACCTTGTAATCACATGGTTAGATTCGTATCGATTTGGGGATCAGGTAGAAGACATTGGATGGTTCTTAAGTTTATTTAGCGCATCCAGGTTGTGATGATGATTTTTTTAGTAGGTTCCCACATGGAAATTATGTTGGTGACCTTATTGATGTACTGTCACATAGATCCACTCTTTTATTGGTCGTGGTTGTGTCATTGTCTTATCATGGATCTACGCTTGTAGTCTAGTAGCCATGATTTGTCTTCAGTTATTGTTGAGTCGTTATTATCATGGATTTTTTATGTATTGGTCGGCATCCATGATTTGAGTCAGTTTTTCTGAGCATGGGTATGCCTGCCTCGGGTTCGTTAGACATATTGTTGATATTTTCTTGTAGCTCTTCTCTAGTTGTCCTTCATATATCCTTGCAGACTTATTATCGGTAAAGTGTTTCGGCCATCATATTTCTTCGGACCTCACACTTTAGGGGGCATCTATTATACCTCAAATTTCCACACCATGTGTAAGTGAGATTCTACATGTTTCACCACCATGGAAAACATGTTGTTTATGCCTCCTAAGGGTGTTAGGATCCTTCATTCTAATGTTGGTCCCTTCCCTAGTCACATTTGGAAGCAAATCCAAAAAGCAAGGGGTCAAAACCCACCTTAACCACCTCCAAAAATTAGCTTACTGGAATTTTCACGCTCTGCATACCTATGGGGGAGTGACAATTTCAAGTTTTTCGCGCTCTGCATGCCTATGTGGGAGCGGAATTTTCAATATTTTCGCACTTTTCTCATTTATAGGGGAGCAAAAATTTTGGTTTAGGCTTATCCATTTGATTTTGGATCTTGGATCTCATGGAAATTTTCTTGGGATGACGTACCCCTTTGAATCCCATCTCACATTCCCTCCTTGGCATGGTTTAGATCCTTGATCCACATCTTACTCACTTAGATCCATCATTTTCTCCTAGTGGCTGGCCTTCCCAAATCCTAATTAAGGAGGACCATCCATGAGCTAAGGGAGGGTGATCTTGGAAGCACCAAGCCTATGATCTTAAGAGTCTTGCAAGGGTGATGGAGGAGAGCTTGGAAGGCAATGCTATCATCTTGGAAATCAAGGTATAACATTGTAATCATCCTCTTTCGATTTCCTAATGATAACTTGGCCTATTCTCCCATGTCTTGTATCTTGTTATATTGATGCATGATATGTTGTAGATTAGATCTATATTAATACATCTACTTGCTTGTAATTTTTGGTCCTTTGTCTTGTTTAATATGTTCAATCCTTGTTTGTTCCTCCCCTGGTGAACATATTCCTATTAGTAACCATGAGTTTGATTGGATGAAGAAAAAGAGTAGGCGAATGAAACGAAGCTTCACATATTAAATACGACGAAAGACTCGACTCAAAGGGAGGGGATCTATTTCATTTTTTAACAAGCGTGACATGGGAAAAGAACTATGCTCGAAGTGGCCTGTTTCATTTTTTAACGAGCTTAAAACAGAATGAAACTATGCTCAGAGTGGCCCATTTCATTTTTTAACTAGCTTAAAACAGAATGAAATTATGCTCAAAATGATCGTTGGTTTCATTTTTACACAATCTTAAAACCAAAGGTAAACTATGCTTGAGATTAGTTCCTACCAACATGATGTCCAGAGGTTGGTAGTTTTCCCCCATCGCAAGAAGCTAGGGTCTTAATTCTAGCATGATATCCAGAGGTTGGAAACATCTCATCTCCTCCTTCTTCCTTGTTGTGAGTCGTCTCATTGTTCCACTTTCCACTCCTTGAGATCCATCATTATCTCCTAGTGGTTGGCCTCCCAAACCCTATAAGAAGGAAGCCATCCATAAGCTAGGGGGAGAACATTTGAGGTATCAAACCTATGGTCTTAATATTTTTGCATAGGTAGCAAGGAGGAATGATTTGGAGACAAAGTTGTTGCTGGGACACCAAGAAGCAGCTTTGTAAGATTCTTCTAGCTTTCATCAATATAAATTGTCTTATTTTCCCATATTGTGCTTCTTGGTTCAATCAGTAGAATAATATGTTTCTAGTTTGATAAAGATCCTAACTATTATACATAGTATTTGGAGATTGTATTGCTTGTTGTTTGATTTGACTTAGACAGGTTCTACTCGCGGGATTCAAGGTTAGAGATGAAGTTGAGACAAACATCATTTTTGAAGTAAGTCATACTACTTCCTCTCTCCAAGCATGTTAAGAATTAGTATGTATAGTTAGATCTAGGAATTTAAGGTTGCATTTGTTTGTTTACTCTCTTAGATTAGACTTAGTTGATCTTATTTTAATCTCTGGATAAATCTAATTACCCGTAGGACGGATTTATTAGCAAAATCTCTTACTAAATTAATGTCTCATCCCTCTTTTAGAGGAAACATATGTTGAATAAAAAATCACCACATGAGGACAACAACAAGTAAAGAAATTCTAAACATTAAAAGCAACTAAATTACAATGTAATAGTAAAATTACAATAATATACTTTTTACTTGGAAGTCAAATATATTTGATCGCAGTAGTTCATGTCTCAAGCTAACAACATCATAATCTAGAGTTATGTTGTTTATTAAATTTCCTTTTAAGGGGTGGGTATTAAGAAACTTTGCTACTCATTCCATTTATTATATCTTATGACAATCACTTTCCCTAAGGAAAAAAAACATGTAACCTTTTATTAAAAAAACATGAGTAGTATCTTCAAGACTTTGTACTTTAAATAAAATATCTTTTTATTTTAAATAAAAATGAATTAATATGAAAAAATTATAGCTTTAACCAAATTTCATTATTATTTTCTTATTTGTCTACTGGCCTGGGAGGAGGTTCATTGGAAAATGAAAATCATATAAATATGGTTAAGAGAATAGGATAGGAACACCCCTTTTTTCACAAATAAGCATCACCCCATAACACAAGGGAATCTAGTAGTTAAAAGATCATAGGGGTTTTTAGTGTGAAAATTTTGGTGACCTATGTTCTACAGGCATATCTCATTTCAAAGAACTATACAATGAACTCAATGGGGTATAATTGTGAAGTGTACTCCTAATAGCAACAACATTCTCGTCCTAGATTGGGGAGGAAGAAAATAAAGGTTTAAATGACACTATTACACCTTAGGGTGTCTAAAGTGTTTCTTCCACATGCACTAGAGTGAGGGGTTTCTTTTTATTTTTTAAATGACAATTTTTGGGGGCTATATTATGTATGTGTTGATTTTGGTTTAAATACCCTTGATTGGGTCATGGAAGGTCCGCTTGGTTTCCACCTCAAGGAGATGTTGGCCTTGTGGCTCTGTGTAATATCCCGATTTTGACCCCATTGCATTAAAAATGTAAATGATGTAATATTGTTATAAAAGCATGGTGAGGATCTCAAGGCCAAGGCCCCGCCATTGATTTAGTGATGCATATGGTTTGCGTGCTAGCCAGGCACAATGGAATTGCAAATATCATGTAAATATGCATTTTAATAAAATATCCACAACTAGCTATGCAATGCAATGCAACAAGAGATGGGGGCATGATTTTTACAAGGAATTGGGAGGGAAATATTCAAACCCTTGAACCAATCAAGTCAATCCAAGTTTCAATGAGAGAACCCATAAACCCTCAACTACCCATGTTGACTTTTGTACCCAATCATTCATTTCTCCCAAGAGTTGGTTGAGGTAGTTAATGCCTTGGGGAATGGAGAGGTATGGTTGTCCAAATTCGGGTATGGGAAAGCCACCATTTTGGGAAAACATGTTTTTTCTTCCTTGGAAAGAAAAGAGCCATGAATTTTCTCCCCGAGCCATTATCCATCAACCATTTTTTCCTCTCTCATGTTTTTGGAGCTACCTGGGCATTTTCTTTCCATGTTTTCTATGTTTTTTCCTTGTTTTCTAGATATAAAGAGGGTGTTTTGGTGTTGCAGAGTTGTTGGAAGGAAAGGAGCTCAATTTGGGGTTTCATTGAGGTTGTTTTGGCCATTTGGAATGCTCATAACATGTGGGAGAAATCGGTTTTTCTCCCTGTGGTCGAATTCCCCTTTCCACAGTTCATTTTGGGTGAGCCATGAATTGCGAGAGCCAATGGCAACTCTGTTTTTCAAATCCCCTTGTAAAATTGTTTATCCATGCCCAAGAATTGTGCTTGTTGTGTGTGGAAAGAGTATGCTGGGGTATGAGTTATGGGTATCCTTTTTTTTGGCTTGAGCTTGAATGCAAGCATCTAGAAATGAAGAGGATTCAGATTTAGCCGAATAAACCCAGTTATGGATTGGATTGGCTTAGTTGCAATGCTTATTTGGATGTGCATGAGCTTGAGTATTCTCTTTTCCTTGTAGAAATCATGCCTGGCTTGGGGTGGCAGTTGTGTTGAGAAATTGATGAACAAAACTGCCCTATGGGTGGGTGGAATGTTGCAGCGACATAGCTAGTTGCTTGGGACATCTTCATAATCAAGATAAGTATTCTCTATGTGTATTTACTTCTGCAACATTTTAATTTGATGATTGTTATTGACATGTTGAATGCTTATGAAATGTGTGTGGATGATGTTTTATTCCGCTGTGCATGTTTGCTTTGATTTTCATCTACACACATATGCATTTTATTTGTAATGCCATGAATTTTTTCATGATGAATGGGGCCGAGTTTATGTAAAAGCCCAAGATCTATAGTCATGTTCCCTTCCTTGCATTGGATCGACGGGAGGCGACGTGACACTTTGTTATCTACGTTTTGGGTGGGTGTGTGGTTCCCTTGAGGAAAATCATTGTGACACATGGCCACACTCATATTTTTATTTGAAGATGTGATTGTGAATGTAAGGGTTGTCATATATGATTTAGTAAACCTCATTTTCCCTACTTGGACATATTGTTTTGATACAAAACTCCTCCTCCTGGTCTCCATACTCGTGACGTCATTCCTTAGAGAAAATGCCTATATTTTTAAGAAGGAGGGTATTGAGGGACAAGCATCTATTGAGGTTAGTTGGGGCATGACACCCTCCTTTTGGCTCACCTTTCACTTGGTGGAACCTAATTGCACATTTTTATTATTATTTTGTGTTGTTGTGTGGTTTATTCCTCAATTTGTGGGTGCACTAACCTTAAATTTTATAATTTGGAATTAACTTTGTAGGATTAAACTTGTAAAAGGTTGAGGGTTGTCTCACATAAATAAGATAACCCCACCTCATTTGTAAATCATCGACAAGAGTTCAAATTATGTTTTATTTTTTTTTCTTACTAATTTACTGGAGCACTTGAAGCTATGCACACCTCTCTTAGATGTCTTTTTTTTTTCTTAAATGATGAATTAATGATGTTCTAAGGTTTGGTTTTTCACATGATAAGTTGATGCTAGACTAGTTTTAATAACTCATGCTCAAGTGTGACGTAAGATTCACTATCTTGCTCATTCTTGATTCATGTTGGTAAGTTAATCTCCTAACCCTAGTTTAACCTTTATCTTGAAGTTCTTTGGACCGAGGTTAGGGTTTTTTTGCTAGGATTTTATCAACTTGCTTGCAGAGAACTTCCTACCAGGGAGCTCTCCATTGTTTTGTTAGGCCTTGGACTTCTCTATGTTCCCTAATTAGGGTTTTTCTACCTAACCCTTGAGGTTGGTATCTTATCTCTAGTTGAAAGTATTGAATACCATTTCAAGAGGAGGGATATTATCCTCGATCTCTTATAGCCCTAGGGTTTCAAAAAAGAATCTAATACCCTATCTATCAATCCTCTTTTTATGAAATTTTACATGTTTTTATTTTAATCTTAGAAATATTTTACTACTGGAAAAACCCTAAAAATCTAAATAAATTCAAAAATCCAAAAATAGATGGGATTTGGTATTTTTGGTCAACCCTAAAATTTCACTCTAGGGTTTTATCCATAAACCCTAGAGGGCATCCTCTTCTAAGGAAGTGCATTGGCATAATTCCAACCCTTGTAACTAGTGAATCAAAGGGTATATGGTATTTCTAGCTTATCCTACAACTTCGGCCTAGTTCAATAGTCCTATTTCCTTAAATGAACACTTTTTGGAGTGGCTTCCTTGGGAAGTGTGACATTGCCTTGGGATACATGAAATTTGCTTGAAAGGATTGATATTATTTGGAATTTGCAATAAAGCAAATAACTCCATTCTTTCATGATTATAATGTCTTGTTTAATATTGTTTGACTCTAATAAGGCACTAATCATAGCTATGAATGGTTTTGTGGAAGGTATTTGTGGTTTTTTGGTGGTTATGGGTACCTTTTATTGATTAGGGTCTCCCCCTAGGTTTTGGATTTACCCAAAGTGTTGAGAGGTTAGACTATGGTGACATTGGGTATAACTCTCTCCCAAGCTTACTACCACTAGCACTAGGTCTACATAGCCTTGATTTGCAAAGGGACTATTAGTTTGAGTGGTAACATTCCCTAAGGGCTCAAGGATGCTATCTTCAATATTTAGTCAAAAAATATCTTGGATCAAATGGGCTTCCGTATTTGGATTCTTCAAGGCTTTATTAGATATTATTCGAGGGGATTTACTTTGTTTGGTGAACTATTCAAATATCGAAGGAAAACATTTTTTTTAGCTATAAACTCTACTTTCTTGAAATTGATCACGAAGGTATCAAATCTTAACAAGTTTAAGTATTTTTTACCTATCTCCTATGCAATTGTGGTGTACAAATAATCTCTTGTATTGTCACATATTGCATTAATCCCTTTCTCTTCATTTCATACTTTTCACGAATAGATGGGTTTCCTTTATGGTCAGGACATTCCAGATTCCATCATATGTACTCAGGAAGTCCTACACTCGGTCCATACCTAGAACTTATGCAATTTTGTCTAAGAAAGTGAGTCATCTAAATCCTTTTATTGAGTTAGTTGCCTACAACTACGCATGATTTTGATTTTGATCCAAGACAAGTTCGCATGGTTATTTATTAATAGATTGGAGCAAGTATCTCCTTTCCCTCTATTTTTATTCTTATAAATGGATCAACTTATCCTTTCTTATCTATCTCCCAAGGTCTTCATGAACGATTCCCTCTCTCCCCCCTCCTCTTCTTCTTAGTGATAGAAGGATTCCATATGGTTCTTCTAGTGGACTTCATACTTGTAAAAATCAAGGGGATAAAACTACCCCCCAACACTCATCTTACCCATTTGATGTTTGTGGATGATATACTTCTTTTTGAAAATGGAACCATTGAGGAAAAAAATCCCTCTCCAATACTTCATACCTATTATGTACATCACCGGGAATGAAACTTAGTAAAGTAAAATCTTTAATTCATTTTAGCTATGTTAATAATTTTTTGAAGTTATTAATTATTAATAATTATTTCTATAGAATTATTAATAATTTGATCAAAGGTTATCATGTTGAACATTTGGACAAGAATGTTGTGGGATAAGGTTTTTTTTTAATGATTATTCTTATTGAATTATTATACATCTTTACATCATTAATTTTCCTTAAGAAAGATTAAGAATATCTTTTAATAACATTTTTGAATAAATTATCATTGATTGTTATTGTTTATTATGAACTTTGTTTATAATGAACATTTGCTTATTAAAACATTTGGCCTTAGTGGTTGTCTAATAATAATGTTTTTAATATTTATTATCATTTATTATTATTATTTTACATATTTTTCCTTTATGAAAAAATAATCTAAGAATTATTAATAATATTTTTGGTAATAATCATCCATTAGGGTTTCAATTAAATTTAAATTTTCTCTGAGAAGATGGAAGGTTAGAATGGGAAATGATCAGGCATCCCAAACTATTTATTTGCGTGATGAGCAACTCTTCTGCACAATTTCTATCCTGAAGATGAATCCAGCTTAGGATTCGAAATGTCGGCAAAAACGAAAATGCCGACCGTGGATTATCCGAAGACCCACTTTAACTATGTTCCTGAATTTCATAGGGATGTGATTGTAAAATTCCATCCTTTCAATGTTCAGTAATTTGACCAATTTTGGTATTATTTGGGATTTCATCTAAATGAACAAATATGGGATTAAATATTGGACTTGGTTAATAGATAATATCAAGGAAAGGATCAACCATTGGACTCACTATTGGGTCTCTCGAGTTGGAAGAGTGATACTCATCAAAAGCATTCTCTAGATCATCCAATATATTGGATGGTGTTGGCTAAACTGCCTATTCATACATTCTCTCAGATTTGATAGATATTTCTCAAATTTATTTGCTAAGAAGATTTGGACATAGAGGGATTAACATTTGTGGCTTGGGATACATTAGCACAACCAAAGGAAATTGGGGGATGGAAATTAAAACAACTTAATTTTTTTGGAAAGGTTCTTTTGAAAAAGGAACCTAGAAACTAATCAACATAAATGGAATTTGGTAAGAGATATTGCTACACAATATAATGAACAACTTCACTTGAGAATTGGTTGAGAAATCCATTAAAAAATAAGTAGGGAGGATCTAACTTCTAGAATTCCCTTGTCTTATTAGAATAGGTCATAACCAATAGATGATGTTGGAAGGTGGGAAATCGTACCATGATCAAGTTGGGAATGGATTGTTGGGATAGCCTTGTAGCTGTATGCACAATGCTAATCCAATTGACTAGAGATTTGAGGAATCATAATTTTCTCTACCTCACGAAATTGGGTTACATGGCATTGAAGAAAATGATTGGAACCCTTATATAAACTCACTTCTCTAGGAATGTATTTTATTGAGAAAAGGAAATGATGAATTTCTTTGGGAGGGAAACAAAAAAAATGGATGGTATAGTTTAAAATTGAGACATCGAATGCTCCATACCAAAGTTATAGTAGATATTCCCTAGTTGTGAAAGCATACTTGGAAATTTCAATCCCCCACAAAACCATTCTCCATCCTAGTTTACATTTAATAAAGAAATCCCTACCTGGGATATACTTAAAATAAGAGGATGGATGGGGGAAAGTTAGTGCATTCTTTGTGGGGATAAGGAGGAAACCATAACCCACTTATTTCTCCATTATCACTTCTCTAAGGAAATCTAGGAAATCATAGGAGGCCTCTCAAATAAAAAATGATTTGGGAAAGGGGAAATATTGATGAAGCTCTGTAGCATTGGATCTCCACAATGTAAAGAAGATAATTGATTGCCTCTTGAAATTATTTGATCTACCTAGCTTGCCTGTAATGAAGGCATATTTTAAAACATACAACCTTACGTATACTGTGTTTTCTTAGTAGGTTAAAGGATAATGGACAATCCAAGATAAATGTAAAGAAACAAAGAAGTCCTCGACTATTGACTCATCCTTAGTATAATTTATCAACACCTTGTGGATACTTTGATGGAGCCTCATATGGTAACTTGATCGCTAAAGGGGTTGGTGGTTGGATAAAATGCCAAAAGGGAACATATTATCATTTATACTTATATTGAGCCACACCACCAATAGTGAGGTAAAGCTAGTAGAAGTGGGAACACTATGGAAAATATCCTAAGAGATTGTCATCGGATAAATGGCTATATCTAGGGAATCACAGGTATTCTTCTAATGGATAATGTGCATGAGTGAACACGTGGATATTTCTTAGTAGGTTTAGTTCAGGATAATAAAGGATTTTTTTCTTGGATGCAACAAACCACTATTTCCCATATCTTTAGGGAGCTCAACATGGAAGCTAGAAAACATGAAAAAAGGGAAGTTCTCGAGCAAAAAGGTAAGTTAACCTTGGAGTGTGAATTGGTAGGGATATCCCTACAAAGTGCTATGATATTCTCATAATATTTTGACTCATGGAATTATTTTTTGATCAAGTGAACCTAAATTGAAATGACAATATGTTTTTGGAATTTTTCCTTGTGTAGTGCCCCACTTTTACCTAGACTTTGATTATTGTCATGACACTATTATTTGTGGGCATTGGATTTCAAATGACCTGGTTGTGTTTGGATATCCACATCATCTTTTTCAGGACCTTGCATGCAATTAGGGTTTGCATGCAGCCCAGTCACCATGTAATGCCTCCAGCACCTTATCCACCTTATTCTAGCACCCAGGAGCCACTTACATTAGAGTTTTATCCCTCCTAGTCAGGAAGGCGGCCACTTCCCACCTACTGCCAGAGAAGGGCACACTTCTTCACCTACCACCTCAATTTACACTCAGTTAGCTCCGATTCTCCCTGATTTGGGGCTAGTTTCACTCCCGACTGACTGTTTCACTTCGTTGGACCTCCAGATTGACTAGATGACTTGTTCCGACTTCAGTTAAGCCTCCCATACACCCTCCACTGAGTCACCTTCCCTATATCAGTGCTACACACTTCAGTTACACATGACACACTCAGTTAGACTCAGCTTGACACCTGGATGACTGGTTCTTGTGCATTGATGACCACCACTAATTGATGATGAGGACTCCTAGTTGGAGTCAAGCTACTCCATTCAGTGATTCGAATGACCTTCTTGGTCAATTCGAATTGCTCACTCACATTGTCAGATTATTGTATTGTAATTATTCACCCTTATTGGGATATTGAGCACTGTGAATGTTTTACACAGTTTTACACCATAGTTTCTATGTTCATCTATTGTGATTGATTTACTTGTTCATTAGATCTGCTGTGACTAATTTTACATGGTATCAGAGCCATTGCAGGGACAAGATCTCTTTTCTACAGGTGTTTCTACAAGAGGATTTGAGTGAATTTGCTCAAAACTTACAAAAAGTTTTGGCATGAAAGATCTCAAGGGCATTCACTCCTGTGCATGCAAAGCTTGAAAATACTTCCAATACCACTCCAGAAGCTTGAGTTTCCACATAAATCTTGGATCTGATACATTGGACCCATTCAACATTGCTTGATCTCCAATCCTAGGTGTGATGCAACTCTAAAAGGGTGGATTGTTCGACCTCATTGTTCTTGGTTTTATTGTGATTTGCAGGTTATTGTCTCCATCAATTGCATTCGCTACTTTGCCCTTGCAAGCATTTATACATTAGTGTGCACTCGCTCCCAGCAATGGAATACTCTTCTTCAAAGCCTATTCTCACCCCATTCAATTATTTTGATTTAAAAGATGATATGGAGATCATATTACGTTCAAAAGGTTACTACCGAGTCACTCTTGGTCTTGAATTGGAGCCAAACACCTTGTCAGAAAGAACCAAACACTACAACAAGCTTGATGAAGCTTATGGTCTTCTTTGTCTCTCCATCTCCAAAGATCTTCACTTCCATCTCAGTGGATTGAAGACTCCAAAAGCTATATGGGAGCAACTTGAAACACTATTTAGCAAGTAGGACAAGCTTAGGGCCTTTCAATTAGAGAATGAATTGATTTCCCTTAGTCCTGAGAATTTCAAGACCATTAATGAATTCTTCACAAAATTCAAGAACTTGAACATGCAGTTGAAGACAGTGGAGTTATCAAAGAGGATAAGCAATTGATCCTCTCCATTCTCAGCAAGCTTGGTAAATATTATTCGGTATTTGTATCTACTTTCAATTCCAGTCAGCTAACTACCCAAAATTGGAAGATGCCTACCTTGAATGCCTTCATTGAGTCCGTCACAAAAGAGCATGATAAGTTGATTCAAATGGGGTCCATAAGCTCCAAAGATTCATCCCTATATGTTCAAGGACCCAAGATTTCGAATGGTAAAGGAAAGCAAAAGAAGGAGAAGCCCAAATTCAAACCTCACAAGCAAAGAGAGAAAGGCAAACAGATGGATGCACCATCCAGTTCGAAGTTCAAGCAAAAGGGTAAAGAGGGTAAGGAAAAATCTAAATGTACTTATTGCAACAGTGGCTTTCATCCTGAAAGTTCATGCATGAAGAAGACTATAGATCAAATGGCCCTCTTTTTGGAAAAGAATAACATAACTCTTCCTGATGGTGCAAGGAAGAAGGATAGGAATGATGATCATGAAAGAGGACAAGCACTCATGGCAACTGTTTCGAAGCCCACTACTCTCTTGATAGATTCGGGTGCATCGAATCATATGGCTGCAAATATTGATTCTTTTTCTTCATTCGATCCAAACAGCTCCATCCCCATCCATTTGGGAGATGACTCAAAAATTTCTTCAAAGGGCAAAGGTACGATTCATGTAGATCATGGAAGCTTTCAGCATGTTCTCTATGTGCCTTCCTTGGCATCAAATATTCTTTCTGTGTATCAAATGACATACACTGGTGAATCGAAGCAAGTTATATTCAGCCCTAATACAGTTGAAATTTATGATATCAAAAGTGTAAGACTTGTTGCAGTCAGAAAGGCGAACCACACTGCAAAATGCTATGAGTTTTCACACTTTATTCCGCTTGCAAAGCCCATTGCTCTTCGCACACATGGTAATGAGGTTACTAGGCTTTGGCATGAAAGATTTGGACATCTTAATTATAAGTATTTGCTGCTTTTATCAAACAAATCCATGGTATATGGTCTTCCACAACTCCGTTCCTCGAAGGGAATATGCATCGGTTGCATTATTGGGAAGCACCCCAAGCATAGGTTCGACCATGGCAAAGCTAGCAAAGCTTCTATAGTTTTGGGGCTGATACATTCTGATATTAGTGGTTTGCTGCCCCATACGTCATTAAATGGTTCAAGGTATGTTTTGACATTTATTAATGATTTTTCCCGCTTTACATGGGTATTTTTTCTCAAAAACAAGTCAGAAGTGCTTGGAAAATTCAAGGATTTTAAGGCTTCTGTTGAGACCGCCACTGAGAGCAAGATCAAAGTTCTTAGATCTGATAATGGTGGAGAATATATCAAGGCCTAGTTTCTTCAACTTTGTGCCGAAAGCGGAATTCAGATCCAACATACAGTTCCCTACACACCCCAGCAGAACGGTGTAGTGGAAAGGAAAAATCGGTCACTAAAAGAGATGGCTACATGCATGATTGAATCAAAAGGTTTGGCTGCAAATATTTGGGATGAAGCAATAAATGTTGCTGGATACATACAAAACCATGTTCCACATTCATCCATGAAAGGTATGACTCCTTTCGAAGCATTCTTTGGTCACAAATCGGATGTGTCAAATTTGAGAGTTTTTGGCTCTACTGCATGGGCTAGAATTCCTTCCAAGAAGAGATGAACTTTGGATCCACAAAGTATCGAGTGCATACTGATAGGATATGGGGAAGAATCAAAAGCATATAAACTCATGGATATCAGATCCAAAAAGATATTCATAGAGCGAAGTGTGCAATTTGAAGAATCGCTTCAAGAATTGCAGCTAGTCGAGGAACAAACTCTTGTTTCACCGCCTTCACCAGAAGAAGATTCGAGCAGCGATAATGAAGGTATGAGTTCTGATATTTCTGATATTTTAGAAGAACATGATGATCATGACATATCAGGTTTGGAATCCTACCATTATGATCCTCCTTATTTACCAAAGTGGGCCCAAAACACTCTTCAATCTGCTAGTTCGAACCTTGGAAATCGTGCTGATCCGAGACGAACAAGAGCAGACTTTCAAAGAGCAGGTATGGCTCTTTCTATTTATGATCCATTAATTCCTGAGATTTGTTATTTGATGACTATTTTAGATCCCCAAACATACTACCATGCCCACCAATATCCGAGATGGCAAAGTGCCATGGATGAAGAATACAGTTCTCTTCAAAAGAACAATACATGGGAGCTAGTTTCTTTTCCACCTGGAAGAAAATTAGTGAAGTGTAAATGGGTCTACCGCATGAAAGTTGCTGCTGATGGATCTATCAGAAAATAAAAAGCAAGGTTGGTGGCAAAAGGTTTCTCCCAAGTCCAAGGAGTGGATTACACTGAGACCTTTGCACAGGTTGCAAAGATGGATTCCATCCGCCTTGTTTTGGCAATTTCCACATCCAAGCACTGGGAAGTGGACCACATGGATGTGAAGAGTGAATTTCTACATGGATATCTTGTTGAAGAGGTATATATGCAGCAGACAGAAGGCTACACATCAGATCCATCATTAGTTTGCAGATTGAAGAAATCTTTGTATGGGTTAAAACAGGCCCCAAGAGCTTGGTACGCAAAGATGGACTCCTTCCTTCTTTCTCAGAATTTCCAAAGATGCAAATCTGATCCGAATGTGTATATTCAGTGAGTTAAAGGTACTTTGTTGGTTATTGTACTTTATGTTGATGATCTTCTCATTACTGGTATCACTCTTATTTCAATAAACAAGCTAAAAACTACCTTAAATCTAGCTTTTGACATGAGTGATTTGGGCTTGCTGAGTCACTTTTTGGGCTTGGAGATAGCTCAAAATTTTGATGGGATCACTATATATCAGAAAAAATATGCTTCCGACCTATTATTGAAGTTTAATATGGCTGAATGTAAGGAATCCCCATTCCCATTCCTCTCAGGAATCAGTCTTGAGGAGGGAGATTCTACACCGCTTGCATATTGCAGTATGTATCGACAGTTGATTGGTTCACTACTTTATTTGACACACTCAAGGCTTGATATTTCATAATCTATGAGTGCTGTGTCAAGGTATATTCAACAGCCCCATGAGCTTCATTGGCGAGCAGCCAAGCGGATCTTGCAGTATGTGCAAGGTACGAAACATTTTGGCATACATTATGTTGCAGATTCTGAGCTTGATTTCATTGGTTTTACTGATTCAGATTGGGAAGGTGATAGCATTGATTGGAAGTCCACTTCCAGTTATGTTTTCATGATTGGTCATGGCCCTATTTGCTGGTCCAACAAAAAGCAGGCAACCATTACACTTTCTTCAGCAGAGGCAGAGTATCGAGGGGCAGTCAATGCCTGCATTTAGGCAGTTTGGTTGCAGGGTATTCTTTCCGAGTTTGGTTTTGGTGGCACTACATTGAATGTCCTATTTTGTGACAATCAAAGTGCTATCAAGATCTCCACAGATCCAATTCAGCGGAAAAGGACTAAACACATTGAGATTCATATGCACTACATTCGACAGTTGGTGCATGATCGCACCATCATTCTGCAATATTGCCCTACTGATGAGCAAATTGCAGACATCTTCACCAAGAGCTTCACTGAGAAGAAATTCACTTACCTCCTTTCACTGTTGGGGGTGAGTTCCATCATGGTGGATACAGATTGATCCATTATTATGCTTTAGCTTGAGGGGGGGCTTTCTTCCCACTGGGTTTTCCCTCTTTCCTCACTTAGTTTATTTTCAGCATTTTTTGGATTATTGTATTGGGGTGACCTTTGGTCTTAGTTACCAGGGACCCACATTATTTTTTGCACATCATAGTCTAGCTTGAGGGGGGGTGTTCGGATATCCACATCATCTTTTTCAGGACCTTCCATGCAATTAGGGTTTGCATGCAAATTCTAGGGTTTGCATGCAGCCCAGTCACCATGTGATGCCTCCAGCACCTTACCCACCTTATTCTAGCACCCGGGAGCCACTTACTTCATATTTTTATCCCTCCTAGTCAGGAAGGCGCCCACTTCTCACCTGCTTCCAGAGAAGGGCACACTTCTCCACCTACCACCTCAGTTTACACTCAGTTAGCTCCGATTCTCCCTGATTTGGGGCTAGTTTCACTCCCAATTGACTGTTTCACTCCATTGGACCTCCAGATTGACTAGATGACTTGTTCTGACTTCAGTTAAGCCTCCCATGCACCCTCCACTGAGTCTCCTTCCCTATATCAGTGCTACACACTTCAGTTACACATGACACACTCAGTTAGACTCAGCTTGGCACCTGGATGACTGGTTCTTATGCATTGATGACCACCACTGATTGATGATGGGGACTCCTAGTTGGAGTCAAGCTACTCCATTCAGTGATTCGAATGACCTTCTTAGTCAATTCGAATTGCTCACTCACATTGTCAGATTATTGTATTGTAATTATTCACCCTTATTGGGATATTGAGCACTGTGCATGTTTTACACAATTTTACACCATATTTTCTATGTTCATCTGTTGTGATTGATTTACTTGTTCATTAGATCTGCTGTGACTAATTTTACAGGTTGTTTGTGGATTTAGAATTGGATTATTATGCTATGTTAGTTTCTAGGGAATTCAATGACAAATGACCCAAACATGTGTGGAAAATAATGCTTTAGTTAATAAGTGGGATGTTTTAAAGTTATATATTATGAAATTTTGAAATCACAAGTTGATGACGAGTATATGTTTATATTTCCATAAAGTTAAAGAATGATGATTTGATGATGATAAAATGTGTATTATTCCATGGGATTATGGAATGATGATCAAATGGATACAAATATTTTTATGTATAGCATGCACTTCTGATGGGTTGTCGAGTGTGACAAGAAAAGACATGTACATGTGATGCAAGGTGGCATCGATACTGCGTAGAATCCATATTGAGTTAGGGCATTTATGATAGGTAATGTTGACCTGATATAAATTGATATATTATGTTTTTATTTTAGAATGATTTGATGCACATAGTGTTTTACGTGTAGGTATTGGATTGCAATTTCCAATATGTCTGCATAAGGTTATAGGGTTGAATAGGAAAAAGATGTAAGAGTAGCGATTGCTTATTTTTAATCTTAATTACGAAATTACAATGGTTCTTGAAAACAATGAATAATCATAAGCGTAAACATCCACAGTCGACATAGAAATTTACCCTGTGGAAACCCTCTATAACTTGTGGGAGAAAATCCCAGTAAAATATTCCTTAGTATATTGATAGATAGAAAATAATGTTTCCTTTACAATGAGCAGATACATTAAGCACCTCTATTGCAATATCAGAGAGAAATACCAAGAAACCCTAGTGCAATTACAAAGCAAAAGAGATAGATAAAAAAAATAGAACTTAGAATAATATTATGCACCGAACCAATTCGCTGATTTGGTCACATGCACAAAGGTTGCGAATTTCCTTTAAGAGAGAATTTTCTTTGACAACCATTTCAACTAGATGCTAGATCACTTAGTTAGGTGGCTAGCTCAAGTGTCGTCATGCAAGTGTCATAACTCAAGTGTCGTAACTCAAGTGTCGAAACTTAAGTGTCACAACTCAAGTGTTGTAAATCAAGTGTCATAAATCAAGTGTCATAAATAAAGGGCCATCTTTTATTTTAACTCAAGGGTCATCATGCAAGTGTCATAACTCAAGTGTTGTATTTTAGTTTAACTCAAGTGTCATCATGCATAACACTTAGTTAACTAAATATTCTTTGTTAACGCTTTAGTTTAATCTTTTACTGAAGTTTCTTGTTAACAATTTATTTAACTCTTTTATCACACTTGATTACCGAAGTCTTTCCTGTTAACACATAGCTAACTCTTTTAGCACACTAATCACTGAAGTATTTCTTCTTAACACATATCTAAATATTTTAGCACACCGATAATTGAAGTCAAAAAATTCGAGTACTCTCTTATTTTAACTCATCTTATCATTATCTCTTGTCTTATCTACATGGTTCACTTTTTCCAACTTAAATATTTATCATATCAAATACACTAAGGATAATTTTCCAAAGATGTGATCATCTCGTTCTACTCCTGTTCTAAGTGGTCATGTGTGAAAGTAATTCACTCTAGAGGTGTCTAGTCTCTAGAGGAGACTTAATAGCTTATCCATCCCTAGACCATGGTTAGTAGTATGTCACATATCATTCATGCTTAAAAAATAAAATCATTACCTCAACACATGAGGAACCACCTCAACAAATGAGGATATGTCTTGACACACAAGACCTTAGTCTTGACAAACAAGACTATACAACCATCACTTTGACATACAAAGCACTTACCTCAACACATGAGGGTTTAACCTTCACACATAATTCTTATTCATTCTTGAGTCCAACTCAAGATTCTACTCCAAGTTTCCTAAGTCCAACGCTGGATCCTATAAGGAACTACCTTGACACACGAGGCTCAATATTGGTGCACAAGATTGACTTGGAGAATGACTCGTGATGTTGTAACTTTAACACTCCCTCTCAGTGAGGGAGGCACTCTCTTCCATGCCAATCTTGTCTTGGAAGTACATATAATTCATCAAGGATAAAAGCCTAATCAACATATCTGCTATCTGCTCATGTAAGAAACTTAAACTCATAATTTCCACTAAATAAAAAATTTATAACCAACATGCAAGGAGATATCTATACCAACACAAAGAATCTGATATCTTGTAAACTCATAAAAACTAGTATACAGCAAGAAGCAACATGCATAGAATATCTGTATACAAAAGAGTGGATCTAATCAACAATATAACAAACAATATTCTATGGAGATTTAAGGAGCCATACCTGGCTAGATGAGCTAGAAGCTACCATTACCATGTCAGCTACAATGCCTGCAACTGAAGGTGGGGGGATGACTCTCCACCCAACCAAAACCTAGCCAATGGCTAAGGACCCTGAGCCCCCAACAATTAACCCTATGCGAGATATTTCTTTCTTTCATATTTCTTGGCTCCTCCAAAGCTCTCCTTCCAAAATTCCAAAAGACAGAAAGATCCCTATCTCCACTTCTTCTCCTCCTTTTATCTCCCTCTTCTCCCATTTTCTTAATTTCTTATTTAATTTCTATCTTTATGCAAAATTGCTTTCTGTTACTTATTTTTCATGTTGCTTTTTATTATTTTACATTATATTATATTATGTTAAACATTCCCTATGTTCGTATATGAGGGTTGTTACATACTCCCCCCTTTCAAGAAACTTTGTCCCGAAGTTATAATCTTCAAGCAATAAATACAATACTTATTCAATAAGTCAATCAAGTAAATACTAGAATATATAGGTATCTAGTACTATTGTGAAGTTAAGAGAGTTAAATGTGTGGCCACCACATAGAAGTCTCCAAACCACACTAATACAATCAAACGCCCTTAGTTACAACATGCTCTTAAGTAATTCCCTCTGAGTCTAGTATGAAACCATAACAACAATTATGAATCATACATATAGAAGCATTAGATAATTAATAACTGTGTATTTGTTTACTTGGACCTCTTTCCTTACTCACCCTCTCCCTGAGAATCATACCATCCACCACCTCCATAAACATCCCCTCAACTTCAGATGGTCTCGCTCGCCATGGCACGAGCCCTCTACTGTAACCTATCCACGGATCATACAGTAGGCACCAGAATTTCCCCGATAAGTTACCGCAGCATTGCAACCTTCCAAAATTCTGGTAATAATACGACCTCATCGAATTATAACTGGAATCATCATATAGTAGGCATCAGAAGTTCTCCGGGAAGTTACCGTGGAATTTTCCACCTTCCCAACTTCTGGTAATAGTATGGCCTCATCAGTATTAACCGGAATCTAGTTCTCGGTACCCTGATCTTGATATCAAGATCATTATACCCTAGGAATCTCAATAGGCTATCTTAAACATCCTCTGCAACACCCTCAAGGCACTAGCCCCAAGAATCATAAGTCCTTCTACATAAACCTCCCTCCTGGTGAGTATGTCTCCAGCCATGGACTCTTGTCACATCAAAAGTTCTCCGGGAAGTATCTGTGGCATTGCCACCTTCCCAACTTCTGGTACTAAAGTCAAGAGCTACTGGCATAGAGCTAATTGTTGGGCTTGTCCCCCAGCCCATAATTTATTTATAGTAGCCATTCTCATTCGTGGTTATGGGCTCCCACGAAATCATAGAATACTTAGCCTCATCAGGATATTTGAGTGGATCACCTGGAACAAGTGGCACTTACCATAATGAATAATCATTAGAGACCATTTCTCAATATAATAATATATCATAGATCAACCTTGAATCATGTGCTAATAAGAATGTCTAGCCACCAATTCATATTGCATTACATTGCATCATAAGCCATTGTCACGATAAGTCATGCCAAGTTTAACATCTAATGCATTTAGGTGCTATGTGCTACCATTATAACATAACTAGTTATGATACTTTCATAATTTCACTAAGCATCTCATTAATATGCCATGATACGCTACCATATTTCAACATAAGTACTATCAACATGGAGTAACAACTCACATAATCCATCATCATATAAAATATGCATTCTACGGGGAGAAATAAGGGTTAGCATGAAACGATAACATGTCATACCAAATATCTAATATAATCTCTTATTCCCCACTAATACATGACAAAGCTATAAAATACCATATTAAACCACAACATGATTTTATGCCATTTATGTGCCAAGTGTCATTTATCTCTAGATGCCATGATAAAGCTATTAAAATTCTAAATTAATGTAATCACGAAATAATATCATTTTATGTTCCACACTGCATCTATCTTATAAAGCACCATAACATCAAGAAGCATCACATGCACAACCCATGGCTATAAATCTCATGGCTAGAAATAACAACATCAAATTTCACATGAATAATGCATGACCATGAATCACATGTCTATAAGGCATCATTCTACAAGACAACATGTAATAACACCATATCATGTGCCACATAACTTACATTTTAAGATGCCATAAATAAGACTATAAAGTACCAATTGAATATCCACAATCAGCGTATCATGTACCTCATGTCCTATACTTCTAGAAACCATAATAAACTGAGTATCATCATGAAATATGCAACATATGTGTCCTCTGACTTCAGAAACCATAAGAAACTATAAAATATTATCTTAGTATCAACATGAAATATGTATCGTATGTCTTCTAAGTCTAGATCTGTAAAATACAGACCGAATATCAGCATGAATTCATTTGATTCTTTTCCTAAAGATGCACCTATAGTATTCAATCTACTTGTGGTATTTTTCTCTATTTGTGTGGTTAATTGTTCACGGTTATGGTTGATTTAACTTGGACAAAGATATGGTACATGAACATCTTTTTTTGTGGTCATAATGTTGATATAAATATGTTGGTTTGATGATTGGATTAGGGTTTGTCGAAGAAACCATTGTAGATCTACCATGTTCTTATATGATCTTAATGAATAAAGAGTATAGAGTTATACATCCAATGTCATTGGGCTAACCTCACAAGGAGAGTATTAACTTACATGACCCATATCATAATCGGCAAAGGCTATGATACTATGTAAAAATAATGTAATAATAACTTCTAATGGGAGACTTGAGATACAGTCCACACTTCTAAGAGGAGACTTGAAATACAGTCCACACTTCTAATAAGAGACTTGAGATTTCATCCATTGAAGAAGAAAATGAAACCCTCAAGGTTGTCAAGTTAGACTGGCTACAAAAGTTATGAGTCCTAGAAGATTAAACCAGAGAAATTAAAGAGAAATTATTTATGAAAGATGATGGAAGGATCTCATTGTTCCTACAAGATGACCTTGAAGTTTTTTTTTTCTCATAGATTAGGTTTGTTAGCAAGAATATTGCAGGCTATTTATACATTGTTTCCAAGGTATTTAAAGGTATGTGGCTCTCATTATAGCATACTTTTTGTGGAAAGAGAACAGATCATTTCACGATGCTTATTTATGCATTTGTCAACTTGAAACTTGAAACAAGGTGTATTGCAAGCCCCAATATTAGTTTTGTAGTCCATCTTCTACAAAAGTATTCAAAAATAAAATACTTAATCAGGCTAAAATGTTTTTCATGTGTATTGCAGGGCCCTTCACTCTTCATGTGCACCGCTGCATCTAGTTGCAAAGACTATGACCAACCTAAGTATTTGGTCTTTTAAATACAATTATATAGCTTGGTAATAATATATGGAGGGGCAAAATATCTCATCTATAAATGGTTTCTATGGCAGACCAAAGTGATTTTCAATTGTTCATATATGATTATGCACAAGGACCATTGGTATCCTACAATGAAGGATTCGAGCTTATAGAGCTTTGTGAAGCTCTTGAAACAAGTAATGTAGAATATAAAAATTGTAAGATGAAACCAGGATAAATTGCCCTACCTGCTTCAATATCTAAGTGGGCCTTCTTTGCATTTTCAGTGATGTTTCATTTTGTTTAGCCATTTATTTTCCCATTCTTTAGTTCCTTTTTTTTTTTAATTTAATGTTCTCAGAGTAGATTAAGATTATGCATTCTCTTAAAAACATCATAACTGATTTTCTAGTTACAATCTAGGATACTTTTCCTTACCTAAGAAGTGTTATTTTAATACAAGATAATGGGTATGCACTCAAAGAATAGAAATCCTACAGCTCAAACTTAAAAGGTAGCTAAACACCCGTGAAAACTTTGGATCTGAATAGACCAAATTAAAGGATTGAAAATTCAAGAGTGCAAACCTGAAAATTAATCAAATTGGTAAATTAACAGAAGGTCGATCTAAGACAAGAGAACTCTGGAAACGAAAATCAACATACAAAATCTGTAGCAACAATCACATATCTATCTATTAACTCCAAAAATATTCATAGGTTATCACAGCTCATGAAGGGAGAAGAACACCACAGCACCGCATCACTGCAATAGTCAATTTTTAAAATTAACTGCACAGCACACAAACTTTTCTTTCGCTGCGGACTTTTACTGAAACTTCAATTTTGACTTCGCGAATGACTTTCACTTCTACGAGCATTTACTTCTCGTGGATTAACTTTGCAGAATTTTACTTTGCCGCAACATTTGATATCGCACCAAATTTACTTCGTAGTAAATTAACTTCGCACATCATGTGATATGCAATATGCAATAACCTTGCGATATGCAATATGCTTAACCTTGCGATATGCAATACTTTGCGGAAATTATAAACTTGAAGATATTTTTACTCTGCGTAACTTCATATCTTGTGGACAACTTGACTTTGATAAATACACTCTTAAGCGAACTATATAATGAGATATTTCTTGTTAAAACATATGAACGGAAGAATGAAGATTATGCCGAAGTTACTTCGCGCTAAAGTGAAACTTTACCGCCATGAAATACTTGGAATTCTTGATTTCTTTTACATACAGTAAATGTAAACAACATTTACGCAGATGAATATGAAGAAGATGTGTAACATGTAATAACAACCATTCTTGAGAATGAACACTTCAATAACTATTGACTTTTATATTACCATAGTAAAACAAGTAATATTGCCGCAATACAAAGAGATGGTAAATGCTTCAATCTTTCACCATTTTACACAGAGCTTGGGCTCATATATTTCACGATCAACTTCTTCTTCAATATTTTATCTCTATCATATCTCATGGAGCTTGAGCTCTCACTTATGCATCTCTCGCATTAAGATTCAAACTATGAGTTTCTATTTATAAAGTTTCCTATCAACCAACTTAGGAACGCTTCTCATGGAAGCTACACGATTGCATTAAACACTGTAATAAATTCTATCCTAAGTTTTTCTTGACTTGCAAACTATTAACACGGTTACATAACTACAAACAAGACATTCGTCGGATTGGCAGTGAACTAACTCACAGACTGATATCGCAGACATTACACTGACACAAAACGGCTGCAAGGGTGACTGACAGAGTCGGCCTAGATTTGATATGCTTATCTGCTCATTAATTACGATTTTCCAACACTCCCTCTTAATTATGAGTGGATGGGGATAATAAAATAAAATTAAAATTTTACAAAATATTTCAGAGCTAACACATGCTCTATTCATGACCAAGTTCACTGCGCAGAACTTGTCATTCCAAAAAAACTTTGCAGATACTGAAATGGGTCTTTTGCCAATGGTTTGGTAAAGATGTCTGCTACCTGATCTTCAGAACTGCAAAGTTCTAAACATATTTCTTTGTTGTTTATCAACTCTCTGATGAAGTGATACCTTGTGTCGATGTGCTTGGTTCTTTTGTGGTAGACATGATTCTTTGACAGTGCGATAGCTGAATTGTTGTCGCAGTAAATGACTGTAGGTTCTTGCTGATGCTGCGACAGATCACTTAACATCCTGTGCATCCAAACTACTTGACATGTCGCGCTTGTGGCTGCAAAATATTCTGTTTCTGCTGAAGACAGAGTTACTATGGGCTATTTCTTTGACGCCCATGATACAACACCTGTTCCTATATGAAATGTATTCCCAGATGTGCTTTTTCTGTCATCTATGCTTCCTCCATTATCACTGTCAGTGTAACCAATGAGTTTGCAATTTTTTGAGGTGGAATATAGAATACCAAAGTCTCTTGTTCCACTTACATACCTCAAAATTCTTTTACCTGCATGCCAATGCGATTCTTTTGGTGACTCCATGTATCTTGAGATTAAGCTGAATCCATACATTATGTCTGGCGTTGTTGCTGTAAGATACATAAGGCTGCCAATGATCCTTTTAAACAGCGTAGGATCTACATTGGATCCATCATCATCCTTGCTTAATTTCAGACCTATTATCATTGGTGTTGGAGCTGTTTTACAGTTTAACATCTTAAATCTGTTTAAGACATCACTAGCATACTTTGACTGAGATATAAATATCCCATTTTCATTCTATTGGACTTCAATGCCTAGAAAGTACTTCATAAGCCCCAAATTAGTCATTTCAAATTCACATTCCATGACTGTTTTGAATTCTTCAATGCCAAAATTACCAGTAAATATTAAATCATCTACATACAGGCAAACAATCAGCTTATTACCTTGCTGATTGATTTTTGTGTACAGTGTTGGCTCACATTCACTTCTGTGAAATCCATTCTGGATGAGGTATGAGTCAATCCAACTATACCAAGCTCTAGGATCTTGCTTCAAACCATAGAGTGCCTTCTTCAGTCTGTATACTCTATGTCGTTGTCTTTGAACTTCATAGCCTTATGGCTGCTCTACATATACTTCTTCCTCCAAATAACCATTTATAAATGCTGACTTAACATCCATTTGATAAACAGGCCATGTCTTATGTGCTGCGATGGCCAAGACTGTTCTAATAGTGTCCATGCGAGCTACAGGTGCAAACGTTTCATTGAAGTCTATGCAGGTTGCTGAGTGAACCCTCTTGCTACCAATATCGCCTTGTGCTTCTGCACATTTCCTTTAGCATCTTGCTTGGTCTTATAAATCCATTTCACGCTTATCACATCCTTGTCCTTAGGAACATCATCTAGTTCCCATGTTTGATTCTTCTCTATGCATTCTATTTCTTCATTCATGGCTTGTGCCCATACTTCATCTTCAACAACTTCTTCATATGTTAGCGAATAATTAACTTGAGAAAATAATGCAAAACAAGCGAATGAATTATGTGTACCAGCCTCATATATCTCATGCAGACTTCTTGTCCTTGGCGGAGTTGCTGGTGTCGAACTGTGCGAACTGCATGAAGGCATTTTCTGCGCACTTGGTGTGCTTGTCGAAGTTGCTGTGACTTGTGTCGGAGTTGCTTATGCTAAGCCATGCTGCGAAGTCCTGGGAGTAGGCAGTGCTGCAAAGTTCTGATTCACATGCGGAGTCTCAACCACGTCTTCTGCGATGTCATCATGTTCAACATGTGACACGATTTTCACATTCTTCTCAACAGTTCCATCCCATGCTTCATTTTCCACAAACTGAACATCGCGGCTGATAATAACTTTTCTTGCGACAGGATCATACAACTTGTATGCTTTTGTGTCTTCAGAATATCTAATAAAGATGCATTTATGTCGTTTATTGTCTAATTTTCTTCTCAGCTCATCTGGAAGATGTGCATATGCTACACAACCAAAAAAAAATAAATGTGAAACACTATGTTTCATACCTGTCCATGGTTCCTGCAGAACTTTGTTCTTCACACTCTTCGTAGGACATCGATTCATGATGTATACCATAGTTGCCACTGCTTCATCCTAGTATTCATTTGATAGATGCATCACTGCCAACATATTGCATGCCATCTCCATGATGGTTCTGCTTTTCCTCTCCGTGATACCATTTTGCTGCGGTGTATAACGCACAGTGAATTGCTTCTATATGCCATGATTCTTGCAAAAATTTAAGAAATAATTTGAGACATACTCACCACCTCTGTCTGTTCTTAATATCTTGATGCTGTAACCACTCTGCTTCTCCACAAGTGCCTTGAACTACTGAAAACAGTCAAAGGCATCAGATTTATGCTTTAGAAAATAGAACCAGGTTTTTCTTGTGAAATCATCAATGAATATGAGAAGATATGTGCATCCTCCCACAGACGGTGTTTGCATCAGTCCACAAATATCAGAGTGCACGATTTCAAGTGGTGCGTGAGCTCTGTATGACTTTCCGACTGGAAAAGTCTCTCTATGCTTCTTTCCAAAGATACAGCCTTCACAAATTCTCTCTGGCTTTTCAATCAATGGAAATCCTTTCACAATATCCTTCATGTGCAGTAGCTTCATCCCACCAAAGTTTAGATGTCCAAATCTGAAATGCCATAACCAGGATTCATCCTTCATTTCTGTTTGAAACACAGCTTGCATTGCGCTACCTTTTTCTTCCTTGTCGCTGCGAACTTCTGCTCCTTTGCTTTCTGTCTTGAACGCAGCCTCAGAATTTTCTTTCTGACTTTCATGAAAAACATGAGTATTTTTACCCTTGATGATTGGTGTTATCCTGAAAGGAAACTGTTAAATTTTGAGCATTAATTCACAATACTCTAGGATCTTTACTGAGAGAATAACATATACAGTATATCAATGCATGACAATCACAATAAGCATCACAAGAATCAAAAGCGTGAGAGACAAGAGACACAAAGTTTTCGTGGGGAAAACCCTAAGGTGAAAAACCCCACAACTTCCTCAGAGATAGAGAGAGCAATGGCTCAACCAAAGTACAACCAAAATACACTGAGATAGTCTCCTAGTAGCAGATGATCCTCCTCCTCACTAGTGCGCCACTTTCTGGGTGAGAGTGAGATACTTTTCCGAGTGATCTAAATAGAGATCACCTGATCTCTATTTATATTAAACTGTTTGCCCAGTGACCTTATGGGGCCGACTTGTCTAGCTAGGTACATCCATATTATAATATATATATTTCAGGGCCGACCCCACACATGGTGGTCTAATAACCCATCGGCAAGTACACACACTTGTGACACTTGTCAATCCACATGACGACACTTCCTTATAGAGGAATGACACATCTCCAATAAGGGTACAACAAATATATATAAAATACATAGATGAAATACATTCCGAAGTTACATATACATCAACACTCCCTCTTAACTAGGAAGGTATTTCTTGACACAGATCTGCTAGACAAGTCTTCTTCTTGGGATCATCGTCATCGATGCATTGTCATCATCATCATCACTGCTGCTGCTATCTCAACCAATCTCTGACTCTACTGGTCATAGGAAGTTCTACAGAGCCAGTCCTTTTTCATACTGGATGTAGGCCCGCCACCTGCAGGTCTTCATCATCACTGGCCATACTATGGAAATCTCAGGATTTATTACGTGCGTCACAAAACCTTAAAAGAGTCTCTTGAATAGCAAGAACCCTAAAGAGCATCTGAGGCCTTTTTCATCCTATCCAGATCTCCAGGACTTATTACATGTGACCCCACCACAAAACCTCGAAAGAGAATCCCAGGACTAATTACAAGCACAAGGCTCAACCTATCGGATCTCCCAGGGCACAAATTACATGTGGTCGCCACAAAACCTCGAAAGAGCATCCCAGGACTGATTACAAGCACAAGGCTCAACCTATTGGATCTCCCAGGGCACAAATTACATGTGGTCATGGCAAAACCTCGAAAGAGCATCCCAGGACTGATTACGAGCACACAGCTCAACCTATCGGATCTCCCAGGGCACAAATTACATGCCATAGGACAAAACCTCGAAAGAGCATCTGCCAAATATCCCAGGGCACAAATTACATGCCATAGGCAAAACCTCGAAAGACTATCTGCAGATCTCCCATGGCACAAATTATATGTCCTCCCAAGCAAAACCTCGAAAGAGCATTTGCCAGATGTCCCAGGGTACGAATTACATGCCATCGGAAAAACCTTGAAAGACCATCTGCAAATCTCCCAGGGCACAAATTACATGCTTCTCTGCACAACCTGTTCCATGGCCACAGAGTATCCACCTGATACTCACCATACATCATCCTGATGTACACATGATCATCCTGATCATCATCACTGCAACATCCTGCTGCATGTCATCTAGAGCAACATCCTGAAGCTCGTCATCCATGATCATCCTGATCATACACTGCATCCACCTGATGCACACCAAGTATCTACCTGATACATATCATCATACATGATCCACCTGATCATACAGTGTATCCACCTGATACAAATACAAATACATGATACATATCATCATACATGATCCACCAGATCATACAATGTATCCACCTGATACATATATAGATACATGGTCCAAGCATCCAACATGATGCATATACAAAATACATACAAATGATCCTACTGATCATATCCAACATCCAACATGATGCATACATACATATAAATGATCCAACTAATCATACAATGCATCTACCAGAACATCATACTGATGCTCATCATCCAGTGCTTACATCCACAGCCATGTGAAGGATCCTCCTTCCAACATGCTTGGAATGGCTTCAGCAAATGTGTCCATCACTTCGTCCTCGAAGTGTCATCAATCTGAAGAATGCCAAGCCTCTCTCTGAAGTACTCGAACTTCACCCTGGCTAGTGGCTTCGTTAGCACATCTGCAATCTGCTCGTCCGTCGCAACATATAGGAGCTTCACAGCTCCTCTCTACACCATATCCCTGATATAGTGATATTTGATCTCTATGTGTTTTGGCCTGTCATGAAACACTGGGTTCTTGGACAGCTTCACACAACTCTGGTTATCATAGAAGATACCAGTAGCATCCAACGGGAGATCAAATAACTCAGACAGTAGCTTTCATAGCCATACTGCCTCACAACTAGCTGAACAGGCTGCAACATACTCTTCCTCAGCTGTACTTAGTGCTACGCAGGACTGTTTCCTGCTAAACCAAGAGATCACACCTGATCCCATACTAAAGCAGCACCCAGATGTGCTCTTCCTATCTGCAACAATGCCTGCCCAATCTAAATCAACATAACCCTACAGGTTAAAATTTTGATTCACCTCATACTTGAGCCCATAATCCACTGTACCCTTCAGGTACCTCAGAACATGCTTTACAGCAACCAGATGAACACTCCTCGGATCTGTCAGGAACTGACTCAATGTGTTCACTGCAAAGCAAATATCTAGTCTCGTGTTTGTTAGGTACATCAAGGACCCAATCATCTGACGATACATAGAGACATCAACCGACTCAGATGAAGCATCACATAGAAGCTTTAGATTCGATTCCATAGGTGTGGCCATGGCCTTGCAATCCATCATCTCGAATCTCTTCAGGATATCTACTGTGTACTTCCCTTGACCAAGGAAAATCCCACCTGCACTCTGCCACACCTCCATACCTACGAAATAATGCATCATTCCCAAATCTTTCATATCGAACTCAGCAACAAGCTTCCTCTTTGTATCTGCAATCAATCTGTCATCTCCTATTACAAATAAGTCATCCACATACAGGAGTAGAACCACAGGATTCCCTTCCTCAACCTTGTAGTAAAGGTTGGAATCCGCTTTACTCTTGGTAAAGCCCAAACTAGATAGGAAACTGTCCATCCTACCATACCAAGTTCTGGGATCTTGTTTCAAGCCATACAAGGCTTTCTTCAATCTGCACACATGTGACTCCCTGTCAGGTCTTGGGACTGCATCCCAAACATCATCTTCATGATCGACGGATCATGGCATTCTATTTCTTCATCCCAGATCCCGGGAACTTCAATATCTTCAATAGATATCTTTGTTGCTGGAACAAATGTTGTAGTCCTTCTTTTGTAGGTGAAGATATACGGTCTTTCCTACTAAACAAGTTAAATTGCATGATTAGAAACATTTCATAATTTTCAGAACAAATTCTTTACACATAAAGAAATATGTCATGCAGTCATGTAGTTATCTTAGCCAATGCTTCAATACAACATTTATCCATGTTCCACAACTTTCTAGATGCCTTCCAGTCTCTACCAGAACATTGTTTAAGAGTTTGCACTACTCCCAACATGTCAGCAAAGAGGTTTCATTCTAGATAAGTAGCACTGGAATGTTGTACAGTGCCATAGGCCACTTACCCATCACATGCATATTAGTAGTATACTGTTTATTAATGCAATCATTCTAATATGCACAATACATCTCCTAAGTCTAGGAACATAAGCATAATATTATTTAAACAAACAAAATAGGCAAGAAATGATAATTGAAATACTTAGCTTTGTTTGTTTGTTAGGTGGACTCCCTCTGAGTCTTTGCTTCCTAGAAGGAGCTGCTAAAGTAGCTTCTTCTACACCTTTCTGTTGTGGAATGTAGGAAGATGGACAACTGCCTCTGAAAATATGCATCCTTGTAGGAGTTGTTGGAGTGTGCTCCCTCTTGATATTTGCTTCCTGGATTACCTGTCCTTGAACTTATATTCATCCTTGCTGACATCAATCTTATTGAACCCAGAAAAGACCTCTTATGGTGTCTTGTTGTGCAATATCTTGTGGGGTGTTCTATTCTGCACATATACAGCTGTTTTAGCTGCTTCTTCCCATAGATGCATAGGTAGATCCTGGTCATGCAACATTGCCCTTGCTGCTTCCATGATTGTTCTATTCTTCCTTTCTGCAACTCCATTCTGTTGAGGATTATAAAAAGCAGTCAACTCTCTCTTAATCCCTGAATCTAAAACAAAGCTTCTTGAAGTCACCTAAGGTGAATTCTCCACCATTGTCGGATCTGCATGTTTTGATCTTCTTGTCAGTTTGATTCTCCATCAAGGTTTTGAATTCCTTGAATTTATCAAACACCTCATCTTTGTTCTTCAAGAATTATACCCAAGTCTTCCTGGAGAAGTCATCAATAAATGAGACATAGTAAACATACCCACTTAGAGAACTGGATGACATAGGACCACATACATCTGAGTGGATGATTTTCAGGATGTCTTTTGCCTTACTTTCACTGCTTGGGAAAGCCTTCTTAATGTTCTTACCTTTTGCACATCCTTTGCAAACACCTTCATGTTTGGTCTTGATTTCAGGAAGACCCTCTACAGCCTTGCTTGCAATTGGAAGTGCTCTATAGTGCATATGAGCAAGTCTTCTATGCCAAAGTTCACTTGGCTCCATGGATTCATGTACCATGGCATGTTCAGGTTGTCCCTTCAATTTATACAAACCTCCCTCTTGCTCTCCAATCGCTACTGCATCATCTATGTTCTTTCCCTTTGGCCACATTAGGACTTGGCCATCCACAAATGCAACCCTCATACCTTTTTCATCTAATGCAGAGATGGAGAGTAAGTTCTTCTTGAGCCCAGGTACATAAAGGACTTCTTTCATCTTCAAAGATTTTCTAGAATCTAGGTTGTAGGAGGCTTCACCACTTCCTTTGATTGGGTATTGATAATCATCCCCAAGTTTCACCTTATGGGGTGATTCATGTTCAGATAGATTCACAAAAGATTCCATAAACCCAGTCATGTGTTTGGAAGCCCCACTGTCAATCAAGCAATCATTACAACCATGGGAGATAGTACCTGTGAGAGCAGAAATTAGAACATATTCTTCTTCACTTGATGAGTCATCATCACTATTACTTTCTGCCCTAGACTTCTTCTTTGGGGGTTCATCAGCTTCGGCAGCATGAGCGCGATATCTTCTTTTGTTATTCTTCTTCTTCTTACTGAAGTTGTTGTTGTTGTCTTTCTTCTTCTTGGGACAATCTGAAGCAAAGTGTCCCTTCTCATTTCAATTGAAGCATCTGAGATCTTTCTTATCTTTATGATAATGGTGGTGTGAGGATCTTCTGTTATGAGATGATTCCTTCTTGGACTTGCATTTCCTGGCATGTGCTGTGAGAGCTTGATCTTCATTTCCCATCTTTTCTTCTTGGGCCACAAGCCTAGCTTCTTCTTGAGAGCATTCTTCCCGCAATCTGTTGAAGGAGATCAACTTCTTCCTTGCATAAATTCCTTGAATGAAGGAATCCCATGACCTGGGTAGGCCATTTAGAGTGGTCATCACCACTTCACCATTCTCCACTACTTCTAGTTGTTCCTTGATATGGGAGACCCTTGAAAAATAAGATTGAATGGTTTCTCCATTCTGAAACTTTACTCCTTTCAATTGGTTCCACAGGGTCATCTTCTGATTTATGTTTTTCCCTTCAAATAGCTTGGTCAAAGAGTCAAACATCTCCTTGGGTGTCTTTAGAGAGGACACATGGGGTATGAGATGGACTTTAATGGAATTAGCAACGATTCTTTTTTCCTTGACCAAGTTCTTCTTATGCAATACCTTGGCCTCTTCATCCTCTGGGATAGGGATGTCTTCTTTCACATATGAGTCCAACTCATTCTCTTCCAGGATTAACCCAATCCTATACTTCCAAGCTCGGAAGTTATCAGCTCCTTCAAGCTTATTCTCAAGCTTGGTGTGGTGAGACATCTTAAAGATTACTTCAAATGGAAATAGAAAAGATTTAGATCTTACCACTTGAAATGCTGAAAACTGGATCTCGTCTCGGATTAGGGTTTCTCGAAAAAACCCTAAAAATTCAAAATGTGAATTTCAATTTTCTGAAAGGATAGAAAGATGCGCCTTGATGAGTTGATCATCCTGGTGTATTCATAATTTGAGATCAGCAAAGCTTTACCCTTCAGATTTGCCTTTTTGTCCTCCCGAGTTCACTAGGGAGAGCCTTGAATTAGGGTTTGAGTTTCCCGAAGATCTACCCAACCAAAAAACTCGATCCAAAGCTCTAAACTTTTATTTTTGCAAGGCGCTTCCAGCTATGTCTTCAGATTTCAGAAATTCCTATTTTTATGGAAAACCTAATTTTTAGGGCCAAATCTGAAAATGCTTGGAATTGAATTCTGATTGGACAGATAGATGCACCTTGATGAGTAGAGTCAATCTACTATACTGCTTTTCCAAAATCTGTCGATAGAAGCCCAATAAACAAGAAACTCAAGTTTTCGTCACTGCAAAATGTCTTCTTCTCAGTTTAGCTCTGATACCATGTTAAATTTTGAGCATTAATTCACAATACTCTAGGATCTTTACTGAGAGAATAACATATACAATATATCAATGCATGACAATCACAATAAGCATCACAAGCATCACAAGAATCAAAAGCATGAGAGACAAGAGACACAGAGTTTCCGTGGGGAAAACCCTAAGGTGAAAAACCCCACAACTTCCTCAGAGATAGAGAGAGCAATGGCTCAACCAAAGTACAGCCAAAATACACTGATATAGTCTCCTAGTAGCAGATGATACTCCTCCTCACTAGTGCGCCACTTTTTGGGTGAGAGTGAGATACTTTTCCCAGTGATCTAAATAGAGATCACCTGATCTCTATTTATACTAAACTGTTTGCCCAGTGACCTTATGGGGCCGACTTGTCTAGCTAGGTACATCCATATTATAATATATATATTTCAGGGCCGACCCCACACATGGTGGTCTAATAACCCATCGGCAAGTACACACACTTGCGACGTCAATCCACATGATGACACTTCCTTATAGAGGAATGACAAATCTCTAATAAGGGTACAATAAATATATATAAAATACATAGATGAAATACATTCCGAAGTTACATATACATCAACAGAAACAAGCGATTGCTTGTCATTTGCACTTCGGCTATTAACTGATTGCTTGGATATATATCTTTAATCACACAATGATTTCCTATCATGTGAACTCTGTAACCTTTTTCCATCAACTGTCCAATGCTCATTAGATTATGCTTCAAACGTTGAACATAATACACATCAGGCATAAATTTATGCTCCCCCTATTTTGTTAGAATATCAACAGTACCCTTACCCAAAATAGTGACTTGGATATTGTTTCCAAGGGTGACATCAGTTTGAACTGTTTTATCTAAGCTAGAAAATAAACTTAAATTACCAGTCATATGATTGCTATAGCCTGATTCTAAATACCATATGTCATTTGGACTTTCTTGGACAGCAATGCATTCAAGTGAAGGTGCACATGCTAAGAAGAGTGAGCTGTTTGAAGTGTTGTTGTTGCTTGGCTGAGGTTCACCTTGCTTTGCTTGGTCATATTGCTTATTCCTGCATTCATATGCGAAGTGTCCATACCTCTTACAGTAATGACATTGGATTTTTGATTTATCATACCTTTGTCCACTTGGCTGATTGGGGGTCTGATTTTGACCTCTTCCCGCGACATGTGTAGGGTTGCTGCTGTGACCTCCTCTGAACAAACTTCGTCCTCTGCCTCTAGAGCTTGACCTTCCTCTGCCTCTACCGCAACTTATGGATGACTGTGCTATGAATGCACCTTCCAGTGATGTATTTGAACCGCTGATTCTATGTTCATGATTGACTAATGAGGCTTGCAACTCATCAATAGTAAATTGGGACAGATCTTTGTTTTCCTCCAGGGTCACAACCAAAGATTCAAAATTCTTTGCCAGAACTCTAAGTACTTTCTCAACAACTCTTTGGTCACCTAAAGTTTCTCCATGAGACTTTATTTGATTAACCAGACCAATAACACGAGTATAGAACGAGTCTACTGACTCTGTATTTTTCATTGACAGAGATTGAAATTCTCTTCTAAGAATCTGAAGTTTGGCAGTTTTTACTTTGTTGAAACCTTGATATGCAGTTTCCAGTGTGTCCCACACTTCTTTAGCCGACTACGCTGCTGCTACTCTTGGGAGAATGGATTCATGTGTTGCTTCATGTATGTGGAACAGTGCCTTTCCAACTTTCTTCCTCTGTTCCCTTAGAACATCCTTCTCAGCTTGAGTGAGATTGTTGTATGCTGCTGCATTTGTTGGTTCTGCATAACCAGTCTGGACTATGTCCCATACATCTTGTCCTGTAAACAAAGATTTCATTTTTAGCAACCAATATTCATAATTTTTACCGGAAAATATTGGATTTTGCAAATTACCAGAAGTGGAAGCCATCACTTTTCCCTTTTTGTAAATAGAAATATTTCTCGCCGTAAACCGAGCTCTAATACTATATGAAAGGAGAAGAACACCACAACACCGCAATGCTGCAACAGTCAATTTTTAAAATTAACTGCGCAGTACGCAAACTTTTCTTTCACTGCAGACTTTTACTGAAACTTCAATTTTGACTTCGCGAATGACTTTCACTTCCGCGAGCATTTAATTCGCGTGGATTAACTTTGCGGAATCTTACTTTGCCGCAACTTTTGATATCGCACCAAATTTACTTCACACATCATGCGATATGCAATATGCAATAACCTTGTGATATGCGATATGCTTAACCTTGCGATATGCAACACTTTGCGGAAATTATAAACTTGAAGATATTTTTACTCCGCGTAACTTCGTATCTTGCAGACAACTTGACTTTGATAAATACACTCTTAAGAAAACTATATAATGAGATATTTCTTGTTAAAACATATGAACGGAAGAATGAAGATTATGCCGAAGTTACTTCGCGCTAAAGTGAAACTTTACCGCCATGAAATACTTGGAATTCTTGATTTCTTTTACTGACAGTAAATGTAAACAACATCTACGCAGATGAATATGAAGAAGATGTGCGACATGCAATAACAACCATTCTTGAGAATGAACACTTCAATAACTATTGAATTTTATATTACCGCAGTAAAACAAGTAATATTGCCGCAATACAGAGAGATGGTAAATGCTTCAATCTTTCACCATTTTACACAGAGCTTGGGCTCATATATTTCACAATCAACTTCTTCTTCAATCTTTTATCTCTATCATCTCTCACAGAGCTTGAGCTTTCACTTATGCATCTCTCGCATTGAGATTCAAACTATGAGTTTCTATTTCTAAAGTTTCCTATCAACTGACTTAGGAACGCTTCTCATGGAAGCTACAGGATTGCATTAAACACTGTAATAAATTCTATCCTAAGGTTTTCTTGACTTGCGAACTATTAACGCGGTTACATAACTACAAACAAGACATCCACTGGATTGGTAGTGAACTAACTCATAGACTGATATCGCGGACATCGCGCTGACACAAAACGACTGCTAGGGTGACGGACAGAGTCAGCTTAGATTTGATATGCTTATCCGCTCATTAATTACGATTTTCCAACAGCTCATACGCGAGCTCCTCTTGAGGTCACACACCAGAGGGTCTTGTTACGCAAGCTCCTCCTGAGTGTCTTGTTACCTTTCTGCTTTGCATAGAGGTGACTACGGTATTATATCAGAATACACTTATGGTAACTGTTCGGTCAAAATATTTTTTTTGAAGGGAACATCAATATATATATATATATATATATATATATATATTATAACCAGCAAATACTGGCAAACATGCAAGTAGCGTAAATTCCATACAAATTACATTCGTAAATTGGACATCGACTACCATATGATATTTTTTTTTTTTAACAAAACAAGAAACGCAACTCAGCTTCGAGCTCAAGTGCATCAAAGGGTGGATGGGCAATGTTTAGGTCATTATTGTAATTCTGAAATATGTCGATCAATAAAAATGAAGCTAGCAAATGCCCAACAAAAAGTTCATGATACACCCACATGTATAATGGAAAAAATTAATCTACGATATACCCATACATCCATACTATCTCCTAAATGCTGAGAAAGAAAAGCATATTAACATACCCACAAAACATGTACCTATGTTTTTTAGTTGCTGCTATGAACGCAGAGCCTATTTTTAAACAACGTTGATAATTTTCTCATGAATATCATAATTATTGGGCCCACAAAAATATTAAACGATAGATTCTTAAGCCTATCAAAATATCAGACCACAATGGGAGACATGACAGACCACACAAATAGACCTCATGATCAAGTGATATTCCTAGTTTATATTTTGATCAGGTTGACATCAACTATTCTGGCTGGTTTATTTTCTTTCTGTTCACATTAAATGTGAGTTGTCCACTCAACATTGTAGGAATATAACTATCTATGTTGACATTTTTACAATATAATTGCTTTTGGTTGACATGTTTGACATTAACAGTTTAAATTATAGAACTTAAGCGCATATAATAGACAGTTTTAAAGCTGAATATTATAGTATTATATTTACCAATAAAATACTAGAGGGACATTGAACAAGCCGAAATATCTTCTTTCTTTTTGGAAAAAGCGGGTCCTTTCATCAAGCCATTCTTTAAAACTCAACGCACCCACTGAATGGGGTAACCAAATCCAATTATACCATTAAGTGTGCAACTTCTCTTCACCATGTAGCCATTACATTATGGCTTGAAAAACGCCAGGGGAACCCTAACCCTAACCCTAAATGGAAATCATGGAGCAAAATGTCAGGGAACCCTAAGCCTAAATTGAAATCGTGGAGCAAATATCAATAATAATATGAAGGAAGGATAAGTAATGCCTCCATGGATGAAATTGTGAAGGAGGGAAGGATAAGTAACGCCTCCATGGATGAAATGGTTGCTAGCGTTGTTGGCATTTGTCAAAGATGTTGATATTGGGTTCTTCAAGAGGCTTACTCTGGATCACTGTTTTTTTTTTTTACTATAGAAAAGTTAAGCTGGACACTAGAACGTTGGAACAATAAAAGAAAGTTACGGTAGAACAATAAAAAAGATTACGCTGGAACAATAATAAGGTAATGCTGGAACAATACTTAGGACATCCCCATTTTAGCTTACAGGTATTTTAAAAATCTTATATAAGTGTGAAACAAGGAATTCAACTTTTGTAATCTAAAAAAATTGAATTGCATGTGAAAATCCAACATTCTGTAACACCGAAGACTTCTTTAGTATTGACAACTTTGTGTCTAATAATTTTCTTAACTCAATGTTAATTTTTTTTTCTACTCACTTAATATGGTAAGGTTTACATGAAATGTGGGTGCAGATCCTTTCCAGCCATGATGGTTGGATCGGCACCAACATTCATAGATCGTGATCAGGGTTTACAACATGGTATTATACAAAAGATTACTCACCTTATGGTTGTTGCAAAGCAGGATATTCTACATGGTTCTGCCACACGTTCTCCTAGGGTGAAGTGATTCATCAAAGGTGAACATTCTGTGTTTCTGGACGCACTTTCTCTATTCTAAAGTTCCCATCGCCAATGTTTTTGTGAGAGGTTCAGAGTCCAACGCTGTATTGTTATGTATTCTACAGGTAGCAAGCAAATTAACACAACAAGAAAATCCATCTTTTAGCACCACACGTTAGCACCGGTACTTATATTTTGTGGTGTTAAAGTGGTGGTATTAGCACCAGTTACAATTTTGTTGTGTTAGTGTGTTGGTATTAGCACCACTTACATTTTGTGGTGTTAAGGTGGTGGTATTAGCTCCACTTATATTTTGTCGTGCTAAGATGGCGTTATTGTTTATTAATATTATTGGAAATTGAGTTTTTTGCTCATTTATGTTAAGAGAAATGCATTGTTGGCAAGTACCAGAAAGTGGTGCTAAGTTAGTATTTGCCACATGGACATGTACAAGAATGATTTAATTATGAGGATTTGCACCATAAACACAACAAATTCACAAATAATTATTTTGTATATAACTCAATTCAAATTTTTTATTTTCAAGATTAATTTATGATTTGTTGCACCACAATTACAACAAATTCAATTATTTTTGTATATTATTTAAACAAATAAATTCACATTATTCATTTATGAGACTTTGCACCATAATCACAACAAGTTTACAAATAATTATTTTGTAAATAACTAAATTCAAGTATTAATTTTTAATACTATTTAAACAAATAGATACCTCATATTCTTAATATTTACAAATAATAAAAAACAACCTTTTTTTAATTTATTAATCTTACAAAGTAGTAATAAAAATGATTTGAATTCAAATTTGATTATTCAATTGAGAATATTAAAATATTTTTATCAATCTTAATAAATTTTATGATGGACATTAGTATAATTATTAGGTTTTTAGGATAAGGGATCCATGGGCACGATCAAGAGAGAAAAACACTACCCTTCCCCCTAAAGTTTTTAGGAATCTAAGGCTGAGAAAAACACCTCAAAAGTCATCACACTCCTTCCTAAGAGTATTATTAACCTCTACTTGTGGGAATTGACACGATTATAGTGTTTTAATCACCGATGATTTAATTATGATGATTCACACCTAAACATAACAACTTCACAAATAACTATTTTGTAAATAGCTTAATTCAATTTTTTCATTCAAATAAATGCTTAAGACTAATTTATGAAGTTTTACACTAAAGTCATAACAAATTCAATTATTTATCATTATACTATTTAAACAAAGAAATTCACATGATTAATTTATGAGGCTTTGCACCACAAGAACAACAAGTTCACAAATAATTATTTTGTAAATAACTGGATTGAATTATTCAGTTTTAATATTATTAAATAAATACCTAGGATTCATTCTTAATATTGACAAATAATTAAAGACGACCATTTTATTTTATTTTTTTGTACTAGGGGAATTGACAACTGGAGAGTGGGTTGGTACTCGCGTGACACGAGGTCCAAGGATCGAATCCCGCTACCACTATAACCCTAGGTGCCCCACACACCCCGCAAGCATGGGACACGGGTAAAGTCGGGTGTGAATGGAACTCGTGACCTATCTTTACAACGAGTGACTTCATATCAAGCGAACCACCAATGAGCCACACCCGTGCGGGCAACGACCATTTTTAACTTATTACTATTATAAAATAGTAATAAAATTTATTTGAATTGAAATTTGATTATTCCATTGGGTATATTTTAATTGATCTTATTTAATTTCTTGATGGATATTAATATCATTATTAGGTTTTGAGTAGAAGGCATGTGTCTCAAATCCTTAGACATGATTGAGGGAGGAGACTTTTACCTTTGGATCTAAAAGAAGGTTTTAGATTCAAAGAAATATGGTCATCACACATGTACTCCTAAGAGTATTCTTAGACTCTATGTGTGGGAATTGACGTCATTATAAGGTTTTGATCAATAATAAGAGACATCTTGGCCCTTAACCTAATTAAGAGAAGAAATATAGGCGTTAGGATAAATGAAGCTTCTAGGCATATAGGGATAATAATAATGTGTCAAGCCAACACAAATGATTTTTTGAGAGGATCTATGGCCTTATAATAGGGATATAGGGGAGAACCAAAGGAAATAAAACTAGTATATGTCTTTTAGGCGTATACATGATTAAGGGAGGAAACCCAGACCTTTGACATTAGAGGAAACCTCTAGGAATATTAGATTAATAAGTATACCTTAAACACACATTGAAACACCACATAATACCTCTTAAGGGTATTCTTGTGCTAATATTGGGGGTATCAATGTTCCTAAGAGGTTTTAACCACCATATATGGGTTTCAAGGCCCTTGACATCTTTGAGGGGGGGAACCTAAGAGTTAGCCCCCAATAAAATATTTTTGGCATCCACGGCCAAAATAAACACCTCAAACCACTACACATGACTTGTTGGGGGTATTATTTTACCTAAGTGAGGACATCAATGCCATTATGAGGTTTATCCTAGTATATATGGCTCTCATGGTTTTGTAAATGCCATAGGAGGAAACATGGGTCTTAGTCCCTAAGGGAAGCTTTGAAACACACCCATGAATTCCCAACATTACCGTTGGCATTTGAGTGTTGATATAAGTTACACTAGGTATGGGTCTTAGAACCTTAGACATAGTTATTGGAGTAACCACGGGACTTAGGCCCTAAAGGAAGGTTTTAGGCATCTCGGGCTAAGAGAAATGACTCAAACTATCACATAGGATATTATGCACTGTGTAGGAGATAATTATCCTTAAATTGGGATATGGGTGGCAATATGCATTTTTGTGCACTAAGGATGGGTATTGGACCATGGTTGGGAAAAAATGAGGGAATTATAACCTACCATAATATTATTGAGGTAATGGGCAATGATTGATTCCATGAACCATAAAATAAACCCTTTAAAATGGATATTTGTGATAAAAGTTGGATATGGGCACAATCAAAGGTTTTTGCATAGTGTGATGGATATTTAGACCTTGAATAGAGTCACAAGAATAAATAAATAGCCTTATGTAGGTTTCCTAGGGAATTGGGACTGTAAATCTAGGGATGAAGACCATGTCTTTAACCCAAAAGAATACATTGAGGAATATGTATCCATGAACAATGAATCAAAGCACAATGGTGCATGACTTCAGAGGAGTCCATGGAGCTATGTGTGCAGGTCTTGTATCCTTAGCGCCTTGGAAATGATCAATGAAATATATCTAAATCTTGGGACCTAAAGGAATCTTCTAGGAAACCAAATCTAAGAAGGTTTCCTCCACCAAAAACACATGGCCTCCTGATGCTATCATTAGCCTATGATTGAGGATGTTGGTGCCATTAAGTGGTTTTGAGAAATATGTGCATGTCTCAAGACCTTGGGAATGATTTTTTAGGGAAGAAGACTGTGCCTTTGAACCTAAGGAAATCATTGAAGCATCCAAATCCATGAACAATGCCTCGAAGCACAACGCATGACTTCATAGGGGTTTCCATGGTGCTATGTATCTACGTCTTGAGGCCTTAGGGCCTTCAAATGGTTAGTGGAGAAGACCTAGAACATGGGCCTTAAAGGAAGCTTCTAGTCATTGAGGGATAAGAATGTTCCCTACACCAACCACAAATAGCCTCCTAAGGGTATCATTGGACTATGATTGATTATTCCAGTACCGTTAGGTGTTTTTGAGTAGTATGTATGTGTCTCAGGGCCTTGAGAATGACATTAGATGGAAGAAGATTGTACCTTTGGACCTAAAGAAACCATTGAAGCATCCAAATCCATGAACAATGCCTCAAAGCACCACATATGACTTCATAGGGGGATCCATGGTACTATGTATCCAAGTGTTGGGGACTTGGGGCCATGGACATGGACAAGGGAGGATACCTAAACCTAAAGCCCTAAAGGAATCTTTTGTCTATATAGGAACGAGCTAGTTGCCTCAAAAAATCACACATGGCCTCCCGAGGGTATCATTTTGGTATGATTGAGAATTTTAATTCCGTCAAGTCTTTTTTAGTAGTATCTAAGCGTCTCAATGCCTTCAGAATGATGTTCTAGGGAGTAATTCCATTCCTTTGTCCCTAAAGAAACCATTAAGGCATCCAAAGGCATGAGAAATGCCTCTAGGAACCATGCATGACCTCGTAGAGATATTCGTGGCACAATGTACATCCATGCCTTGGGGCCTTGGACATGGTAGGGGGAAGAGACTTGAAACTTTGGCCCAAAATAATATTTTAGCCCTCCAAGTCTAGGAATATTGCCTCCACCAACAACACATGGCCTCTTGAGCTATCATTGGCCTATGATTGAGGATATTAATGATTTTAGGTGGTTTTGTGCAGAGTGTATGTGTCTCAAGGCTTTGGGAATGATTCTCTAGGAAATAAGACCATGAATTTTTCCCTAAAAACACCATTGAGGCATCTAGATCCATGAAGAATGTCTCAAATCACCATGCATAACTTTGCAACCATATCTATAGTGCTATGTATCTAGGTCCTGGGGCCTTAGTGTCTTGGACATGGTCAATAGAAGAGACCTAAAACTTGGGACCTAAAGGAATATTTTAGATATCCATGGTTAAGAAAGTTGCCTCCACCAACCACACATGGCGTCCTAAGGATAGGTCATTATCCTATGATTGGAGATGCAAGTACCATTAGGTGGTTTTGAGCAATATGTATGTGTTTCAATGCCTTGGGAATGGCATTCCATGGAAGAATACCATGGATTTGGCCCTAAAAAAACCATTTAGGCATCCAAACCCATTAATAATTCCACAAAGCACCACACATGACTTCAAAGGGTATCCATGCCACTATGCATCTAATCTTGGTGAATTGGAGCATTCGACATGGTAAAGTGAATAGACATGAAACTCGAGCCCTAAAGGAATCTTATATCCATCCAGGGATAATAATGTTTCCTCCACCAACCACACATGGCCTCCTAAGGGTATCATTGGCTTAAGATTGAGGATGTCAATTCCATTAGCTAGTGTTGAGTATTATATACATGTCTCGGGGCCTTGGGAATGATCTTGTAGGGAAGAAGACCATGTGTTTGTACCTAAATAAATTATTGAGGCATTCATAGTCGTGCACAATGACTCAAGGAACCATGCATGACTTTGTAGGGGTATCCATCGCACTATATATATAGATTTCTAACCTTGGGGTGTTGGACATGGTCAATAGAGAACACCTAAACCTCGATCCCTAAAGGAATCTTCTATCCATCCAAGGATAAGGAAGTTGCTTCCACTAACCACACATGGAATTTTGAGTGTATCATTGGCCTATGATTGAGGATGTCAGTGACATTAGGTGCTTTTGAGAAGTATGAAGGTGTCTAAAGGCCTTGGGAATGGTCTTCCAAGAAAGAATACAATGACTTTGGCCCTAAGGAAATTGTTGATGCATCCAGATCCATGAACACTTCCTTGAAGCACTATGCATGACTTTGCAGTAGTATCTATGAAAATATGTATCTAGGTCTTGTGGCCCTTGGGCCTTGGACATGGTCATTGGAGGAGGCTTGAACTTTCGGCTCTAAAAGAATCTTATAGTCATATCGGGTTATGTAGGTTGCCTCCATCAACCAAACATGGAATCAAGGTATCATTAGCCAATCATTGACAATATTGGCACCATTAGGTGGTTTTTAAAATTATGTAGGTATCTTGGGACCTTGGGAATGACATTATACGAGAGAATACCATGCCTTTGGCCCTAGAGAAACAATTGAGGAATCCATATCTTTGAATAATTCCTCAAAGAACCATGCATGATATTCATGGTTATATATATCTAGATCTTATGGTCTTGAGGCCTTGGTCATGGTCAATGGAGGAGACCTAAACCTCAAGCCCTAAAGGAATCTTCCAACCAACCATTCAAGGCTAAGAAATTTTCCACCAACAACACATGGGATCCTAAGGGTATCATTTTCCTATAATTGATTATATATGTGCCATTAGGTGGCTTTGCGCAATATTTACCTATCCTAGGGCCTTGGGAATGTCTTCCTAGGGAAGAAGACCATGCCTTTGGCCCTAAAGAAATCATTGAGGCATCTAAATCTATGAAAAATGCCTCAAAGCCCTACGTATGACTTCAGAAGGGTATACAAATAGACTAAAAATGAGAAATGTCTAATATTTTTACTACCTAAGCCTCCCTGACCCAATTGTTTCTCTAGGTAGAATTTAGTGCCAACTAGGCTATGTCAATCAAGCCCACCTCTTCCCACTTGTGAGTAAAGTAGTATGATAATGGGATCCACCTATTCCCTTTTCACAATATCTACTAACAAGGGTTTTCTCACCCACCTTTAATACTTTGTTTAATTTAACCTCAACCCCAATGGCCAAATTCATGCAAGATTTATGCATTTTCAATGAATTCCTTTTTTTAGCCTTCACACTAATAGATTTACACCACTTGTACACATAAGTATGTAGATAGGTTTTGAGTGAGAAGAGGAGTATGATAAGGGTATCAGGGGTCTATATACAGGAGGCATGAATGCATGAATATCAATGTCACATGCCCCCCTATCTTAGTTTCTTGGAAAAAATAACTGCTAGAAATAATAGTCCTAGACTGTTAATTGCTTTGGAAATAACTCTAATCAATGTGTATATCTAGATCAACATACAATATAACCATCTTGATGGAATATTCTTGGACATTAACCCTCTAGTAGTGCAACCACAACTAGCTATTGACAAGCCTTAACATGGTTGAGAGAGGAAACCAAATCCTTAGTCCCTAAAGAAATATTATGGGCATCTATGTCCAAACATGATAACTAAAACCATCGCGCATGATTTCTTGGGGTTATTCTTCACCTACAAGTAGTGATATTGGTGCCATTATTATGGTTTTGAACTAGGTATGGGTCTCAAGGCTCTAGACATGGTTGGGGTAGGAAAATCGGCCCTTAGTCCCTAATGGAATGTTTTAGGAATCCAAGGCCATGATTAACACCTAAAAGCATCATATACGACCTCCCAATGATATGTGTAACTTAGAGTGCTAATATGTGCATCATTAGGGATTTCTTAAGGTCTCAAGGTCCTAGACATGGTTAGAGAAGAGTACTCAAGGTGCAAGGTATAAAAGAATATTCTAAGAATCTAAGGCTGTGAATGATGGCTCAAAGCACTAGACATGATATATTGATAGTATCCCTAATATGAGTGGGAATATCGATGCCTTTAAATGATTGACAAAAATAGTTATGGGCCTCAAGGCTATGCACATGGTTCAAGGAGGAATCAAACTATATGAATTTCATAGGATCATAACACAAGGAAAATCCTAAAATCATCCAATTTAAGTAAAGATTCTTTAATTTTATCTCACAAGTAAAACTGCAGGGAATGTAATAAGGAAAAAGTGAAAAATTTGAATCTTTAATATTAATATTTTCAATTCAAATATGCATCTACATTCTAAAAAAATTGGGATGAGAAATTTTGTTGAATAATGCAATGATAGAGTAAGTGGAGGACTAGCATTCATAATGGAAATAAGAAGCAATTTTAGGTAAGGACATCATAAAGTCTATAATGAATTGGAGATAATATTTTTGTTATTCATGATGGTGGTAGAGGAGGAGGAAACATCAACCATTGGATCCACCACTCTTTCAAGGTGAGTTATCTTATCTACATACTCCATGCAACTAATTTGACAAACTGAAAAACAAGGGATTCACTTTATTTGATTATAATGGCACCTCGTTACTAATTCTAGGGCGAATTTCACGAGGGTCTTCCATTTTTCTATAATTTTTTTTTTAACAAGAACGTATATTTGAATATTAAAAAAAAAAGGAGCCGTGGTTTTTACCCAAATCGACAAGTTACATGGAGGCCAAATTGTCTTTTATCCTTTCCAGCTTCACAAATTCTGTGGAGACCACCATTGACAAAAGAATGAATGTTAAAAATGCCTTCCTTCTCATTCTGAGAAAGATTATTGAAAATGAAAAGAATTAATGAATCCTTAAAAGCTGATGATGCTACTGAAAGAGGTTACTGGAGGTTGTGCTGAATAATTCCTTGAGAGATTCGAGGGAATCATAGAGTCCTTCTGTGATTTCTTATGCTGAATAAGACAAACTGTTACTGCGTTGAGGGATCTCAGCTTTTACTAAACAATCCATGACTCTGAAATGGGGTTTCTATTGAAGGATTAATTAAAAAAGTAAGAGTTTGATTAACTTAAATCATAACCACTTGAGGTGCTGTAGAGAGTTCTTTCTACCTTCTGAAATTAAAAATAAAAAGAGCCATAATTCTACTCCAGGGAGACTTCTGCTCTGCTGATAATTACCAAAAACTTCACTTAACTGACAACGGAGCTCGAACAGCTTCATCCTCTAAAGAAATGAGGTGAAGGTGTTGTTTAAGAACTTCAAAGAATTTCATATAACATTTAAAGTTGAGCTTTATCACTTCTTCCATCTCAGCGTGATGATGCTTCCTCCAAATCCTACGAGTTTTATTCTTCCAGGTTTCTCAGAAAATCTTCATGGCTAAGCATTATAAAAAATCTATGTAGTGGAGGATGAAGGGCAGAAAATGAAGATTGTTCCAATTAAACAACCTAAACGAGCAGACAGGTGAATTTATGCTTATAATAAATCCAAACTTAAGGAATATGTTGGAATTCAGCATCCAAATTTGAGAGCTTGAGCATGCCTTGTTGATGACTAGTAGCAACATTAGCTTCTATGTCTGCCTCTATGTTTAAGAGTCTTAAAATATGATAAGACCTAAAAATGGTGAAGGTGCTCGAAATATGACGAATTTGTTGGATAATGCGACTGAGAGGAAGATTATTGCTATTGGTGTTAGTGTTGAGGGCGCGGATGATGATCAAAGAATCCCCAAACACTTGAAGCTTATCTATATTATGAACTCTAGCTATCTGGCAGCCTTTTAACAAGGCTAAAGCTTCAGCGATATTGTTGGAGCTATTGCCCAGGCCCCACCTATACTTCAACCTTATGTTCCCATTTCTATTCCACAAGACTCCACTTGCTCCTACAATGCCAAGATTGTTCTTGGAGGCACCGTTAAAATGAAGGTTGTCCAACTCCTGATTTGTCCTCCAAACTTGGAAGTCTTTAACTATGAGCCTGATTTTCTAAGCTGGAATGAGTCTCTGAAGGGGCACATACCTGTGATGCAGTCTGTTATTTCCTATCCAATCCAATTCCACCTTGCTAAGGGTTGAATCGGGCCTAAACTTAGAGTGTTTGAGACAGTCGAGAAGTAATCCTTTGGCATGGCTTGCTATGTGTATGGGTTTACAAAAAATTTCTTGAAAGATTGCCTAATTTCTGGAAATCCAAATTTTTCAGCAAGAAAATTTTGGAATGGAGATCCAAATATGATACCAAAGCTTATCCTTGGACATGGAAGCGGGATAGAAAGAGTTCCAATCTTTGAAGAGCTGAGTGGTGGTATTGAAGATGGGCATAGTGATATTGAGGTCCTTGAGAATATAATTCCAGGCGTTCTTAGCATAGGGGCAATCCAGAAAAAGATGATTACAAGTTTCAATATTGCTATGGCAGAGAGCGCACCTAAAAGGCCCGTGTATACCCCTCTTACTTAAATTTTCACCGGTGAGAATTTTACAGTGAATTAAGGTCCATGTAAAGAAGTTGATTTTCGCGAGGCTGAATGTGTCCCAAACCATTTTCCATGTGCCATTTCTTGCTTCATCTTTATTTTGCAGAGATTTTTATCCATGGGAAGCCGTATACGAGCCTGTGGGCCCCCATCCTCGATCATCCTTGGCCAATAAATGCAGAGGGGCACATCCTTTCACATTTTTCATAAGAAAGTCATTGGCTGCCTCAAGATTTGCAAGGATTGCTAAATTTTTCCAGCTATCCCAATTTCCATGACTGTCCTAGGAGCTGAAGTCCTTTAGAGTTGTGATTCCTTGTTGGGCCAGCCAATCTGCAATATTTTTTAATTCACGTATATTTTGCATTGCTTCATTTTCCATAATTCTATTTTTGAAGATGTCTATTTTCTTACCATTTCCTGGTACCTAGTATAATTCATTTGTGAAGAAATCCCAGGCCTCTTTAAAAAGGGACCAAGTGTTTGAGCCTTTGGAGGTAGGTTTTTTATCTAAACACCTTAGATTGTCTCCATTAAGATATTTCTTCCTGAACACTTGGCTAATTCTGTTCCGCTTGTTGTGGATAATCTGCCATAATATCTTTCCACCCAATGCCAAGTTTGCATGGCAAGGATCCCGAATTTGCAGTCCTCCCGCATCTTTTGACTTCTTAATCGTCTCCCAATTCACTAAGTGAAATTTTTTTATTATTTTCCCCATTGTTTTTCCCTCCTGACCAAAGGAAATATCTCATTAATTTACTAATCTGGTTTGCTGTTCCTTTTGGCACTAGGAGAATAAAACACTGGTATATAGGTGTGGCGGAAATAACCAACTTCACAAGGGTCATCTTCCTAGCCTTACTTAGCCAGTGTCCTCCCCACCTAATGATTTTCCTTTTAATTTTGTTGATCGTATCTTCCCACGTTCCAGCCTTAGAGCTTCCGTTAGTGATGGGTAGCTCCAAATAAGTGAATTTTTCCCAGTGATTATAAACCTTAATGCCAAGTAATCTGCTAATTTTTGTAGCCACTGCATTGTTTGTATTCCAACTATATACAACACATTTCTGGAGGTTTACCATTCCTCCTCGAGGCCTTGCAATACCTATTCATATTCTGTTTGACTTTGCGTGCTATGAAGGATGAGGCTCCTCCAAGGAATAAAGAATCATCTGCAAACAATGTGTGATTGAGAGGGTGGGAGTCCAAGGTAACTTGAAGGCCAAGGAGGGTGCCACTAATCAAATCATGATTTAACTTTCGACTGATGGAGTCATCCATGATAATTTACAGGAAAGGAGAGAGAGGGCATCCTTGCCTAATGCCCCTGGATGCTTGAAAGAAGTCTACGGGGTGTCCATTAATTAAAGGGGAAATCCACGGATTGCCGATGCAAGCTGCTATCCACCCGATGAAGGTTTCATTGAAACCAAAATGAGACATAATATTGAATAGGAAGGAGTGCTTGACCCGGTCAAATGCATTGGCCATGTCTAGCTTGATTAACATACCTTTTTCCTTTCTTTCTTTGCTTGAATGGATAGCTTCTTGAATGAGAATGACATTGTCCAAAATTTGTCTCCCTTCCAGAAAGCCGCCTTGATTCTTCGAGATGATGCTGCTGAGTAAGGGCTTCATCTGGGATGCCAGTATCTTGGCAATGATCTTATACGAGGCGTTGCATAAGGAAATTGGTCTACATCTGCTAAAGGAGCTTGTGTTTGTATCTTTAGGTATGAGGGACATAAATGTGCTATTAGTGCCTCCACCTAGCTTTTCCTTTGAATGGAAATTCTTTACCATTCTCATAAAATATTTTTTGATGCAATCCCAGCAAGCTTGATAAAAATGTATGGAGAAGCCATTGGGGCCCGGGGCTTTATCAGAGTCAAATGAGCTGATTGTACTCACCACTTCTTGCTCAGTAAATGGCTCCAAAATATTCATTCTCCTCAGTCATGATGCTACTATGGATATGTTCCAGCAGAGATCGCTCTTCTTCACCTTCGACCATGTCTTCCTTAGCAAATAACGTAGAATAGTGTGCATGGGCAACGATTTTAATCTCTTTATTACCTTTGCAAATCGAGCCATCCTCCAATTTGATCTCATCGATGTGATTTCCTGTCTGTCTTTTTTTAAATTGATTGTGGAAATATCTGGTATTTTTGTCCCCTGAATTTAGCCACGTACTTCTTGACTTCAGCTGCCAATACTCTTCCTCCTTTCTGAAAGCTTGGTAAACTCTGCTCTTTTGAATTGTTTCCTCATGCATCGTTTTGGAATCAATGTGTTGGTCTTCCATAGCACATTGAATTTCTTCTAAGACTCCAACAACGCTCTTTCTAGGTTCGGCTGGGGCTGGGCAATGGGCTTTTTCCCAAACTTTGAGAGCTTTCTTTGTGTTTTTTAATTTTTGTTCCCATACATGGCATGGAGATCCTGTAATGGGGATTCTCCATGACTTTTTCAGAATAGACAAGAAACTTGAATGGTCCAACCACTGTGGACTGAACCTAAATGGAATGGGACCGAGATCCTCCAGTGCTTTAAAGTGGAGTTGGATAGGTTTATGATCAGAGGCAAGGTTGGCTAGTATGCTGGAGGAGATGATTTGTCTATCTGTCAGGAGGTTGCTTTGGACGAGGAATCTATCTAGCCTAGCCATGATATTCCCTTTACCGAGTCGTTTGTTGGACCATGTGTACTTCCCTTTCTTAGGCTTAATATCAATGAGATCCCTGTTGTGGATAATATCTTCTACCTGTTGTTTGAAATAGTCATTCCCACGGAGGCCTCCTCTCTTTTCAGCTCTGGATAGGGTAATATTCAGATCACCTGCTAAGATGATGTTTTGAGGATTATACACATCCAAAAAATCTTCTAGTAGTCTCCAACAATCTTTTTTCTCAGAATGAAGATTCGACACATAATATTAATCATACCGATCTACTTATTGCTTTGCAGATGGGTGAGATCGGTATAAATCCAATGTTGCGTAGCGAATTGATCGTGAAGTTGGAATTTTTCCGAGGACCATAAGGTTGCCAAGCCTCCTGACGCTCCTCGGGCACTGACTGCATAACCCATGTTATGCTTCCACTGATCTTTTCCAATAGTTAAAACTGTCTTGTCATCGAGTTTTGTCTACTGGAAAAGTAGAATATCGAGCATGCCAATTTTTTGTAGATCTTTGACTACTTCTACCTTGCGGGGATGCCCAGCCCTTTGCAGTTCCAGGAGACCAGCTTCATCATTTAGGGTTGAATATGGAGGAGGGAGTTCCTCCTGAAAGGTCCCCATATTTCTTTCCTGCATTCTTGGTTCTGGTATTTCTGTTGAAAACCATGTCTATTGTTGCTTGGGACCCTTGAACTTTCTCTCACTCTGCTTCTTCTTCCCTCAGTTCTTTGATGGATTTTCAACCCAATTTTTTGTTGGATTTGTCGAAGGGTTATTCTGAAGAGGAGGGAGAGATTGGGTTTCTTGCTTTTTTTTATCTCGGCATAGGAGGGGGTTTCTTTCAACATGGTAGAACTAGTGGGGCTGGGAGTATTCTGGGCCGAGGGGATCGAAGGAATTTCGGGGTCCTGCTGGGCTGCATGGGTTTCCTGTTGTTCTCGAATTTCTCCTTCTTCTTCAACCTCAAGGATTTCCTGTATCTCATCTGACTCTAGGGCTTTGAAGCTATTCCCATTGATCAGGGCTGTCAGATCTTGATGTTGCTGATCTATTTTCTGCATATTTGGACTTTTTGTATGATATTTTGTGCCTGCTCTATTGTTTTTTTGGATGGCTGTCCATTGCTATTTTTTCCCGTTCGACTTTGTTTCCACCGGCTTCTTTTTGCATGATCTTGCGAAGTGACCATATTCATGGCAGAACTTGCATTTGAATGGAATCTGCTCGTAATCGAGTTCTTGGATGTGCGTCCATTCTGCTACTTTGAGGTTTATAGCTTCCGGGAGGCCGTGTTCCAAATCCACTTCGACGCATATTCTTGCGCATGAATATTGATCTTTATGGTCTGCTTTATCGATGTGTTTACCTAGGGCATTCTCAATTGCTTCCAGGGATTCAATGTTCCAACAATGGAGAGGAAGGTGGGGCAGCCTCACCCAAACAGGAACAGTTGAGGGAATATCCACAGTTGGGTCAAAATTCGGATTCCATCTATTCATATACAGTCCTTGCGGCCCCATGAAGTATGGGCCATTTCTGAATATTAGCTCGCGATCCCTCTTGCATTCGAAGACGAATGTGAAATATACCTTGCCAAGAAAGAAGGATTTGACATCCTTGACGATCAAAGGTCTCCAGTTTTTTCTGAACCCAATTTTTCGGTGGTCTTGGGGAAGGGCCATAAGCTCGTGAACTGACCGATTAGAGCCCGTTCCACTAGATTTAGGGTTGTCTTGCAAGGAAGATCCACCGGCAGAACAACAGTGGGGATCTCATTTAACTTCCTAACGAACTTTTTCTGAGTGGATGAGATAAGCTTTTCTCCTCGAGAAGAAACGAGTTTTAAGAAATCAGTGAGCTCAGGAGGGAGGCTCTCAGCTCTTGAGGCCATGAGGCACACCCTAGAATGGGCCAATACTGACTGAGGTTAAACCTAAAATGCCAGCGTGAGAACCCTGTACGCTGAGGGTGAGAGGGGTGTGGCCAGTGGCCAGTGACTGAGCCAGGAGGGCTGTAGGTCCTGGGCTGCTCGATCTACCAGGCGAGCGAGAGCTCTAAGGGCCAGATCACTCACGGTCAAATTTTTTCAAAAGGTTCTAAAAAAAAATTCAATTCGTCAACCTTCAATATATTCACCGTTCCATTTTTCTATAATTACAAGCACGCAATCAACCAATTCTTAATGGTGATAGATGTATGTTAGGCTCATGAGAATATGTAGACATATATTTAGGCTGCACATTTCACCCCATGGCATTATCTTACTTAAGCATGTTAGGATTACCCACTTGAATTGAATAATGTCTCATTTACATGGTGGTAAAACTCTATTATAAGAGTAACCAACCAACATTTTTGGGTACAATACATGGTTACACAGACACTCATATGTGAATCTGTTTTCCTCCTCTACACTATATTTTGGTGGTAACTTGTTCTCATGAATGGTTACACAAAAAATCTATGACATCTAATATTATTATCATAGAATGACGGGACTACCAAATAACTACCACATATCCACCATGTATGCACACATAGATTTTGTTTGAAGATCCACTTCCCTCATTTCTAGTTATGTTCCTTGCATTGACTAATGAGTGCATCTAGGTTTATCGATAATAATAATAATAATATATAATAATAAAATATATCCCTCTTAATCTTCATATTTTAAGCATTGATAGATTTGTACTTTAGCATTGTTTTGATTCCTCTTGGTCCTTAATAGATTTGGATTTTTGAAAAGCGAACGTAGTTCCATCTGAACTCTAGATCTATCATTCCTTAAGAGGGATCAAATCACCTAAGGTCCAACCATTTTTGACATTGTAAAAACTTGAGGACACAATGAACCGAAGAGATTTGATCCCTCACTAAGTATGATGAATTCACGATTAAGTTTTTTTTTTTTTTTTTTTTTTGTGTGCACGAATCTCTGTAACTCGTAGGAGTGGCTTATGGTCTAAGAAATTGTGACCTAAGGGCAGCTAAGCCGTAAAAATCACTCGTGGATGGCACTCAGCTTAGGCCACACCAAATCTTAGTATGGATGGATCTTTTTTGTTATAATTAGAATAACTTAATTAATTTCTAAAATTTAAAAACCAAATAGATCAATCTTTGAGATCCTATCTTACCTTTTTTGGGATATAAGATGTCTCCGATCATATTTATTTCCATTCTCTCATAACTACTTCCAATTATACAAAAAATAACCAAATGTAGAAGACACTTTAGATTAGTTTGATTGTAACTCATTATTTTAATCATTGTTTAGAACATATTTTCAATTATATATATATTTTTAATATATTAATATAAAAGATAAATATTAATATTAATGATGAATATGTTAATATATAGTCAAAGCTAAAATACTTTCTACTTGCTTCAAGATATGAAAATCATGATATTTTCTACTTCAAGATATAAAAATAATGTCATTATGAAAATCATGATATTGTCTACTTCAAGATATGAAAATAATGTCATTATTGAAGAGGAGTATGGTCATCTATACATTCAACATATTTGTTATATATTTTTTATTAAAATGTTAAAGTTTTTAGTATTAAATAATTTAATTTTTTTTATTTCTTAAATTATAATTATCCATTTTTTTATATATTGGAATTTTAGTTTTTCCAGGATTAGAAAAATTTTACTACTTTTTAAAATAGTTAATAAATGTGTTGGAAACTTTAAAAAATGTTAATTACCATGGAATGGAAATTAAAATAGATGGAAATAGAAATTTCATTTTCCATCTATCAAAAAAAATAATTTTTTTTATTAGAATAGTTACTAAAATTGTTTATTAATATAATAGTCATTAAAATTTCATTTTCTATGTATCTATAAAAATTAGAATAATTAGTAAAATTATTTGTTAATAAAATAATTATTAAAATTGTTTGTTAATAAAATAATTATTAAAATTATTTATTAATAAAATAATTATTAAAATTATTTATTAATACTATGATTAGAAACATTTAAAACGTGAAATAAACCTCATTTTCCCGCTCAAACAACGTTTATTAAGAAGAATGCTATGGAGGTGTTCTCCCATGCGAATGGCGAAGGACTTCACCCTTAGGGTTTTGAGATGGCGGAGGATCTGTGCATTTCTGGCGATTCTTTCCAGCGGTAGAGCCCTTGTTAATATATTGATAAGTTTTTTAATAGTTGGTTAATGAAGTATTATAAATTTTAAATTTGAAAAATGTTTATGCATTTCAAATTTTATAGTTAGGATATATTGATGTGATTATTAAGATTTTTTTTAGTGATTTTGAAATAAAGATAATAATAAGATTAATTAAAAAAGTTAGAGGATAAAGACTAGTTTTTCATCTTACAATATAATAAACCATAAAAAAATTAATTATTAATTTTCCATCTTGTATATTTCTATAAAGAAAACAAATTCTCAAATATGAGCATGAATAGCTTAGAGTTATATTAATATTAATGTTATGCAATTAATATCATGAATAAATTCATCTAGTAAAAACTACAAATTATACTACAAACTTTAACTTTGAGAATTATTTATTTGTGATTATAAATTGTAAATGGGTTAAAATAACATTATGAATTTTCTTCTCTATATTAATTTTAGTGAATTATTAAATTTTGATTACTGTAAATGAAAATGAATAACTTTATGTAAAATTATTTAGTGATATTAATATCATTATATTAACATGATCAATATATTTATTAAAGAATTAATATAAACAACTCTTTTAATAATTATATTTAGATTTTGTTACAAGAAAAATAAATGTATTTTTTCTTATCATAAGTGAAATGAAATTCTTAATAAAAAAAGTTGATATAATTGTTTTATATCTATATATTTTTATGGATGACAATTGGCATTCACATTAAACTATATATAACAATAATAATAAATTTTCTATAAAAACACAACTTTGCTAATTATGACATGGATGTACTTTTTTCCCCTATTTATTACTTTAAGATGATTTACACTTAATACACTTGTAAAATAATAATAATAATACTAAATAACCAACTTATAATCAATCTTGCTATTTATCTATCAATATATATATAATGTAAAATGTGAACTATATTTTTCCACTATTTATTATTTTATGGTGCTTTGCACTTTGCACTATCCACATATATATATATAGATATAGATATATATATTATGTGATTTATATTTTTTTGCATCGTTTATTATTTTATGGTGCTTTGCACCATATACAAGTTTGTGTATATTAAATAATAATAATAATTTTGGTGGTTTGCACCAGAAATGATCAATCCATGTTGGATTGGTTATGGTGTTTTGCAACACAAAATATCAATCCACCTAGGATTGGTTTTGGTGGTTTGCACCATACACCATGGAATGCCACATATTCATTTAACACCAAAATCAATTTTTTTACAAACACCACTTTTGCACCATAAATCTTAGCACCACTTGTGTATCCCCACATTATCACCACTTTTGCACCACAATTTGAAAATTGAGGATTTCTCAAATCCTTTACAAATAGTGGTGCTAATGTGAGGCTAAAATGCACTTTTCTTGTAGATAAACAACCCTACATAGTAGCATTAGGTGAAGTGATTCAACAAGGTGAACATTCTGAAGATGTGAACAAGCAGCGGTTAGGGAAAAGGTAAATCATATCCATCCATGCCAACTGCTTTGTTCTCAAGACTGCGGGAGTTGCTTCACTAGCAAGAAGCGAATTCTAAGATGATGTGGAGGAGGATTGATTTTCTATGGACTGTGCTAGAAATGGGATATAACTTTGTTTTTACGGATGCAGATATCATGTGGTTTCCGAATCCATTCTTGTACTTTGAACAAGATGTAGATTTTCAAATTGCTTATGAGCATTTCAGTGGAAACCCTACTGATTTGAAGAACAAGGCCAATGGAGGATTTAACTATGTAAAATCTAATAACAAGACAATAGAATTCTATAGGTATTGGTACTTTCCACTAGAATTGTTGGAAAATAATTCCAACAAATAACCTACCTATATTGAATCCATATTGAATGCAATAGCTCCATCAGTAATTGTGGTAGGTAAAGAAGAAGGCATGTGGAAACAACGAAACAGCTCAAAACCTCTAGAAGCTCTAGAGGTCTCTAGAAGAAGTGAAATTGCTATAAAAATTGTATGCCGTATTGTATTCTGAGGTGCAACTGGTTCTGGGCTGCAGGCTCGTTAATATAATAGTGTCTTTTTTTGTTATTCCTGCTCCTCCTCCATTTCCATCAATTGGTATCAGAGCCGAGCTCTTCCCTCCTCCCACTAGTCTCTTCATTGTATGCCCACACTCCCACGTGTAAGAAATATTAGAGCTTGTAAGCTCATATCCCCCTTCGCATTGAGTCTTCTCGGGTGATGTGGTGGCACTGACATAGTAACCATTGTGAACCATACAACTACATTTTGTGAGGGATGTGGAGATGGGTCATATCTTGAGCTATGTGAGCTGGTAGCTGTGTGCAGGATGCAAATGAATTAATGGGGCGTAGCCCGTGCTAGAAGATGAGCTTATTCTATAGAGGGAAGAAAATAGAGTGTCTCCCAATGTAAAAGGAAGTTGTGAGGGAAGCAAAATGATTGTTGGAGACACCTTGCAGATCCTTTCATGCACAAGAAAATATAGAGCCGTAGTTCTATCTCTGTGTGAGTAGTAGCTTCATTTGAGTGACTGAATTTATCCTGCTGTTTTGTTCTATGCTCTTCACCATGATTATAGGTGTGAAAAACCCTTTGCCGAAGTAAAAAAAATTAGGAGTTGTCTATTCTTTGTGGTCGTGAAGAAGCTAGGAAGAGAAGATTGTTTTGTGCCGACTTGATTTCTTCTCCTAAATGAGGATCCGCAGCTGAAGGAGGAAGATGTGATGGTGGAGCTGCTCACTGTTTGTTGTTTTGATTTTCCATAGATGCACAGCTGTACATGATTGAGAAATTTCATTCTATAGAGAAAAATGCCTGCTGTAGGAGATACCTGCATGGAAATCGCTGCTCTGATCGCTGCCACCATTAAAGATTGAAGGAGGCCGTGATCTAGGTAGAAGGAGAACCTGCAAGCTATATTAGGAGAAGGTCGTATCCCATAGTGGTTGAAGCGAAGGAGTCGCGGTTGCAAGAGGGAAAGAAACCCCACTCTGTTCGTTGGTTGAGCATGGATGAAGCCAAATGCTCCAGCATATTCGCCATCTGTTGTTGGCTCTACTTGCGAGGTAGTTGTGGTGGACGCAGTTGAAGAAAACCCATCTATGGAGTAATGGAGATGTGGTGCTAGCTGACAACATTTGAGCTACCATTGGAAAGGGGGGCCGTCTGCTGCCTAAGATAAGAGCCTACATTCTAGGAAGAAATTCAGTCATTTGATAAAGGTCAACAGCTCTGTATTACATCATGAAATTTGGTTTTTGAGTTTTTTCGTAAATGTCTCGAAGATGTTGAAGGTTTCAAACAAAAATTTGCTTTCTTGTATCTCTGCATATCAATGAAATCATGGGCATTATGGTTATGTAATTTGTTTGAGGTGCATGATCGGTTGTACCCAACACCTTAGTTCTTTTTGTCCAAAAGAATTAGTCATAGGCTGGCCTTAGTCATAGGCTTGTTTCCCCAAGGTGTTGTAAGCCTTCTTTTAAAGGCATAGTTGTAGTGCAGTAGCACTGTGTGTGTGAATCTCACACAGACAGAGATCAGTCTGAATCTCTCACAGACAAAGATCAATCTGAATCTCTCACAGACAGAGATCAGTCCAGAGATATGAAATCTTGGACTAAGGGGGAGTAGTTAGTTGGACCAATTGTAATAGGATTTTTGAAAGTCCAAAGAATAGGGCAGAAGAAAGCCCAAGAAGATTGGAACAACATCGCAGAAAGAAAAATAAAAAAGTATTTTGAGATATAATTGATGATATGAGAATTGTTGGAATTATGGGGGAGTGTTGGAAAATAATTCCAACAAGTAACCTACTTGTATTGAATGCATATTGAATGCAGTAGCTCCATCAGTAATTGTGGTAGGTAAAGAAGAAGGCGTGTGGAAATTGCGAAACAACTCGAAACCTCTAGAAGCTCTAGAGGTCTCTAGAAGTAATGAAATTGCTATAAAATTGTATGTCGTATTGTATTCTGAAGTGCAACCGGTTCTGGGCTGTAGGCTCGTTAATATAATAGTGTTTTTTTTGTTATTCCTGCTCCTCCTCCATTTCCGTCAAGAATTGTATCCTGGAAAGCATGACCAAGGTGTGCTAAGTAATATCAAATATGAAGATGCTATAAGTGAAATAGGACTAAAGTTGAGGTTCTTCGACACATTGTATTTTGAAGGATTTGTGAATGAAGATGCTATAAGTGAAATAGGACTGATGTTGAGGTTCTTGGACACATTGTATTTTGAAGGATTTGTGAAGTAAGCAATGATTTTAACAAGGTTTGCACCATGCATGAAATTTTCTGTTATGGGTTGAGAAACAAGCTTCAGGATGAGGTTAATCCTAGCAGATTGGAAACATTTTCAGTCCATGACTTTCCAGCAGAGGATATTGCAGACACTAACATGGAAAATTCCAAGGCACTGCAAGAAGAAGTTGAAATTCTTGAATCGTGAGCAGGAGATTCTGTTGTACCATTTTTTTTGGTTGGAATATTGTAAAGTTAGTCACAGCAGATATAATGAACAAATAAATCAGTCACAACAGATGAACATAGAAGATATGGTGCAAAACTGTGCAAAACATGCAGCAGTGCTCTCTATCCCAGAAAGGGTGAATGAATTACAATACAAACTGTTACAATGAACAGAGCAATTCGAATTGCCTAAGGAGGTCATTCGAATCACTGAATGGAGTAGCTTGACTCAATCTAGGAGTCCTCATCAATCATCGGTGTTGCTCATCAATCACAACAAACAGTCATCCAGGTGTCAAGCTGAGTCTAACTGATCATAATAAATGTAATTGAAGTGTGTAGCACTGATATAGGATCTGGAGGCTCAGTGGGGGCGCATGGGAGGCTAACTGGAGTCAGAGCAAGTCACCTAATCGAACTGGAGGTCAATCGGAGGTGAAACAGTCAGTCAGGAGTGAAATCGGAGTGAAATCAATCAGAATCGGAGCTAACTGAATGTAACTAGAGTGAATCTGCAGTGGTAGGTGAGCAAGTGCGCCCTTCTCAGTCAGTAGGTGAGAAGAGGGCGCCTTTCAGCTTAGGAGGGCTAAAACTCTGTGGAAAGTGGCTCCCGGGTGCTAGAAGAAGGTGGATAAGGTGCTGGAGGCATCAAACTGGTGACTGGACTGCATATCCTGAAATAGATCATGCAAGATCCTGAAGTAGATATGTATCCCGAAATAGATGATCCTGAAATAGATATGTATCCCGAAATAGATGATGGATATCCGAACACCCCCCCTCAAGCTAGACTATGATGTGCCAACTAAAATAATGTGGGGCCCTGGTAACTAAGACCAAAGGTCACCCCAATACAATAATCCAAAAAATGCTGAAAAATAAACTAAGTGAGGAAAGAGGGAAAACCCAGTGGGAAGAAAGCCCCCCCTCAAGTCTAAAGCATAATAATGAATCAATCTGTCTCCACCATGATGGAACTCACCCCCAACAGTGAACGGAGGTAAGAGAACTTCTTCTCAGTGAAGCTCTTGGTGAAGATGTCTGCAATTTGCTCATCAGTAGGGCAATATTGCATAATGATGGTGCGGTCATGCACCAACTGTCGAATGTAATGCATATGAATCTCAATGTGCTTGGTCCTCTGCCGCTGAACTGGATCTGTGGAGATCTTGATAGCACTTTGATTGTCACAAAATAGGACAGTCGAAGTAGTGCCACCAAAACCAAACTCGAAAAGAATACCCTGCAACTAAACTGCCTGAATGCAGGCATTGACTGCCCCTCGATACTCTGCCTCTGCTGAAGAAAGTGCAATGGCTGCTTGCTTTTTGCTGGACCAGCAAATAGCACCATGACCAATCATGAAAACATAACCGGAAGTGGACTTCCGATCAATGCTATCACCTGCCCAATCTGAATCAGTAAAACCAATGAAATCTAGCTCAGAATCTGCAGCATAATGTATGCCAAACTGTCTCGTACCTTGCACATACTGCAAGATCCGCTTGGCTGCTCGCCAATGAAGCTCATGTGGCTGCTGCATATATCTTGACACGGCACTCACGGCATATGAGATATCAGGCCGTGAATGTGTCAAATAAAGTAGTGAACCAATCAACTGTCTATACATACTGCAATCTGCAAGCGGTGTGGAATCTCCCTCCTCAAGACTGATTCCTGAGAGGAATGGGAACGGGGCTGCCTTACATTCAGCCATATTAAACTTCAATAACAGGTCGGAAGCATATTTTTGCTGAGATATAGTGATCCCATCGAAATTTTGAGCTATCTCCAAGCCCAAAAAGTGACTCAGCAAGCCCAAATCGCTCATGTCAAAAGCTAGATTTAAGGCAGTTTTTAGCTTGTTTATTGAAGTAAGTGTGCTACCAGTAATAAGCAGATCATCAACATAAAGTACAATAACCAACAAATTACCTTTAACTCGCTGAAGATAGACATTCGGATCAGATTTGCATCTTTGGAAATTCTGAGAAAGAAGGAAGGAGTCCATCTTTGCGTACCAAGCTCTTGGGGCCTGTTTTAACCCGTACAAAGACTTCTTCAATCTACAAACCAATGATGGATCTGATGTATAACCCTCTGGCTGCTGCATATAGACCTCTTCAGCAAGGTCTCCATGTAAAAATGCACTCTTCACATCCATGTGATGCACCTCCCAGTGCTTGGATGCGGCAATAGCTAAAACAAGGCGGATGGAATCCATCTTTGCAACCGGTGCAAAGGTCTCTGTGTAGTCCACTCCTTGGACTTGGGAAAAACCTTTTGCCACCAACCTTGCTTTATATTTGCTGATAGTGCCATCAGCAGCAACTTTAGTACGGTAGACCCATTTACACTTCACTAATTTTCTTCCAGGTGGAAGAGAAACTAGCTCCCATGTATTGTTCTTTTGAAGAGAACTGTACTCTTCATCCATGGCATCTTTCCATCTCGGATCTCGATGGGCTGAATAATATGATTGGGGATCTGAACCAGCCATCAAATAAAAAATCTCAGGAAGAAATGGATCAGCAATAGAAAGAGCCATACCTGCCCTTTGAAAGTCTCCTCTTGTTCGTCTCGGATCAGCAGGATTTCCAAGATTCGAACCAGCAGATTGTAGAGTATTTTGGGCCCACTTTGGTAACTGAGGGGGATCTGAATGGTCGGATTCCGAACCTGATATGTCATGATCATCATATGCTGCTACAATATCAGAAATATCAGAACTCATACCTTCATTATCGCTGCTCGAATCTTCTTCTGGTGAAGGCGGTGAATCGGCAGTTTTCTCCTCAACTAGTTGCAATTCTTGAAGCGGTTCTTCAAACTGCACACTGCGCTCTATGAATATCTTTTTAGATCTGATATCCATGAGTTTATATGCTTTTGATTCTTCCCCATATCCTATCAATATGCACTCGATACTTTGTGGATCCAAAGCTCATCTCTTCTCAGAAGGAATTCTAGCCCATGCAGTAGAGCCAAAAACTCTCAAATTTGACACATCCGGTTTGTGACCAAAGAATGCTTCGAAAGGAGTCATACCTTTCACGGATGAATGTGGAACTTGGTTCTGTATATATGCAGCAACATTTATTGCTTCAGCCCAAATATTTGCAGCCAAACCTTTTGATTCAATCATGCATGTAGCCATCTCTTTCAGTGACCGGTTTTTCCTTTCCGCTACACCGTTCTGCTGGGGTGTGTAGGGAACTGTATGTTGGATCTTGATTCCGCTTTGGGCACAAAGTTGCAGCAACTCGGACTTGATATATTCCCCACCATTATCAGATCTAAGAGCTTTGATCTTGCTCTCAGTGGTGGTCTCAACAGAAGCCTTAAAATCCTTGAATTTTCCAAGCACTTCTGACTTGTTTTTGAGAAAGAATACCCATGTAAAGCGAGAATAATCATCAATAAATGTCAAAACATACCTTGAACCATTTAATGACATATGGGGCAGCGGACCGCTGATATCAGAATGGATCAATCCCAAAATAGTAGAGGCTCTGCTAGCCTTGCCGCGGTCGAATCTGTGCTCGGGGTGCTTCCCAATAATGCAACCGGAGCATATTCCCTTCGAGGAACGGAGTTGTGGAAGCCCATCAACCATGGATTTATTTGATAGCAGCAGCAAATACTTATAATTTAGATGTCCAAATCTTTCATGCCAAAGCCTACTAACCTCATTACCATGTGTGCGAAGAGCAGTGGGCTTTGCAAGCGGAATAAAGTGCGAAAACTCATAACATTTAGCAGTGTGGTTTGCCTTTCCAACCGCAACTAGTCTTCCACTTTTGATATCAGAAATTTCAACTGTATTAGGGCTGAATGTGACTTTCTTTGGATCACCAGTATGTGTCATTTGATACACAGAAAGGAGATTCGAAGCTAAGGAAGGCACATAGAGAACATTCTGAAAGCATCCATGATCTACATGAATCGTACCTTTGCCCTTTGAAGAAATTTTTGAGTCATCTCCCAAATGGATGGGGATGGAGCTGTTTGGATCGAATGAGGAAAAAGAATCAATATTTGCAGCCATATGATTTGATGCATCCGAATCTATCAAGAGAGTGGGCTTCGAAACCGTTGCCATGAGTGCTTGTCCTCTTTCATGATCGTCATTCCGATCCTTCTTCCTTGCACCGTCAGGAAGGGTTATGTTGTTCTTTTCCAAAAGGAGGGCCATTTGATCTATAGTCTTCTTCATACATGAACTTTCGGGATGAAAGCCACGGTTACAATAAGTACATTTAGATTTTTGGTTACCTTCTTTGCCCTTTTGCTTGGATTTCGAACTGGATGGTGCATCCGTTTGCTTGCCTTTGTCTTTTTGCTTGTGAGGCTCGAATTTGGGCTTCTCCTTCTTTAGCTTTCCTTTACCATTCGAGATCTTGGGTCCTTGAACAAATAGGGCTGAATATTTGGAGCTTATGGACCCCATTTGAATCAACTTGTCATGCTCTTTCGTAACGGACTCAATGAAGGCATTCAAGGTAGGCATCTTCCAATTCGGGGTAGTTAGCCGACCGGAATTGAAAGTGGAGACAAATACCGAATAATCTTTCCCAAGCTTGCTTAGAATGGAGAGGATCAACTGTTTATCCTCTTTGATAACACCACTGTTCTTCAATTGCAAGTTCAAGTTCTTGAATTTAGTGAAGAATTCATTGATGCTCTCGAAATTCTCAGGATTAAGGCCAATCAATTCATTCTCTAATTGAAAAGCCCTAAGCTCATCCTGCTTGCCGAATAGTGTCTCAAGTTGCTCCCATATGGCCTTTGGAGTCTTCAATCCGCTGAGATGGAAGTGAAGATCCTTGGAGATGGAGAGACAAAGAAGACCGTAAGCTTCATCAAGCTTATTGTAGTGTTTGGTTCTTTCTGCCACATTGTTTGGCTCCAATTCAAGACCAAGAGTGACTCGGTAGTATCCTTTTGAACGTAATATGATCTCCATATCATCTTTCCAATCAAAATAATTGAATGGGGTGAGGATAGGCTTTGAAGAAGAGTATTCCATTGCTAGGAGCGAGTCAAATGATGAAGAAGAAGCTTGCATGCAGACTATAGCGAATGGAGATGCTGTAGGGAAGCTTGCATGCAGAATGTAGCGAGTGCACTTGGAGGAGATAATTAACCTGCAAATCACATAAGAACAATCACAATAAGGTCGAACAATCCACCCTTTGAGAGTTGCATCACACCTGGGATTGGATTTCAAGCAATGTTGAATAGGTCCAATGTATCAGATCCAGGAATTATGTGGTAACTCAAGCTTCTGGAGTGGTATTGGAGTATTTTTCAAGCTTTGCATGCACAGGAGCGAATGCCCTTGAGATATCTCATGCCAAACTTTTTGCAATTTTTAGCAATTCAGTCAAATCTTCTTGTATAAACACCTGTAGGAAAGAGATCTTGTCCCTGCAATGGCTCTGATACCATGTAAAGTTAGTCACAGCAGATCTAATGAACAAATAAATCAGTCACAACAGATGAACATAGAGGATATGGTGCAAAACTGTGCAAAACATGCAGCAGTGCTCTCTATCCCAGAAAGGGTGAATGAATTACAATACAAACTGTTACAATGAACAGAGCAATTCGAATTGCCTAAGGAGGTCATTCGAATCACTGAATGGAGTAGCTTGACTCAATCTAGGAGTCCTCATCAATCATCGGTGTTGCTCATCAATCACAACAAACAGTCATCCAGGTGTCAAGCTGAGTCTAACTGATCATAATAAATGTAACTGAAGTGTGTAGCACTGATATAGGATCTGGAGGCTCAGTGGGGGCGCATGGGAGGCTAACTGGAGTCAGAGCAAGTCACCTAATCGAACTGGAGGTCAATCGGAGGTGAAACAGTCAGTCAGGAGTGAAATCGGAGTGAAATCAATCAGAATCGGAGCTAACTGAATGTAACTGGAGTGAATCTGCAGTGGTAGGTGAGCAAGTGCGCCCTTCTCAGTCAGTAGGTGAGAAGAGGGCGCCTTTCAGCTTAGGAGGGCTAAAACTCTGTGGAAAGTGGCTCCCGGGTGCTAGAAGAAGGTGGATAAGGTGCTGGAGGCATCAAACTGGTGACTGGACTGCATATCCTGAAATAGATCATGCAAGATCCTGAAGTAGATATGTATCCCGAAATAGATGATCCTGAAATAGATATGTATCCCGAAATAGATGATGGATATCCGAACAAATATAAGCTGCAACCACTCATAGAAATACAAGTACTTGAGACTAATTTTCTTGTGATGCCATGTTTATGAAGTCTCTCCTTTACCAGCATAATCCCTATTTCCAGGACCCAGATTCCATTGACTTTTGCATATTTCAATATTAGAGAAGATGAAGTGTAAATGAAAAGTTAAACCAGTGACCCAGTGCTTCTTAACAGTTCTCTCTGTAAGCAACTGTCATATTTATGAATTTCCAGGTCTGAAAGTAACATATATTAGACCTTATTTTTTTAAGTATCATTGTCATGATTGTGCTAGAAATCTACAACACTTTAATTATTATGTATGTTGAATCTCTTGTCTTGAGACATGTGAATCTGATTGTTGAAATACCATATGCAGATAAGAAGTCTGAAGCATTTACACAATTTAACAATGCAAGAAAATCCTATCAACATTAAAGTGTAATCTACAGGAACCATAGTGTAATTCTTTGACAAGATCAGTAAGCCTAAAAGTCACTTTCCCTACAACAACAAATTTGGTTCCAAACCCCCAATATCTTAAAATTATTTAATATGCCAAATATTTTTAGGTGGATGTGGCCCTTAATGCCCTAAGTATTTGAAACACAGCTCTGATACCAAATGTAAGAACCTTAAACTCATAATTTCCACTATAATAACAAATTTATAACCAACATGCAAGGAGATCTCTATACCAACACAAATAATTTGATATCCTGTAAACTCATAAAAACTAGTATACAACAAGAAGCAGTGTGCATAGAAGATATGTATACAAAAGAGTGGATCTAATCAACAATATAACATAAAATATTCTATGGAGATTTAAGGATCCTTACCTGGTTAGATGACCTAGAAGCTACCATTACCTTGACATCTCCAATGCCGGCAACTGAAGGTCGGGGGACGACTCTCCACCCAACCAACCCCCAACTAATGGCTGAGGCCCCTGAGCCCCCAACAATTAACCCTATGCCAGAGCTTGCTTGCTTTCCTCTTTCTTGGCTCATCCAGAGCTCTCCTTCCAAAATGCCAAAAGACAAAAAGATCCCTCTCTCCACTTCTTCTCCTCCTTTTATCCCCCCCTTCTCCCATTTTCTTAATTTCTTATTTAATTTCCATCTTTATGAAAAATTGCTTTCCGTTCCTTCTTTTTCATGTTTCTTTTTATTATTTTACATTATATTTTATTACATTAATCTAGGGTTGGGAGGTGTGGGTGGAGTCCTCTACGATTGTGACGGAAACAAGATGAAAGACTTCGCCTGGGGTGTTGCCAAAAGAACAAACAATAGCGCTGAATGGACAGATCTTACTAAAGGTATGGAGATCGCAAGGGAAGAAGGTATCATTGAATTAGCAGTTTGTGGTGATTCTATGCTGGTTATAAAGGAGGCTAGGAATTTGAGCAAGAACAGAAAGATCCCTGCTTCAAAAGTTCACAATCTTGTAAAATATCTGGTTAGCGAATTTAAAAGCATAAGTTTTCTTCACATCTTGAGAAACAATAACCAAGATGAAGATGTGATGGAAAAAAATGGAGCTAAATTAGACTATGGCGTTCTAGTTAGCAACCAAAAGGTGAAGTATAAGGTTTGGATTCCTTGCTTTTAATTATTTCCTACATGTCTTCAACATCAGCTGAGTGACATCACAAGGGAAGGATTTCTAGAATTTTTAGTTTGATTCAAATGCTCGAATTGGATGTCATAGCCAAAGTTCAAAACCCAAATTGGGGCCTCGATATGAGGGACGCTCGCACACTTCCATCACATGGCTTCCACATGGGAATCATGCAAACTCTCACCTCCAACGGTTCTTGAGGCTAGACACTATTTAAGTTTGGCTACCGAGTAGGTTGGCATACCCTTAGTTTCGTGAGTGAGATCATGGCAGACTCTGGTGCAAATCGTCTCCATGGTAAGCAGACTGCTCCTCGTTTTGACAGTGTTCTCCTTGATTTCAGAAAATGATTCCCCTCATGGCCAGGGGGTCAGGATTGTCTGGCTTGTGAACAACATCATGAGAAGGTTCGAGTTTGTGGGGGCTCAGATGAGCATCAGGGCCTTGCGGCCTCCCTAATTGTGGTAGATGACCACTTGACTATCTTGGATGCCCAAATCCGCGTCTTAAGAAATGATAACTATGAAATTAAGTTGCCTCTGCAGTATTTGAGTGCCATGGAGCAGGTTGGTCGTTTGGAGGCTAGTAACAGTAACAGAAACCTTCGTGCGAAGGTGTACAGGCTCTGTATGGCTCTAGATGGTGGCTGCTCCTGTCATAACCTGGATGCCCAGATCAGGGCGGTCTGTGTCGTCACCAATAGAATTGAGGTAAAGGGGGATAACATGCGCAAGGAGCTTGTGGAATTGAAGCTAGAAATCTCAAGCCATGGAGAAGCTGGAAACAAGGAAGCTGAGTTCCGCAACTAGCATGCAATCACGGTTTTTTTGGGGATTTTTCTATATCTGACTGCATTTTTTGGTCTCTCTGCCTGCTAAACATTTTTTATTTCCCCTCTATCCTGTTCAAATTCTCTCATCCAGTTGATGTCAGTTTGAATTATCATAGGTTGCTGGGAGTATGCAGTTCTTCTGGACATTTAAGTTTCTCCCTGGTCTTCTTTTTGTTGAATTTAGATGATGATATGTAAAAGATGAAGGCTAAGAAATGGTAGCTATCCACTGTCAGGTAGCAGGCATGTTCTTACACTGTGTAATCTAGTTTCTGCCATCTTTTTATTAATGCAAAAAATCTCTTATCTGTTTTCGTCAAAATATATATATATAAATATAATATATTATATTAAATATTCCCTATATTCATATATTAGGGTTGTTACATCTCATCAGTATCAATGTACTAAAGTCTTACAAAATCTCTTTGGACCATGTATCTAATGTAGTGGTATTTAATCTCAATGTGATTCAACTTTTCAAGAAACAAAAGGTTTTCTGAGAGCTTAATGTAGATCTTACTGTTAGAGCAAATGATAATAGTCTCAATCTTCTCACCGAACATCCCAACAAGTATCTTCCTATTCCACACAACTTATTGGCAAGCATTACTCGCTGCAATATACTCTTCTTTTGTAATAATCTGGGCTATGGAGCCCTACTTCCTAGTGGACCAAGAGATAATAGATGATCCCAAGCTAAAACAATATCCATATGTACTCTTTCGTTCCATAGTATTACCACCCTAGTCAAAGTCGGCATATCCAAGTAGCATCACTCCACCACTAGAAGCATATCTGAATCCATAAGCAATAGTACTGTGAAGGAATCTAATCGCATGCTTGGTAGCAACCCAATGTCTATGTCTTGGCTCATACATGAACTAACTCAAGATAATCATAGCATAACATATGTCTTGTCTAGTATGTATCAAATACATCAGGGAACCAATGAGTTGTATATACATGGTAGGATCCACCAGAGCTTATTCAGAATATGAATCATGTAGTTTCTTCAAATTAGACACCATTGGTGTAGACATGAAATTATGATCCATCATACCAAATGTGCGTAACACATCAACTGTGTGCTTTCCTTATGAAAGAAAGATCTCATCTTTCATTTTCCAAACTTATAGACCAAGAAAATAGTGCATCAGACCTAAGTCTTTCATTTTTAAATCATAAGTGAGATCCCTCTTACACCAAGCTATCTGTTGTTCCTCTCCAGTAAGGAACTAGTCATCAACATAGAAAACCAAGATCAGTGGTTGGTTCTTCACAACCTCAAAGTACAGGTTCAGGTCACCTTCACTTTTGGAGAATCCCAATATCTAAAGATAGTTGTCAATCCTCGAATACCAAGCCCTCGGGGCCTACTTAATCCCATACAATGATTTCTTAAATTTTCATAAATGGGACTCCTTCCCATGAACTACAAATCTATGAGGTTGTTTTATGTATACTTCTTCCTCAACTTCACCATTAAGAAAGGCAGTCTTCACATCCATATGGTGAATTTTCCACCCCATAAATGAGGCAAGGGAAATGATGGCTCAAATAGTGGTGTACCAAGCCACAAGAGAGAATGTCTCATCATAGTCTACTCCTTCTTTTTGTGAGAAAACACTAGCCAAAAATCATGCTTTATATTTTTCAATATTGCCATCAGCTGCATGTTTGATTTTATAAATCCACTTGGAAGTTACCACATAATTCACTTCCAGTTTACGAAACACTTCCCACACATCTTTTGCATGATGGATTTGTATTCTTCCTCCATGGAATATTTCCATACATGCTGCTTAGCAGCTTCCTCATAGGTGGTGGGTTCTGAATCACTTATGTGACTCATCTAATATACATATCTTGAATATATTTTAGGTCTCCTTCACTCTATGAATGTTCCTGGTGGTGCTCCATGTTTTTCTACCTCTTGCAAAATGTCTTAACACCAAGAATACATCCTCTTGGCAGGAGCTTCATCAAGAAACCTTTCTACCAGTTGTTGTATCTCTTCGGGATCAAGCAGATCTAAGGACTCTTCTAGCTTCTACCTCTCAACATTTTAATGGGGAGAATCTGAAGTTGGATCCTCCATCATGGGAGTCTCATGCTCCTCCATATATGAATCACACTGATGTTCTTTAGAGTGCTTGAAGGAATCCTATTCATGAAATGTTACATCTCTACTAACTTCAATGTGCCTTTGTCCTGGAACATGGATTCTATAAGCATTGGAGGATTCACTATATCCAACAAATGTGCATTTATTTATGGATGGATCCATCTTTGTCCTCTTCTCTTTTTTCACATGAATGTAGATAGGACAACTAAAAATATTCACGTGTCCAACATATGGATTTTCACTTGTGAAAACTTCGTCAAGAGTCTTTTCTCCCAATATAGCATGAGGACTTATGTTATGTATATAAATAGCAGTTCTAGAGGCTTCTTCCCATAAGGAAGTGGGTAGATCCTGATCACACATCATAGCTTTTGTATCCTCACAGATTGTTCTATTCTTTCTTTCAACAACCCCATTCTACTGGGGGTTGTAAGGTATATACAATTTTCTTCTTATCCTTGCCTCTCGACATAATTCATTAAAGTCATGAGACTCAAACTCTCCTCCATTATCATATCTCAAAGCACGAATGTGCATTCTAGTATGATTCTCAATCAATTCTTTAAACTCTTGAAACTTGTTGAAAGTTTCATTGTTTGACTTTAGAATACTTGCAAGAGAAGTCATCTATGAAAAGAACATAGTACAAATAACCACTCAAGGATGGTGCTAACATAGGACCACATAGATTAGAATGTATCAAGTATAGGATCCCTTTGGATCTTTTGGTACTACTTGGAAATCTCTTCTTGGTGTTCTTACCAAGAGCACAACCTCTACAAATACCATCATGTTTAGATTGAAACACGTGCATTCCTTTTACCATCTTCTACAAGTCGGGTAGCGCTTTGAAATAAATATGACCAAGCATCATATGCCATAGTTCACAAGGAATGACTTCTTCATGGATTATGGCTTGAATGAGCTTTCTAGGAACTTTGTAGAGACATCCCTCTCTAACTCCAATTACAGATGCAGAGTTCAAGTCTATATTCTTAGGCCATAAGAGCACTTTATTTTCCATAACGATTACTTTGAATCCTTTATCTTATAGAACTAAAAAAAACAAGAAGTTATTCTTCAGACTGGGGACAAACAAAATTTAATCAACATGCAGTACATCTCTTGAATCCAGATGAAAAGAAGTGGACCCAACTCCTTGGATTGAATAGGTGGTATTATCTCCAAGCTCCACCTTACAGGGGAATTTATTTTCCTTTAGATATGTGATAACACTCATATATCTATTCATGTGTTTGGATGTGCCGCTATTCACCAACCATGTCTAATAACTAGTGGTAATAGATCCAAATAGGGATGAGACAAGATTGTAATCCTTCCTTATCTCACTAGTACAAAATGAGGGATAAGTGACTAGGTGACTAAAAAAATTAGTCACCAATGTTTTTTCAAGGGATAAATGACTAAAATTGAGCAATTTTAAATAAGCCAACTAAAAACGACTAAGATAAACGACTAATTTAGTCATGGGATAAAATATATGACTAGATAACAAGTGACTAAAATAAAAATGACTAACATAAATGACTAATTTAGTCACCGGAATATAAATATGACTAGCTAACAGCTATTAATGTGAATTAGTCATTTATGTTAGTCATTTTTAGTTGTGTCACACTGGCAATGGAAAATTACAATTTTGATAGTGAATTTGTACAATATTTTACTAAGTTTTAACAATGCATATGGGTTTAGAGATATTACTATGGGGGTCATGGTCCATGTGTGTGGTCCCAAACCACCATATTGGCCCTCCACAGGGGATATTTTTCCTGGAAGTGGGATGTGGTGCTCATTTTGAATTTTAGAACACTATATATGGTTTCTAACACCACAGGAAAATGATCTAAAATTCTAGTATGCTCAACACAGGTCTTCTAATTGACATTGTCCAAGAATTCTAGCAATTGACTTGGCACTTTCATATTTTGAGGGGGATTTACCCAAACCGGCTTGGCCTTAATGAATTCACTATGAGTGTGGCCTTGAAGAATTCACAATAAGCACCTTCTCAATAAACTATGTTAGACATATGAAGAATATGAATGCAACCAATCCTCTTTTAAATACATAAGTTTGTAGTGCAGAACATTGATGCAAGCCAAAAAAATACCTTCTTAGCCTATTTTTTTATTCATTGCCGATAAAAAAACATACAGTCCTCAGTGCTAAAAAGCAGAGCAAAATGCATATAGATCCTTCTTAGCCTATTTATCAACACAAGAGATCAATAATTAGGATAAATAAGAAAATTTGGTTAATAATCAACTGCTCATCTATGCTTCAATTTCCCTAAAAACATTTCCATTTATTGAGCACTGATAATTATACACAATTTTGAAATTTCCATTTGATGGGTGGATGGGATGTGAATTTCTAGGCCTGGTCATGGCATTTCATAATTCCTCATATGAATCCAACACCCATAGTTAATAATGTTTCGAAGTACTTTTAGACTTAGGCTCCCAAGAAAAAATGGTTCTAATTATAATTTGTGATACAAGGACCTCCTTGAAGGCATTATGCCCTAATGTGAAAATTCCACGTTTTAGAACTTGGAGTAGTCATGTTTTACAACTTGGAGCTAACATTATCATGGTGGTGTGGCAACATGTGAGATTACCACGCGATCCTTAAGTAATTCTCCCTTGTTCCTTGATCCATGTCAATTACCTTTTCCTTTCATCGTTGATCAAATGTGATGTATGATTTGCTTTGATTTGATATTTATATCCATGGGGGTTCTTAGACCCACAAAAAGCATAAATTTATATACCTTCAAATCCAGTTCAATGCAATTATCATGTCCATATCTTATTTCACCATTTCTACTTTCGTAATAGTATCCCTTCGACAAATCCTCCAAGTTGCATCATGTGCGTCATCATAGTGTGGTTGAGTTGAGTCTTGTATATTTCTCGTCTTTCCCTCTGAGCATCATCTTGTCGTGAAGGTGGTTTCATTGTTTTCAGCTCATCGTACTGATTGCATTCATATTTTGTTTGAACAAAACCATTGTCCTTTGACCCTCTCGATAGTCTATTAAAGTTTCGGCAAGTTCATGTATTTTGCGTCATGTTAGCTAAAAATTGTCAATTTCACAACCTCCATTAATTCTCCATATGCATCCATTCGTCATGGTTCTCCTCACACTTGAGTTTAGAAAGTTCTAAAGTACCCCGGGTCCCTCCTCTACAATAAATCGCCAATATCCTCCATTTTGAAAAGAAAAAAAATCTTCATTTTTGTAATATATATATATATATATATATATATATATATATATAATATATATATATCCTCCTCTGTGTATATTATATATAAGTTACTACATAGTTTATAGTTTAATATAATATATACAAGTTAATATATAACATTCTAGTATATTCATAATATACTATCTAATATTAATATAATATAATATGTGTATATTATATATAAGTTAATACATAGTTTATAGTTTAATAATATATACAAGTTAATATATAACATTATAGTATATTTATAATATATTATGTAATATTAATATAATATTGCATGTAATATAGATGTGCGGTATTTATACGTGTATGCTTAGGCAAGTATTACAAAAGAAATATTAACTTAAGAGCTCACATGTGATCCATGTTTTGAACATCAAGAACATCCTTGTGATCTGTGTTTTGGATTCTTGTATGAGTAGGTGTGCACTTTATTAAGAACATCAAGAAATGCAAAGAGATTCTTAATTCATAAAATGTACTTACATATTTTGAAGTATGAGGTGAATACTTTTGCAACAACATTGTGAATGGTTCAATATGGGGGTTTTAGCAAGAAAACTTGGTGCTGCTATTGTTTCCGTTGAGCATATATATTATGGAAAATGTTCCATGTTCAAGAATCAACTACAAGATACCTTAGTGTATTGTTCCGCCTAATGTTTCCTCACCTTAGTTGTGGATTTATAAAAATATGATTCAAACTATGAATCTTTTGAAAAATTGATAAGTGTCAAAATCTAAACTATCAAGGAGGTTGAGAAAAGGTTTTAAAAAGATGTATCACAATCTCTTAAAAGTGGTTTTTGAGGCTACAACTAGTTTAGGATGCTCAAAGACATCTTTTCAAAATGGTTTTTCATATCCCTAAATTCATTAAGGGATACCAAGTGTCAATTGTTAGGCCATTTCAAAGGTATAAAGGTTCATTAAACTCCTTGATTTTCTAAGCTCCAAAATCAATGAGATAAAGCCACATGTCTAGTACATAAATCAATGTTCTATGTTCAAAGAATCAACTACAAGAGACCTTAGTGTATTGATCCACTTAATTTTTCCTCAATGTACTTGTGGATTTATATAAATACTATTAAAGCTATGAATCCTTTGAATAATTACCGAATGTCAAAATCTAAACTATTTAGGAGGTTGAGAAAATATTTTAAAAAGACTTGTATCATAATGCCATACCACACCTATTGACTATGTTGCAGGTTTACTAAGATGGTGTCACAAGTTTGCATAGTGTCCTTTTGTTTCTTAAAGGATATCTATTTGCATGGTTGCAGCATTTCAAATACCAAATCCTTAACTTCAAAGTTCCTTTCATTGCGATGTTGACTTGCTTGTTGTTTCACCTTGTTTTGTTCTAACACCAAGTTGTCCTTCAATAGTTGGAGAACCTCTTTTTGGTGCTTGATGCATTCCTCAAATTATTGAAACTTAAAGTTTCCTCTATGTAGGATGACACCTGCACTTATCTATTGATAGATAATATTGACCTAATGAGTCGTAAAAGAATTTTCAACAATATGGACTTTCTCCACAACATTAAGATGGCTAGAAGATGGATCAACATTGCCTACTTATTAAAGGATTGGGATGTGGAAGCCCCTCTTCTTATTACTCAATTGAGTGATCAAATTTGAGCTTAGGCTCAATATTTATTTTAATCTTAAAAAACATTTTAATCTAAAAAGATCATGATCAGGTATATATAACTTGTAAAAATTTGGTTTTAACTTAGGCAATGAAAACATTATTTTTTAATTTAAATTGTATTTTGATTATTAAATTTTTAATTTATAAATAAACAAAAGATCAATATAATATAAATTATATTATATAAATAAATAAATAACAAACAATATTGTATATTATATATATTAAAAAACCAAACATTACATAAAACACAAAACAAAACAAACATTGCCTCCCACGCAAAGTATCCTTACCTCCCAACTTTTCGATCTCCCTCCCAACTTTCCGACCTTCTGCGTAGATCTCCCGCTAATTTTTCCCTCCTCGTCTATGACAAAATTTCAGAGCTAAACATGTTCATTTGGAATGCTATGATTAAAGGATATGCCAGTAAAGAGATCTGCAATGAAATGAAACATTTTCTTTCTGTGATGAAATGCAACAGACGTATATCTGGATCAATAAGTTTACCTTTGCCTGCGTTCTTGTTGTTTTCACAGATTGGCCACAGGGGAAGGATATTCGTGAACATATTGTTGGATGTGGGATAGAGGTGGATGTCCAATCGAGTCGTGCTCTTAGATCAATGTATGGAAAATGTGGTTGTGTGAAGGATTCACACGATGTGTTTGACAAAATATCTCAGAGTGATATTGTTTTGTGGAATGCCATGGTTGCAGTCTATGCTCACAGTGGGTTTCGGTTGAGGCCTTGGAATTATTTTGTGAAATGGAGTCTGCTGGTCTGCAATAGGGTCAGGAGATTGACATGCAATGAGGATGGCTTTGCTAACAACTGCAAAGAATTTTCAGAATTTTCACCAGACCAATCATCCTTTCCCATCTTCCTTGCCATAACCCACTTCTATATATCCTCTTTCCTTCTTATTTAAATGCCATGTAAGATCTACTAGTTTCCCCACTATCTCAGCCACCACTGATTTACCGAATTCCCCAATTTTCAGTTTCAACAGAGTCCACTCATCATCCCTAGTTTAATCTTTCTATAACAGAGGTCCGAGGTTTCAATCCTTAAGAGAACACATAGATGACAATGGCCCTTGCACCCTCAATGATGATGAATGGGAAATCCCTCCAAATGACCATCCACTACCAAGAAAGATGAGCGGTGAAATGATCCTAACTTAGGGGCAGAAAACCCACAAAATGGAGAATCCAATAGCCCACCTCGTAGTGTGTGCGGTGCCAGGTCAACCGGGAATGGCCATGTTTATGCTATGATGTTGATGAATGGGGGGAGATGGATAACCCAAATGACGAGTTGGAACAGACAAGGCTTCCTGATGCAAACCCACCTTCATTGGAAGACAATGAATGGGGTGCAACAAGGGACATACCATCTAAGGAATGTGATTGTAGTGTTGAAGACAGTGGGCTTGTAGAGCTCAAGCGATGCTTGGTGGATTATTTATTTGGGACTAAGTATGGGCTGAGAGCTAGCAATCAGACCAGGGCTGAAATTGGGGAGTTGATTTCTCAGCTTGAAGCTCAGAATACCACCCCTATTCCAACTGAAGCACCCTCTCTAGGGAAAGTGGGTTTTACTGTACACATCATTTTTTGATCTATTTCCATGGATAGCAACATGCACCTTGCCATTTGTGAAGATTGAGAAAATATGCCAAGAAATCGATATAGACAAGCTCACTATAAAGAATAATGCTTCTTACAGTGGCCCATTTGGCACTCTCTCTTTAAAATATCCAGGAAATTTATCTCCTGCAAGAAATGCACCCATGTCTAATGAGGTCATCTTCCTATTAAAAAAGGACCTGGAACATATGTCTAGAACCAATGTATTACATCTATGTTGTAGGTTAAACTTGGCCAGCCAAGTCCATATGAGCTAGGATTTGCCAACTCTTTTTCAGTGGAAGAAATTGGTGGTGTTAGAGTAAGGCCCTGTTCACTTTCTTGGATAGAAAATTTGTTATAGATTTTTACAATTTGATCATATTAAGTGTCCCATGTTTTGGGTCTTACAATAATGAATTGTTAATTTAAGAGCTATTTTGACACCATTCCTAGCATGCTGTAGGTAACTATTGTGAAAAATAAAGGTGGAAACTTCGTGTCAATAGTGGCACTCTGTGTAAGTACATATGGTATATTGAATGACCTTGAGAGAGTGGTTGATGATGGGGTAAACAACTACAAGGTATTTTTCTTGGAGTTTCCTATAAATGTGTAATGATTTTTCCACGAGGAGTGGTCTATTCTACTAAATATTGATTCAATCCTAAATTTTCTCTCTATCTACATTTCATGTGTTTTTGGGGATTTGCTAATCTATATATTGCTTCAGGCCATATGCATGGACAATCGTATTCTCCCTAGAGCTGGTGCAACTGAAATTGAACTAGCAAGAAGACTTAAGGATTTTTCCTAAAAAGAGATAGGGTATCTGATATTGACATATATATTTTTCATAGGGTTGACAGTGTTAGATCACATAGGTTTTCTTCTCCTGTCTATTTAGGTAGTGGCTGGTCAAAAAGCGATCCTCTATTGTAATTCCTTATTTAGAGTCATTTTAAGTCATTCAATCTTCAATTTGAAAGAAATGTGATAGGTTCCAAATTTGATGATAGGATTTGTTAGGATGGATAAATCAAAAATCTTGTTTGTTTATCTTCTTGATGTTTCATGTAGAGGAAGACGCTTCAGCTGAAAATTTTACAAGATGATCAAACTATGGGCTCCCATACCCGTGAGATATATCATTATGAGTTTATACCATTGTTGCACAATAAAGAGTTTCCTCTGAGTAGTGGCTTTTGTCCTTCTAATAGAACCCCATGGTTGTTAACTACAAGGAAAATAAAATTGTTGCTGAGAACATCGTGGAGAACTTCTGTAAAACATGTCCATTTATGGTACATTTCTCCAATATATTTTACAATTTTTTGGTTGTGCGTTGTATGTTCATTGTCGTTTCTAGCAGGAGTATAATTTTTTTTATTTTTCCGTGAGGCTCTTGATCAACAAACATGTAGCATACTCTTTGATGTTGTTTTTGGTGATCAATTGCAGGCTTCTGACTCCCCCAGGCACGCCACTATTTCCTTCATTGGATCAAGAGACTCCACTTGTTGACGTGTCTGAGAGTGTCTCACTGCAGAGCAAGTCCATATCCATTCCTAGAAAATCAATGGTGAGCCTTATATAACTCTTACCTATCCAAACGGGATGAAAATATATATTCAATAGGTTCTTTATTTCCCTGTTCCATTTACACAAGGTCTTGCTTTCGTGTGTGGGTCTGAGGACGTGGTATCTCTCTATCTATGGTCTACATAGGTTTCTAGTGATTGAGATAAAGTAGCAGTGCTTAATACCAAATATTCAATCTTTGATCTTTGAAAGGAAAATCATGGTTCCATCTGCCAACTATGATGCTTGCAGTTGGATTAATTTTTACATTGACTGCTACCAATAGTCATTGGATTTTTGGGAACTCTTTGTTCTATCATGCCTATTTGTTTTATTTACTCCTATTGCAGCTCATTTCTTGCTTTCTTAAGTCCAGCATATTTATTCTATTGTAGATAGAGTCTAGTCCAATGAGGATTCGAAGTAGCTCTATCCCACAACATTGAAGCCTTGTTTCTTGTTCAAGTAGTATCAATAACTACCGTAGAGGTAGAGCATCCTCAGTTCCAAGTTCTAGTGGGAGTGTCAAATTCTGTCCTCTAACACTTACACTCAAGTCATCTAGTGCTACAACCAGCTCTTCTACACCACCTTCAAGGTCCTCAACATCAACATTTCAAAAATCTACCACAAGTTCTGGTGGCTGTTCATCATCAGTAAGGAAAGTTGGACCTCTACAGGGAAAAGAAACCCATGGAGGGTCTTCCTCCCCCAAGCTACAAGTGTGCCCAACCAAATGTTCCCAATTTTTACTCTCATCCAGTTGTGAATCTACGTACAACTATATCATATTATAATGTATCACGTACAAGGGGCTTGTCTCCAGCATCAAGGCATAGGAGGGATATGGGAAACGATTATGGGCATCAACCTGCATCCCCTAACTTTTCTAGAAGTGCGAGATCACCAGAAAACCATGACCATTATTCTTATATATCCCAAAGCAAATGTCACACAACATCATCAAACAATGATGTTGTGTCAGTTCACAAACCTGACAGAATGAAAGAAACATATGTGAGTAAGAGACCCCAGCCACCTTCAAAAGGTTCAGTAAGATCAATATCCACATCAAATGTTTCAGGTGGCCTTATGTCCAAGAGGTCTTTGAATTCTGGGAAGCAACAAATTGTACGTCTCATATCTCAGGGAAAGTATCAGTTGCATGAGTTTTTAATGATATTACAATGTGTGATGCCCTTCCCAATGCTGATAGATTCTGTTCCTATATTTACTTAGATAGGAAAGTATGAAAATGTTTTTGTGGCTTAGATAAATATGTATAACATGCTCTTTTTGTAAGCCTCTAATTTGGTGCTCACTGGTTATTGTTCACCTTTAAAAGCATGCTTTCTATTGTAAAGAAGGAAGGAAGAAAGAAATTATATTAATTTCCACAAATAAACAAAGACAAATGGGGAGCGCTTAGGGTATGTCCTTTAGAAAATGACCAAAACAATGCATAAGTGTATGTAAAATGAGATGAAACCTCAATCATGGAGTGAGGAATGCCCCTATAAAACAAGGCAAAGAGAGCCAGTGAGGTCCTGATGAAAAGAGCAAGTCGGCTGAAACCATCATCTGGATCAAAGGGGGAGCTTGAATAATCAATCACTATGAAATCACCAATATATCTCCAAAATGATTTGATCAGGGAAAAAGTACAAGCATTTTGCAGCAAAATTGATGGCGTCCATGATGGTACACCTCAAATCCCATGTCTAATATACCATACCAAAAATATAACAGTATCAAAACGAAAAACATAAATGAGAAGCAACGCAAAGTAAATCATACATTAGCTGCCACAAATCCAATCCCTGAGAGGGGTCATTTCTATTATCTTTGTGACTCCATCTAGGCTCATTAAAATTGTGCTTTCCATTCGTTTGTCTGAATATTGATTCTTCTATCTATCCCTGTGTCTCTTGTTTCTCCTACAGTGTCAAACATGGGAGGGTGAAATGATTGACACAAATAAATAATGCTGTATAATATTTTAAACAAGCTATGTTAACGTATATTATTTTGTCAATTTTTGTGCTCCTCATTTGACCATATTTGTAAATCAAGGATTTCATTTTTTTCAATCTGCATGCTATCTAAATTTATGTTATACCTGCACTGTGTATTTTGGGATTACTCTGGTAAATGCATAAACAATGCAGAGTTTCTTCTATCTCTGGACATGGTGGAGTCATATCAACTCTACCTAAGGTATAGATACATCTTACAAAGGAAGTTCCAACTAATGTTATTCCTAAAAAGCCTTATTTATTTGACTCAATACAGTAGAAGCTAAACCAGATCATCAGATTATGTATTTGTATCAATAATTCATACTTTGATACTTAGTCACCACTGTTTTTTACATGTTGTGTGGCTAGATGGTAAGAAAAAATGCTTCATCATAGTAGAAATTTTGTATAACTTCATAAGTTATTTATGTTGGTTTCCTTCTCAGTTGCTTATGCTTCAATTAATAGCAATCTTGTTCATTTATGTGTATGCAGGTTGTTCGTCAAAATTCACAAAACATGTTCAGGCCTTTACTAACAAATGCACCTGTGACATCTTTTTATGCCAATAAAGACACTACTTTACTACGATGTACAAATAGTTGTAACTTATCAGTGGCTACAAGTAGTCAGAGAAGTTGTGAGCAGACATTGAGGGCGCCTGTTGCTACAATTGTTAATCAGGTTAATAAAGACCTGGGTAGTGAAAATAGTCAGGTCTCATTGCTTGGTGGCAGTGAAAATATCCCAGTCTTTGAGAAGATGGAGGTAAAGAGTCAGATTTGTGGGAGCATTGTAGTGGTTGTGGTAGCCACCAATCAAAATACCATGTATCTCCTGACCCTTGCAATTTCTCAGTAGTTGGGGATCAATTTCTTGGTGGGCATGATAGTTGCGACAACTTTAACCTTTGTGAAAATAATATGAGAGATGCAAATGATTGGACACATGGCAAGTTGTTGATGGATATGAATGCAGAAAATTTCCCAGTGATATAGACAGTAGCCATTCTAACAATTGTCAACATCGTCACATTAGGCATCCTGAGCACACTTACCAGGTATCTGACACCTTGGAAGGAAGGATTACCTCTTCGGATCCTCAAAGACAGAAAATTACCTCAATTGACTGTGATCACACTTTAGGTAGTGACACCTTTGCTAAGAGAGATATCTCTGGAGATCTTCACCAAAGAGAAGCGACATTGAAATTCAATAATGACTCCCGAGGTAGCCATTCTACGGGTGATGAAGAATCTACGTCCTCTCATAATTGGCAATACCTGCAGGTGGAGGCTTTCAAATCCATTTACTTACCAGGTAATGATTCTTGTCTTGGAGGATATTGGAATGGGTTGAAGAATGATCTAAGACATGATGAAAATACTCCAAGTTCAATGGATAATAATCCAAACTCTCTCAAATCAGAAACCAGTATTTTAAGCCAAACAAACATTAGAAGAGTGGATTCAGAGACCTCAGCCAGTAAAGTAAACTTGGAAATGTTTGTTGCCTTGACTCCTGGAGAAGATAGCAGCATGCATCAAGCTCAAGTTCTTAGTGAAGATACTGTTGATGATAGTGTTCATTCATTTGTTGATGTTCTTGGTGAGAGATGCAGTCTAAAAACCAAGACATTAGATAGTGCTTTTACTGAAACTAAAGGTAGAACAAATGGACATGAAGGTGGATATTTAGAGGCATATTCAAGGAAATATACTGGTTTACCTCTACAAGAGATGTCGTTGGGTGGTCAAAGGGATGAGGAACTGATTGTTGAAGTTGCACTAGAAAGAGTAAGTCAATAATCAAATTGGCTATCAAAGCGCATGTCAATGTTGGAAACACAGGATCAGAGGTATAGCTGCCCCAAAAGCCCTGAATTGTCTGAGAATTCTGGGTGTGATTTCTTTGAGAAAAACATGGTTAATGCAGTAACACAGGCATCATCAGGACCACCTCAACAAGAAAAAGAGTGCAGAATTGGTGATGAATATTTTGTTACAATTGGAATGGGGGACTCCATACAAGCTTCAGGTATTGTTGAAGTGTCAAATGAGTATACATACGAAAAAGAAAGCAAGCCATGCGACTCCAAACAAGAAAGTGAAATCAACTCCAAAACTGAGCTTGTATTATTCATTGTCAGTCCAAACAATTTAGGGATGGGTACAGAGATTTGTGCAACATCAGAAGGGTGGAAGAGTAATGGTGCAGATACTATACATCCTTTTCCAGACTGTGAAAAGGCTCAACAGGCTCATGTTTCTCAAGGTATGACTTGGTTTGTATTTTCCTTTCATTGCTTAAAATGACATAGACCATTGTAACTTCCAATTATGTACTTCTCACTTAGGTTGTTTTTCCAATGACATGTTACAAGAAAGCAGTTAATAAGTTAATTCTGACTAAATTTATATCAATGCCTTTTTCCAACAAATGGAATACTTTTTTGGGTCAAAAATAGCACCAAGGCATTCTTAGTTCGGAGAAGTATGTGTTGAGCCCTTGTTCAAACAAATGGGTCCTCTTTTGTAAGTAAATCACAGGAATAAGACTTTTGCTTCTATTTTTCCTTTATTACTTGTTTAATTTTTTTTCATGAAGGGGGAAAGTGGGAAATTTGCCTTAAATTTCTAGGTGATTTTACAGTGTTCATAAAATTGATGGAAAAGGTGATCATGGTTGACATTGACCTTCACTGGACAACTTTGATATGCTTCCTCAATCCTTGGCCGAATTCAACATTGCTTAGTTGACATTGATAATGATGTTCGAGATCAATGTTGACACCATTTATCGACATGACATGACCATCCCTACTTGGATGATAAACCATTGTAGCTTCATTGAGGAATGAGCATGAATGGTTAGACAACCATCTTAACTATTCGATGGACCCTTCCCATCTGTAAATACCAATTCATTGTATTGTATTGTATTTTTCTGTGGGAGCTCAATAGTCTTGAGCCTACTTTATATGAGACTTTGCCATTAAAATCCTTCTCAGGCCTTGGCACATAGAGCACCTTTGCTCTTACACTCTTATAATGAATTGTAATACTTTGTACACATTTGTACTCTATTTTACTTTGGAATATAATATGAGCTTCTTTGGCTTATTGCATGTTCTCTTACTTATGCAATATTATGTTCTGTTTTGTTGTTATAATACACCTTATCTGCAATTCATAGCATCATTAAACCATGAATTAGTAGTCAAATGTACAGTTTCCTTCACTTACACATCCATCATCTTGGCAATTCTTTGTAATTTTTTGGTTGTCCCTTGAGCTTACACCTGGGTGCTCTAATCATTTTGGTACTAGAGCACAAAAGACATTTAAATCCAGTAGATTTAGTGTTTCATGCTTGTTTGGATGTGGTCTGCCTATGTGAAGCACAAAGGCCATCCTACAACACCTCAAGGCCACCTTCCTATGTGACACATCCATTCCCAGATGGCCATGAACCAACATACCACTTCTTAGAATGACTTTGACCCTCTTGACAGTGTCTATATCCTTATTTATGAAGCCTTACAAGAGAATTTATTTGTTTGGAAAAAATGCTTTTTATATTAACATCAAATATACAAATTACAAAAATGACTCACATCTATATAATGAACAGAAAAAATGTCGTCAAAATAAGTTGAGCCTGAAGATCACAAACCTTGGCATCTTTATGAAGTGGGCCTTTAGTTCAGCATACAACAACTCTTGGAAAAATCTAAAGAAAGTTGTGAGTTGTTAAAGACTGCATTACATCTCATCCTCGAGAAGGAGTACAAGCTAACAATTCTAATGAAATGCTGAACTCCTCAAAAATGAATTGGGCCAATGACATAACTATCCCCTAGTAGAGCACCCTTCCAAAAAGAGTGCCTACAAAGAATATTATTCCAGGAGGCCCAAGTCAAATCCTAGCTTGTTTTGGCACACCTGAAGTTCCAAAAAATATGTTTTCTCCTCTTACGAACCCCAAAATGTGCGCAAAGTGTATCTCTGAAAAACAACACTCGGAAAATCTCTCCTTTGAAGATAAACCCTGGTAAAGCACCAACCGAGCAAAGATCTTCAACCTATAGGAGACTTTATAATTACATATCGAGTTCAAATGTTGATGGCAAAGACTTTGTAATCCCATATTGAGTTGAAATGTTCCATCAATTTTCTTTCATCATCCTCAATACCCCATCTTTTGTTGAGGATCTCCTTAAGCAGGTGTCTCATAAGCAGTGTATGATACAGTTGTTGTGGTTTGTACATCCAGTTTGATTTATTATAACACCAAATCCAATCCCTCGGTATGGTCCCAGGGTTATTGTTATTCAATTTACACATGTCTTCTATAGGGATGAAGCTTTGCGATTCATTCACAGTAGCTCAACTGATCTAAGGAGGCCCTTCTCATGTGAAAGCAAGGACCAAGATTTCCAGTCTCTTATACCATGTTCCCAAAGGTCATCCCACACAAAGAATCCCCTCTTTTCCAAATGCTTCGATAGAAGTCTCTCCATTTGAGGGAGTCCCGTGCTTTGAAGTTTCCAGTACGCAATAGTTTGGCTAGCTAGATCATAACTTTTATTGTATCCCAGACTCTAGAGTCTGCCAGGAGAGACAAGGTGCTACTTTATTCATGCTTCCTAAATTCTTTTGAGAATAGGGGGTCTAGAATCTTAAAATATGTTTGAGTGCTAAGCGTATCACAAAACTAAAAAGGACTGTGCAACCCTGTAGTGTACTTACCATTAAAAATTATGAATCTGAGAAGCTGTTTCCAAGGTGCATCACCAAAAGGCCGTGAACAACCCATTTCATAGACAAAATAGCACTATGAAGACTAATGTCAATTAGTCCCAATCCCCCATCTTGTATGGACATTGTGCAGATTTTCCATGAAACCACTGGAAAACCCCTTTAACCACCAAACTTGGATCAATGTTACCCCCTTGGTAACTTTTTTAATTTTCCAAATTGGGTGTTGGAAAGGGGCCTATAATAATCAAATACATATGGCTGGTTTGAAGTATCTTACTAACAACAATGAGCTTACCAGAAAGAAGAAGATCAAAGAAGTACAAAATCCAAAACATGTCACTAAAGAGACATTAACACCAAAGGGCATTCCCAAATACTTGACAATATGCTGGTTATTACCTAGCTGCCATGGTCAGTTTAGCCAGGAATCATATTTATGGTCACTAAGAATGGGACCGATTGCAGTTCAAAATGTATCCAAACCAATGTTTCATATATCATCTCGGGGAAAGTATCGGCGAGGGTCTGGAATATAAGTTCTCGGCGGTATCGGTGGAATATATCAGAAAATGTCGGCAGGGCACAAAAAATACAAAAATACTCATTTTTTTTCAATTTTTAAAACATATAAAGCAACAACAACATCAAATAGACACATTGTTACATAAATATCATAATACAAGTAATAAATAAGATGCATAAGATGTCAAGTGGTCACATATCTTCACTAAACTGAAAATTCTGAAACATGTTCCTGATAGGATGATACAAAATCACATCAAAAGCTCAAAATAGTACATGTTCTCATGAGATGAACCATAATGAGGCATCTAGATACTAAATAGTACATAATAAAATCAAAATGATAGATCATAGGAATCCCAACCATCGATTCCCTCTACCCCTTTTATGGGTAAAGATCACCACTTGTCCTCTAGAAGCAGTAGGTGGTCGTGGAGGTGCTCGGGATGAGGATGGAGTGGAAGATCCAGCGCCTCCAACTACTCCAGCTAAGGCAATAATAAAGTGGGTTGTCTCCTCCCAACCCCAACCCCAACTACAGGTCTCTGTGGTGGTGGTGGTGGTTGCATTGGCTGCATTGTAGTAGGTTAGAAAGGTTTCTCTCTTTCTATCCTTGGGGGGGGGGGGTTATTACGTAACAAGGTCGTCTCATACACGAAGTTAGTGGGGTATAAGTGAATGCCATAAGTAGGCTAGATATTGTGTGAGAGACTGCATGAGATAAAAAGAGAGGAGGGAAGTCTGTAGAGAGACAAGGGATGCTTGATCAGAAAGGTTGGCTGGGAGGAAAACCATGAAGGGATTCTATTTCATAAATGTTGTTTGTGGTAATACTTAGCTTGTTGGAAGCCTTGTGGGGTTTCCTTCTTGCTAACCATGAAAGCCTCAGTTAAGGTGAATAATTTAGTGAATTTGACACTTATCTTCCAATAAGATGCTTCCTTAGGCCAAGAGTCCCTTTCCACTTCTGAAGCAAAGTAAATTTTTACCAAGCTGACAGTATCTCATTTTGAAGGGATTCTACCTCTGCCTCGTTGTTTGTGTCAATTCCTAGCTTGTTGGAGTAGGTTAGAAAGGTTTCTCTCTTTCTATCCTTGAAAATGCCTCGACATCCTGTTCTTGCTAGTTTTCCTCTAGAGGCCTTGTTGAAATTGGACTTTAGGTGTTCCTGTTTGGCGGGTTTTTACATTTCTTCTTGTTGGCTGTTGCTTCCCCTCAAGCTTTTACTTTATCCCATTTAGAGGTTAAATATCCCTTTTAGACCTAGTTTGAACACCTTTTAATTGGGTTCTAAAGCTAAATTTGTCCTGTAGATCACCAAAACCTCAAAATTAGGCCCTGATTTCCAGTACATGGGCCCAAATTTACATACAGTTAGTATTAGTTGATATAGATTTAGCCCTGATCCATACTAAACAGGAAAATAATTGATTTTCTATTTGAAAAGTGAATTAGATAGTAATTAGTATTTGAATGGTGAGGATGGTCATAGGTAGACTCCAAAGAAAGCCTCGGTAATTTTATCTTGCCCAGGACTCCAAGAGATATTTTTTTGAAATATTGAACTCCTGTTGTTGCTTTAATGTTTGGGAAGGATTTATATTTTATTAATTACTTTTCTTTTGTTTCTATCTCTTAGTATTCCTTAATTGTAAACTATTAAAACTAAGCAAAAAATTTAGCAACTGTGTTTCTTATCAATTGAACTAATAGATATGCTTTATCACATCAGGTTTCTCTATTTTCAAGGTGATTTATATTCAATTTATGTTTCAGCGTTCCATCCTTTTGTTCTCATAATTGATAGTGTTTCAAAGGATTGTGTTGTAGAGTGATCTAATTTTCCTTTTGTGCAGCACAATGCGGAACCAGAAGCAGTTGACCTTTTAATGGAGGTAATGTGAGACTTGCATTGTTCTATAGATAGCTATACTAGCAAGCATTGTTATAACATTTTAAAGATAGCTTTTTTTAACATGCAGGTAGAAGAGTTAGATATGTTAACTGATCATATTGATGCTACAAATTATAAGCGTACGTGTTTGTACTTGACAAGATTTGCAAGGTAAGGGGAATGAAGTTTGCAAATTGTTAGTGTAGGATATATGGACAATCAAGCATTATATATAGTGACTGGTGTTTGTGTTCTATTCAATTTCCCTCCATGTAAGGTAATCTATTGGCAATCTGTGCAAATTAACAAAATCTGTGTGCTTGATGTCTATAAATAGAGGAAATCCAAGATTCCTTGATTGTGGAGTAATTCTTAGCTTGCATGTCTATATTTTATGGCTAAACCTCATATGAAATATAAATATTATTTAAGAAAGTTACTTTTGATGTTGCAGTTATGTTCCAGGACCTGATGACCAGAGAAATTTTTAGGGGCGAAATTTAGCCAATTGGCTATTTTTTGGACTATTTTTCAAAAAATAAATTCGTTATTTGGTTATTTTTAGCCTCTAATATCGCCTATATTCACATAAAATATGTTTTTTTAACCTAATAATCGCTAAAATTTACAAGTTTCAATAGTAAATCGTATGTTTCATTTTTAATATTCACCTACCAATCTATATATATGTTTTTTTTCAATCCAAAATAATCGCCTAGAATTCTATACTTAGGTATACTTTTATAATCCTTAAAAAATACCGTGCTGATGACATGTTAGTCGTTGACATAGCTTATTCAATTTACACAAAATTTGGAGAATACACAAATGCACTTAGAGTGGCCTTATGTATACATAATTTGCAGGTATATCCAACTATACCCTTAAGCCTTGAGAATGTTCCTTCTATTAGATCATGTTCTTATTTTTAGTTCTGGTCCTTTGGGGGCAGTTGTAGGATGAAGAATTACTTACTGGTCATGTTCATGTACAGAAGTTGCAGCTCTGTTATCTTTTGGTTTGATTTGTAATTTTACTATTAGGTAACCTCTTATTGCTCTTCATTTTTTACAGTATGTGAAGGCCATATTCACTGCTTGTGTAGATCCTCTATAGAAGAAGCAGCTCTGCTACATTTTGGCTTGACATGTAGGGGAGTATTTGCCTTGCTTGGGAAACAATTGAGTTTTACTTGAGACTTGTAAGAGCTTGAATATGGAAATCTTGTTTTAAATACTACTTGTAATAAGCGATGCCCCATTAATTATCTTTTAATGGAGATATTCTTTGGAGAATTGAATGCTTATTTAGATGGTTTAGTTCACCCCATAAAAGGCTTTTAAATATCAAGAGATCGAATGGAGGAAAGAAACAAGTAGGGTGCAAGGAATTGGGACTGAAATTCCTTTGTCAAGAACCAAGATTTTTTTTTTTTTGAAAACACGTTGTATGAGAAATATCTTCTTAGGTGAAGAAGGCTATCATACCTATGAGTCATTTTTGTTGTCGCCAAATCTTATAAATTTATGATCTAGGGATGGTGGCTTGGCCCACATTGGAGGAAGATGAGTTTGGGACACCATTTTCTCATCCTTTGCTTCTATATAAATTGAAATTATCCTTTCCATGGCATCATCCACCATTATCTTTAAGTTACTTATGAATTTTCAATCAAATTCAAATATTTTGGCATGACTCTAGATGACTCGGTAGACATTTAACAATGGATGCATGCTTGTCATTCATATAAATTTCTGGTATTTTTTCATTTTGCATCATTCAAGCATACAAAATAACGATTACCAAGTTACTATAGATCCATAATGGCTTACCTTGTACTAGTCCTTCAAGTTCTTCAACTGCTTTTATTAAGTGCAAAAATATATTTGGACTTAATAAATGCAGTTGAAAGACTTGAAGGACTAGTACAAGGTAAGCCATTATGGATCTATAGTAACTTGGTAATCGTTATTTTGTATGCTTGAATGATGCAAGATTTGTTTGAATATCATCATTGTCAAGCAATAACAACTTCTTAAAAGGTGCTAGCTCAATGGTAGAGCACCTGCCTAATTATAGGCAGGAGATTGGTGGTTCGATTCCTCCATACCCTATCATAAATTAGTGACTAAGAAAATGACTAAATTCGCATATATATGACTATTAGTAGCTAATTTCCAGTATCTTATAGCGTGACCAATGTTTAGTCATATTTAGCTTAGTCATTAATATGTTATCATGTAGTACTTTATTTAGTCGTATATTTCATCATTAATTGTGACAATCAATGACTAATAAGTCAACCAATTAATGACTAGTGAAATACAACTAGAGATAAGATAGTGGAAATCAGATACTATTAGTCACCGACTAAAAAATAGTCGTTTATAGTCGAATTTTAGTCATTTTTTTAGTCATTAATTTCTCATTTTGTACTAGTGTCTCCTGATCATTGAAGGAATTATTTATTTTAGGTTCATCTTCTGTAGTAGTAGAATCATGAAACCTACCCTTGAACTTCCTCTTTGCTTTGCATGACAGTCTCTTGCAAAGTGATACTTCTTATTGTAGTTGAAGCATTTAACTTTAGAATTATCAAGTTCTTGTTGTATTATTTCTCCTTTTGATGAGGAAACTTTTTCTAAGAAAAATATTTCTTTCCTCTCTTCATCTGTGTTGTCAAAGCAAGGTTCTTTTCTTTGGAGGAATATTTTTTGCTTTAAATTCACCCTTCTTCTTGTAGGAAATCATGCCACAATATTTCAAATTTTGGTTTCAATTCTTAACCATTTATAGCAGCCAATAATGTCTCCCATGAAGATGGAATACCATCGACAATAGTATGTATGATATCATCATCATCAGGAATTATACCAATAAACGAGAGTTGATCTCTTACTTGAGAGATATTTGTGAAGAATGAAGCAACAACTTCGTCCTTGTCCATATTTAGATTACGAAGATCATTCTTCAAGGATTTCTTCTGGTTGGGAGACTGCTTCTCATAAATATTGTTCAAAGTGTCGAAGCATTCCTTCGCAATCTTCAATAGATTAATCACTAGCATCAAATTGTCTTTCATGGAATCATAAATGACTCTCTTTGCTTTGGCTTGATTCTTCTTGAAAGCAGTGCACCTATCGTTAGTAGTAGGATCTTCAACAATATTGGATATGTATCTATCCATATCATGCTCTTCCAGGATATTTATAATCTTCGGCTTCCAAGCATTGAAGTTTGAAGTTCCTTCAAGTATGTCTTCCATTCTGATTGAGATTGAAGCCATTATTCTTCAAGTACTATGCTCAGCTTAAACCACCTAGGATCAATGTAGGCTCAAGCTTGATTGTTGAACTTAGGTCTTTCACGCCCTAGGATCTGATACCATTTTTATTTTTAATCTTAATTGTGGAATTAAAATAGTACTTGAAAATAATGAATAATCAGAAGCATAAGCATCCATAATCGACATATAAATTTACCCTAGTGAAACCTCATATAACTTGAGGGAGAAAATCCCAGCAAAATATTCCTTGGTATATTGATAGATAGCAGAGAACGTTTCCTTTACAATGAGCAGGTTACATCAAGCACCTCTAGTGAAATATCAGAGAGAAATGCCAAGCACTCCCGGTACAATTACATAGTAAGAGAGATAGATTAAAAATAAGAGAAATTAGAATAATATTCTGCACTAAACCAATTCACTAATTTGGTCACATGCACAAAGGTTGCAAATTTCCTTCAAGAGAGAATTCGATCTAACATTGGTTTCATCAATCCTACATAACAACTGAACCATACTTCTCATGCTTTGGATTTTATCTTTATCTTTTGACTTCAGGATGAACTCACCCTTCAATTGGATTCTACATCACTTACTTAGGTGGCTAGCTCAAATGTCATCATGCAAGTGTCGTAACTCAAGTGTCACAACTCAAGTTTCGTATTTTAGTTTAACTCAAGTGTCATCATGCATAACACTTATTTAACTAAATCTTTTTTGTTAACACTTTATTTAACTAAATATTCTTTGTTAACACTTTAGTTAACTAAATTTTCTTTGTTAACAGTTTAGTTAAATCTTATTGTTAACATTTTAGTTAACTCTTTTAGCACACGTGATAACTAAAGTCTTTCTTGTTAACACATAGCTAAGTCTTTTAGCACACTGATCATTGAAGTCTTTCATGTTAACACATATCGAACTCTTTTAGCACACTAATCACTAAAGTCAACAAATTCGAGTTCTCTCTGATTTTAAGTCATCTTCTCTTTATCTCTTGTATTATTGACACAACGTTTATCGACAGGGGTTCACTTCGCACTGTCGCCAACAAATACAAACCCAAAATCCCTTATGCACCGGCCTAGAAAGTTTTTACCCTTTCCAGCAACACTCACAAAGTGAGTGAAGTATCACCCGAGATGCACAAGGGGGATGCAGGAACCAAGTTTCCACAGTGGAGTTGAGGACATGCATCAAACATACATTACTATCGCAGAAACTAGAAATTATATCCTTCGCAATACACTAACACTTCATCATTCACATATCGCAATATCAACACATAATAAGAATTCGCATCAACATGATCTAATTGTTCATTAACATAATAGCGATTACCAAACCCATAGAACATTAAACATCTCATCAACATTCACATTCATCATCTAACAGAAATAGAGACAAAGATAGAACCATAATCGAACATCTTCATGCATTCATTAAAACCTGCGGAATGAACTTCGCAGAAAGAGTCAATACATCATGTCGCGGATACAAAACAGATCAACAACTGGGTCAAAACTCAACCGGTCGATATATCTATTCATCGATGGATCTCTTCCTTTCCCTTAGGCTTACAATCATACTTCTATTTATACAAAAATAAGTGGTTACAAAATGGTCCACATGACCCTTATCTAACTAACTATTTATTTCCGTGCTTCCTCTTTCTCCGCAATTGGTCCTTCTTTCGCGGATTATCCCTTTCGCAACTGTCACCTTCCGCACTTCATGCAGACTGATCCCGTGCCAACAGGCCCCCAACAAAAACTTGTGGCTTGCCCTCGAGCCACCTCAGTTGGACCCCATGATACTGGTCTCGTTTGTCATTGTGGTAAACTTTTGAAGCTGTTCTTGGGGTCTGGAGCTCGCTATCATGTACTTCTCGAACTCATCCTCCAGTCTCTTGAAACCTTGATCATCTACCTCAAACTCATCCTCCAGTCTCTTGAAACCTTGATGATCTACCTCGCCTGTGATTGTTTGGGTGCTTCAGGCTTGCTACAACCTGGGGACAAGTTCATCATCGTTGCCAAATTGTGAAACATGCCAGTTGCTCTGGCACATCCATTCGCACATTTGACCTTCCACTGCTGGATCCAATGGGTCTCCACCCCCCCTGTGCTGATGGTTGGGGAAACCCTGGCCCTTCTAACTACTACCGCTCTTTTATACATCCCAGGTGATACCTCATATCTGCTCCGCCAAATTGTCTTCCTTGCTTCCTTCGCTGGTTGTTCATGCACCGTCGTCGTTCTTGCTCTCAGCACACCTGGAGTGCTTCCGCTCGAAATGAAGTGCACCATTTCAACTATCTCACTTCCCTTTTCCATAGCTTCCTTGGGCTTGTTCACCCAACTACCTAACTCTCTGCATCTATCTTACTGACTCGCATCATACAACCTACTAATCCTCCTCTTCGGACTCTCTCTACTATGACTTGCATTTTGTCGTCCTTACCCTGGTATTTATGCTTGCTTCTTGACATCTGCTCATCATTTGCAAAATCGTATCCACAACTAGACGAATCTATCATCATATGCCTCCACCGTCTTCTAGTGGTGCCGATACGTAGTAATCATAGTCAGATTTGACTCCCGCATGCTACAACGTGCAAAGCATCGACGAGTGAGCTGGATCGCCATACTTCCTGCATGCTTTCCACTTTTTGTCAGTATTGCTTCTTTTTTTTTTATTGTGTTTCTTAGCCACTATGTGCCCGATCATGGCGATAGGGTTTCAGTCGATTACCGTTTACTAGCTTTGGAAACAACATGCCATCTAAGATTTTCAACTGCACCACACCTCCGTCAGTGACAAAATCTATTATGTAGGGACACAACCAATGCATATGTAACTTACCTGGGTGCTTAGCAAACTTACATCATACAGCATAACTGTATCCCTGCGCTGAAAGTGATTTTGTTTAATATGGCGGTCATGCCAAGCCTTATCTCGGTCGTTTTCTACCTTTTGATGAAATCCTGCGATGAACCGGTCCTCATCAAGCTGTACCAATTGTGCCAACCATTCCTCCAGTGCTCCATCATCGCTCATGCCTGTGACAACTACAATCCGCAGACTGAGGAAAATATACTCCATTGGCATTATGGTTTCCTTCCCATAGACAAGTTTGAACGTTGTCTGGCCAGTCAAATTTTTGCAAGTTATGCGATACGCCCAAAATATCCCAACAATCTACAAATCCCAATCATCCTTATTCGTGTTGCATACCTTCATGAGCACATGCTCCAGGATTGTGTTAAATGCCTCTACTGTTCCATTTGCGTGCGGGTGGTAAGGGGTGCTCTTTCTGTGTTGTATTTGAAATTCCTCTATCATTGCTGTGATTGTCTGATTAACAAAATGAGTCCCTTGGTCACTCATTAGTACTTTTGGGCACCCAAAACTGGTGACCACATTGTCGAAAAGGAACCTTGATGCAGTCATCGCTGAACAGTCTCTTATTGGTGCAGCTTCCTCCCAATGTGTCAAATAGTCTGTCGCAATGATGATGTCGTGCGACCCTGTTCTTTTACCGGGTGGGTTGACGGGTCCCACAAAATCAACTGCCCACTTGTCGAAATCCTGCAGTGTTACCTGGGGTACAAGTGGCATTTCATCCTGTCGTGACGGCTTCCCAGTCTATTGGCATACGTCGCAACTCCTGGTGTAGTCCGCAGCATCTCCATGCATGGTTGGCCACCATAATCCTGCTCGAAGGATCTTCTTAGCCGTGGCACGTCCCCCATAATGTCCCCCATCGATCCCATCATGAGCTTCCGCAAGAATCCTCTCTTGTTCATGCAGAAGGACGTACCGTTGAAGTATCTCATTTGGCCCCATTTTATACAATTGTCCTGCAATCAACTGAAAAATCTGTAGCTCTAATGACTAGCTGCTTCTTTTGGTTGGTAGTGAATCCTTTCGGCGCCTTCTTGTGGCCAAACAATGAATGAGTTTTTCATAATGGTCATTGACCATGCCAAACCTAAATAACTGAGCATCCGGAAATCCTTCGTCAATGCTCCCTATTTCTTCCCCCGACTCGATTCATGACAAGTGGTCTGGTCCTGCATTCAGGCGTCCTAGATTTACAATTATCTCAAAATCAGATTCCTGGAATAGTAACAGCCTACGACATATCTTCCCCCCCAACACAGGCTTGTTCACCAAGTATTTCAATGCTGAGTGATCAGTGAATATTTTAAAGTGGCCCCCTAATAGGTAATATCGGAATTTCTGTAAGGCGTAGACCATCGCCAATCCTTCTCATTCCTTGGGTGTATAGTTCTTCTCCACAGTAGACAACTTCCTACTTGTGAAGGCTATCGGGTGGTCAATGTTGTCTTCTCCTGTTTGGGCCAAGATAACTCCTAATGCAACTGATGACGCATCGACGTGAACGTGGAACTCCTTTGTCCAATCTGGGAATGCTAATATAGGTGTGGCAACCATCTTCACTTTTAAGATGTCCAGACGCTTTTGGCACTCTTCATTCCACTCGAACTTGGTGTCTTTTTTCAACAACTTCTCCCTTGGTGTTGTGATTGTTGCGTAGCCTCAGATAAACTTCCTGTAGTATCCTGTGTGGCCCAACATCAGTCTCAATTGTTTGACTGTGGTCGGCGGTGGGAGGTCGACAATAATTGCGATCTTCACTGGGTCTACTAGCATTCCTTCCCGGTAGACAATGTGCCCCAACAAAATCCCGAACGGAGCAGAGAAGATGCACTTTTTCAGGTTCAAGGAAATATGGTACTGTCTACATCATTCCATCATTAGCCTCAAGTTCGCAATGTGATCTTTGACCAACCCATATATTGTCCAATCGTCCATATAGATGGCAAGAAATTTATGAATGTAGTCTTTGAACGCTGAAACTACTAACGTTGAAAAATCACTGGAGCATTCTTTAGTCCAAATGGCATCACTGTATACTGAAAGTAGCCCCATTCTATGATGAACGTAGTCTTATGTCGATATTCCTTCGCAATTTTGATCTAGTGATAGCCTGAAAACCCATTTGTAAATGAGTAGATATCCTAACCTCCTACTCCTTCAAGCACCTCATCCATGAATGGTATCAGGAATGGGTCGTGTAAACATGCATCATTTAATTTCTGCAAGTCGACACAGATTCAGACTTCGTTGGTTTTCTTGTCCTGGACCACCATCAGGATGATCTACTCGGATTCCTCCACGGGTTCGATGATGCCTGATTCTAGCATCCTTTCAATCTCGCCTTGCACTCTCTCCTTGTGCCTTGTATTTAAACGGTAGGGCCGCTCCTTGACTAGCTTCGCATCGGGTTTCAGGGGGATGTTCATTTTTCCTAAGTCCCCAGAAAATCCTTTCATGTCTGAGAATTTCATTTGGAATAGATCCTAAAATTCATGCAACAGATCAATCATCTTCGCAATGGTGGCCTCATCCCAATAATCCCCAATGCTTGTAAACTTTGGGTTCTCCTCCGAACCAATGTTTACTTTCTTGATCTTTAGTGGTTGCTGGAATTTGTCGGAAGGTATTTCTGGTGCCTCGACATTGCGACTTCCTTCCGACTCTGGTACATGTGTAGCTCTCGGATCATCCTCATCGTCTGGATCTCCTGTGATGTTATAGCACTCCATCATCATTTATGGTGTCGCATTCCACCAAAGTTCTAATGGTTGCTCTGTCGGTACTACTTCAAATATCTTATTGCAGATCAACTATAGTGCAATATGGATGAAGGGGTTCTCATATGAGAAACAAAACGTTTGGATGAAGCCAATTGTTAGCTGCTCCCAAGAATTCGTTATGCATCACAGTTTTTCTGTAGCATACCAACTTTCCGGTACTTCATCCAATGTGTGAACAAATGCTTGGACCCATCCTTCTTTTGCTCGTAATCCCCACTTTCTTTCACACTCAACCAAATGCACCTCCGGGTCGCTTATGCCATCAAATTCCTTCCACTATATCCTTATGCATCATTGAACCTAATCGTCATTAGGTGGCGACATAGTGGCCATGTTGTGATATTAGACTTGTGCACTGCCCACTAGCGCGCAGGAGTAGCCTTCAAGGTTTCCTCCAAGGCCAATAGACTCTGTGGTTTTGCCACTTTTTCCTCAAATTCAATGAGTAAGGTGCTCCAATTGGGAAATCCCTCATATGTTGGTAGCATGCACTACTCCATGGCTACCCATCGCAGTGACTATGTGATCCGAGAACACCTTCTAAATGACACTTCATGCATCCGGTTCTGCCAGTTTTTGTGCGCTTTGTCTAAATCCGACGTTGAACTGACATTGCGCTAACCCAATTATCTGTTTGTGGTAGGATTAATGTAATCCCCAGATATATTCTATATACTATCCCATCCCTCTGTAAATTCATCTCTCTCTGGTTCAATGTATCGCTTCCCTTCCACAGGGTCCAAAGGTGCAATGACCTTCATCTCGCGATTCTCAAATGACATAGTTCGCTTCTTGAAGTTGATAACAGCTAGGTTATAGATTTCCCAGTTGATCCCTATTAGCACTGGGTAGGGACTTGTGTTTTCAACAATCTCAATTACATCAAAATCTGCATAAGTCCTGAGGCCCTCAATCTCAACGGGAAGTTGGTAGACCCGACCAAGTGGAGTAACCTTACTCTGATTTGTTAATCACAACTGTACTGGTGACCAGGCCAACTGTGGTTTCCCCATTGTTTCCCATGTCTACTTGGTTAGAATGTTGACATCCGACCCGAGGTCCAAGATGATTGAGTTGACATCAAATGCTCCAATTTGTGTCGACATTCGCATCTCTCTCCCTGTCTTCCTCTTGTGTATGCGATTGAACTTTTTTTCTTAGTGTGCACCCTCCCGTCGATTCAATAGATTGGATATCTACTCCAACGCATCCCAATCCTTTTCCAAATCTAGGAAACTCTTTAAGAAGGCTTTTAAGGTGTTATCCTTTCCCCGCGACTTTGTCATGTCGAACGTCGATGGCATGTCGTAGGTAGTTTATTCCTGAAGAGGCAACTTCCTCCTCTGTCTCATCGCCTCATGTGCTTCCAAGAAATCATTCCTTTCGACCTCCGTTTCAAAGGTGACATATTTCCATACTGTTGGTCAGACAATAGCCCGTGACCCGTCGGCTCCTGTCACAGCTCCTCCTCGTGTCACTACCCCAACAGTCGCCTGGTGTCTTAGAGCCTCCGTTGATATCATCTGTACAGCTGATGGATTCTAGTAATAGTTATGTGGAGGTGGTGGTAGATTCTTGGTCTGCCATTTTGCAATGAGCTATAGACAATCTTCCACACCATGGTCCATAGCACTGCAATAAGTGCATTGTGGTGCTGGATTCAGGAAATCCCTGTGATAGTTCCCTTGTTTCCCATAATTATAGCATATAATCGGTCCTCGTCCTCATCCAGCATCTCCTCCTCACCCTGCACCAGCACCTCGACCTCCACAGAATCCACCTCTCGCCCCTCCACGCGGTGGGCCATATGGTGGGTACTGTGGTTGCTCATACTACGGCTGTTGTGGTGGTCCATATGGTGGGTACTACGGTGGTGGATACTGTGGCTGACCATACTGCGGTTTCCCGTACTTCCCTTGATCATACTGTTGCGGTTGGTGATTATACTGGGCCGGAGGTTGACTATACTACTGCTGTTGCTGACCCAGTGCATGTTATTCCCCTGCCATGAAGTATGCAGTCATCGTCCTCCCTTGTAGTAGGCCATAAGATCTACAGTTGTTTTCATCGTGGCCAACCAATTTGGAGAAATTGCAATACAAGTTCTCTGGCTTCGACACTACCTTCTGCAGATACACACACTCTTCTGGTCGATGGCCTCTCGTTTGGCAGACCCGACACCAAGACAACCCTCCCTGACTGAGGGGATTTGGTGCATCGGATTGAAAATATTCCTGGAAATCTGGGCACTGATCCTTGTGGTGTTCCTCTGTTCTACATCTAGTACACCAGATCTCTTCACGAGCCTCTTTCCCTTTCTTCATGTCTTGCATTTGGATCGTCAAGTTTGCTAGTTGTTCTTGTATTCAATCCATACCCAACCCCGTTTCACTGATTGGTGAAGCCTCCAGCTTCATCACAATCTCCAATGCTTCCACTTGGGTCGCAACCTTCTATTGCATTAGTGGTCTGCGGATGTGTGGTACCAATCCTGTGATGAACCACTCCTTGTACTGTATATCAGTTATTCCAAAACTTACCTTCGCTATCAGTGTTTTGTATCGCTGATCAAATTCCAATACCGGTTATTTGGGTATAGCTTGATTTCTTTGAGCTCGGTGACATACTGCGATTCCGACTTTGGCTTCTTGAATTCATCGATCATTCCTGCTTTGATCTGCACCAACGAGTTGGCCAGTGTTCCGCCGGAACCCTTTTAAACTTCATGAACCAATCTAGTGCACGACCCCTAAGGGTCGTCGCTAATTGTCCCTTTTTAATATCTTCATCCTGGACCTGCTTCACAGTCCAGACTGCTTCGCACAAAAATCAAAATTGCTCAGGATCCTCAGTCTCATTCCCCTCGAAAGTAGGCATTTTTGTGTCGTCTACCATTCTAACGTTCCTACTATTATTGTTTATTGATGCACTACTTTTACCGCTGCACATAGGGAAACTCTGCGAATAGCTTGTATTTCTTCTTGTGAAATTCTAAGTAGTGCGTGGGGTTTCAGGTATGTTGTAACTTACGATCTGTCCCTCTTCTGCTTCTGGGGTAGCCTAGTCACCGTCTTCATCACAATAGGGTCGCTTTCTCCCTTGTGGTCCTGTTTCGCAGTCTTCTATTCAGTTCCTCTTAGGAGAATCTCTCTCAATCCTCCTCTTCTTCTCAAGACGCCGGAATATCACCCCACTCCTCAAGGTACCACACTCTTTGTCAACTTCCCTTAGAAACTCATCGTCACTTATGTCCATCTACCCCACATCTTTCTATCAGATCCGCATTCACGCGATACCCACAACCTCCCCACACTAATCTTTCTACTCGTCGAAAGTCATCCTCAAAATGCCCTTTTCACAGATGAGCATCTTAATCCATAGTTTTAGCAGTAGCAAGAACCTTCCCCTTGGTCCCTTGAAAAAATTCCTCTACGCGTCGCTATACGACTTGATGGTGTCTACTGCGAACTCAGTAATATATCCCTCTAGGATACTATCCACCGAAAAATAGACAACCCTTGATACTGTGTTGTCGACATGTTTCAACTGTCGAATAAGTTATGGTGTCCATTGGCGAGGCTCAGTCTTTTGGAAATGGTGCTTTTGAAATGTTAGTTGCGCTAACCACTCCTACAGTGGTACTAGGAATTCGCAGAAAAATATCTCGTGGATATTTGAATAAATGTACTTCTGCAAGCAACTACTTATCGTCTATCTAGGGTTTTTCTTTTCTCCCTCTGTGAATTCTTCTGTCTTTCTGTCAAACCACTTTTGAATCTCTGGTTTTGTCGGGTGCCACAACATATCCTCTTCTTTTCCTCTTTAGTGTCCCGAAAACAGAACCATTTGCTGACACAGCGTCTATCGACAGGGGTTCACTTCACATTATCGCCAACAAATACCAACCCAAACTCCCTTACGCACCGACCCAGAAAGGTTTTACCCTTTCCAGCAATACTCACAGAGCGAGTGAAGTCTCACCTGAGATGAACAAGGGGCTGCAGGAACCAAGTTTCCGCAGTGGAGTTGAGGACATGCATCAAACATACATTACTATCGTAGAAACTAGACATTATATCCTTTGCACTACACTAACTCTTCATCATTCGCATATCGCAGTATCAACACATAATAAGCATTCGCATCAACATGATCTAATTGTTCATTAACATAACAACGATTACCAAACCTATAGAACATTAAACATCTCATCAACATTCACATTCATCATCTAACAGAAATAGAGACAAAGATAGAACCATAATCGAATATCTTCATGCATTCATTAAAACCTGCGAAATGACCTTCGTAGAAACAGTCAATACATCATGTCGCGGATACAAAAAAGATCAACAACTGGGTCAAAACTCAACCAGTCGATAGCTCTATTCATCGATGGATCTCTTCCTTTCCCTTAGGCTTAAAATCATACTTCTATTTATACAAACTAAGTGGTTACAAAACGGTCCACATGACCCTTATCTAACTAATTATCTATTTACACGCTTCCTCTTTCTCTGCGATTGGTCCTTCTTTCGCAGATTGTCCCTTTCACAACTGTCGGCTTCCGCACTTCATGTGGAATGATCCCATGCCAACATGTATTATCTACATGGTCCACTTGCACCAACTTATTTATTTATCCTATCAAATATACTAAGGATATTTTTCGAATGGTGTGATCATCTCACTCTACTCTTGTTCCAAGTGATCATATGCTAAAGTAATTCACTCTAGAGGTGGCTAGCCTCTAGAAGAGAATTAATAGCTTATCCATATCTAATACCATGGTTAGTAGTACATCACACATCATTAATACTTCGACAAGAAAAGCATTACCTCAACACATGAGGAACCACCTCAACACATGAGGATCTTCCTTGACACAGAGGATCTCCCTTGACACACAAGACCTTAGTCTTGACAAACAAGACTATACAACACCATCCCTTTGACATACAAAGCATTTACCTAAACACATGAGGATTTAACCTTTACTCATAAGGCTTAGTCATTCTTGAGTCGAACCCAAGATCCTACTCCAAGTTTTCTGAGTCCAACTCAGGCTCCTATAAGGCACTACCTCGACACACAAGGCTCAATCTTGGCACACGAGATTGATGTGGAGAATGACTCATGATGCTGTAACTTTAATAACGATTACTCGACACGGTGAGTTGAAACGTGAGAGAGGATTTTTCTCGTCAAATACATGTTGATTTAAAGGTAATCCACATATTTAGTCACTCATGAGGCTTATATTGGGGGTTGTGGAATAATAACTCGACCTTATTCTCCAAGAATCATTAGTCTATCAACAAGGTCGATCAAACTGAGTGAATGAGGTCTTAGTCGTTATATTAGTCCCCACAATGGAAGGGATATTTGAAGGGCATGCATAGAGCATGGCACCCTTAATATGCCCATTGCAACAAAAACACGACAATAAAAATAAAACACTAAAGGGGGTTAAGAATATTTTTTTTTAAAGAAATAGAAAAATAATTTAATTAAATTATGAGCAAATACAAATATCATAATTTATTTTTTTTTTCCTCGAAAAAAAAGCGTAATTTCATTTCATCCTTAAGAGTACGAAATTACATATAAAGTCTACACTCATAAAGAGTGGAAGAGGTCTTTGAGAACCAGTGGAACTATGTCTGAGCAAAATTGTGATGTTCTCACCACGTGAGCAATAACATCCATTACATCATATTTGAAAATAACCGATAAAAGGCAATAATATTTTCATAGAAGTTGCAATCTGTGTGGGTCTTTTAGATACAAAATTGAGCAAGTTTATATGTACAAACAGTGATAACAGTAACTAAAAAAGGTTCTCCCAGAAAAAACGTAGCTGCCAAGCAGAGATCAGTCAATGAACGGCCTGTGATAAAGTTCCCTGCTGACCCCATCCAAAATTTCGGTGACTTTCCAGAGACCGGGAGCAAGTGTTAAGCCATCCTTCGAGGCTTTGTCCGCCTCTGTGTTGTTTTCCCTAAAAACATGCCTGCAAGTAAAAGTATCAAAGGAGTAAGTGACATGTTGTATGTGTTCCAAAACCCCAGCAATTTTCCGATTGTTGCACTGATTCAGTCCATTGACCCAGTTTATCACATTCAATGAGTCCCCATAAACAGTAATTTTTCGGATCACTTGTTCCAATGCAAAGGAGAGTAAGAGTTTGAGGCTGAGAATCTCGGCCCAATTGTTGGTACCTCTCCCAAAACCAAAAGCCATCACAAAATAGTGTGTGGGAGATAAAAACAGTAGCGCCCCTCCCCCACAGATATTGTTCTGGCAGGCCCCGTCGAAGAAACCCCAAGGCAGTGTAGTATCAAGGTTCAAGGGTTGTATGTTCCTAATAATAGTGACCAGTTTGCACCGATGAAGAGCAAGATGGATGCCACAGCTGTTAGTGGCCACCAAAGCTGGTAAACCAACTTTGTCCGAGAAAAGGCAATTGTTACGGGATAACCAGGTGCCCCAAATGACAATAGAGGGGAGGCCTTTGAATGGGGCGTACACAGAGTTCTCAATCCAATTACGCCAGGCTTCAGCCAGGGAGTGCCCATCCCATCTGAAATTTACTTTTAGGATCCGAGACACAACCTGCCAGACCTCCTTAATAAAGCTACAGTGAAGAAAAAGGTGTAAGACAGTTTCCTCGTCATGAGAACACAGGTAGCACCTGCTAGGCCCCTGAAGGTTTCGCTTTTGCAGGAAATCCCAGGTTGGAATGCGATTTGCTAGGATGCACCACAAGAAAAGGCGCGCTTTAAGAGGGCTCTGCAATCTCCAAATAGTTTTCCACCACCACACCTGTTCCCTGTTCCAAAAATTTGCGCAGATCCATTGATACCCATACTTCGGAGTATAAGAGCCAGAAGGATCCCCATCCCAGACCATGGTGTCATCCTCATCATTGAGAAATATTTGATCCCTGCTGAGAGCTCGCAGGTATGTTCTAAGTTCATCTTCCCATTCCGGTTCGAGGCCAAAAGTATCAGCTCGCCTCCAGACGGGTCTTCCCATCCAGAGATTTTCCCCATCCGCCAGGTGATGTAGAACAGTAATATTCCGATGCTGCAATTCCAGGATCAGTCCGTCGGAAAGGATATGCTGTGCTTCACAGCCGACCCAAGGATCTCTGCCAACCCTCAACCTTCGACCATTACCTACATCCCAAACAAGGTGCTGTTCAATTACATGAAAGGAGGAGACAAGAGCTTTCCAAATGACAGACCCTCCTTTATGTATCTTGTTCGGAGACCAAATCCAGTCCTCCACAGAGTCCGGTGCAATATATTTGAGAATCATAATACGTGCCCAGAACCCTCCAGATGTGATAAGCCTCCAACCACATTTGGCCGCCAGAGCCTGAGAGAAGTAGAAAATGTTTTTTAAACCCCAGCCTCCTAACGCTTTGGGGGTGGCAATACGTTCCCATTTCACCCAAGGCGTAACATGAGCATCTTCCTTACCATTCCACAAGAAGCGAAAACATATTTTGCGTGCAGCTTCTAGCGTCCCCTTAGGTATCCAGGCCAGGGACATCCAGTAAACTGGAATGGCTTCCAGAACCGATTTCACCAAGATCAATCTGCCAGCGCGTGAGAGCCACCTGAAGCTCCAGCTCTTGAGTCTCTTTTCCAGTTTCTCCAATAACCAATCCCAGTCCTGTTTAAGATAGTTGTTAGGCTTTAAATGAAATCCCAGGTAACGAAGCCCCTCTGAGAGGTTAAGGAGCTGGAAGGGGAACAGGTCAGTGAGAGTGTGAAGATCCTCCTCATCCAGAAGAGAAGTCGTAATAATAGAATTAGCAATGTTGATCTCCATACCCGTAGCAACGGAGAAGAGGTCCAGAATTTCCTTGTATTTAGCTGCCTCCCTTCTAGAGCCAGAGCAGAATATCAGGATGTCGTCCACGAAGAGTAGATGTGTGAGTGCGGTACCCGGAGCAACAAGGATCCCTGCTATATCTCCGGTTCGCTTAGATTCCTTAATGGCCCTACTCAAGCTTTCAGCTACCAATAAAAATAACAGAGGGGAAAGGGGGCAACCCTGACGTAGTCCACGCCCAGAGTGGAAGAATGGAGTCACTGCTCCATTCATAAGAATAGAAAAAGAGACAGTGGTTATGCAGCTCATGATCCATCGAATGAAACCAATCTCAAACCCCAAATGTGTAAGCATGAGACGTATATACAGCCAACTAACCTTATCGAATGCTTTAGAAAGGTCAATTTTGAGAACTGCACCTTTCTGCTTACTGGATTTGATACTATGAAGACCCTCCTGCACTAATCCAATGGCTTCATGTATCTGGCGTCCTTCGAGGAACCCAAACTGCTCCTCAGAGATGTGTGTGGAAAGTAAAGGTTTTAGTCGGCTAGCGATCACCTTTGTTACAATTTTATACACACAGTTGCACAGTGAGATGGGTCGAAAATCATTGAGCGTGGAAGGAGAGTCCCCTTTGGGAATAAGAGCAATGAAAGTAGAGTTAATACTGGCCGGGATTCTGCCTTCCCTCCTAGAGTCCTCAATCAGCTGTAAGAGATCTTCGCCAATAATATCAAGGAGGGCTATAAAGAATTCAATCGTCCATCCATCCGGCCCCGGACTTTTGTCCTTCTGAAAGCTGCAGAGAACCTTCTTCAATTCATCCATAGTTATGATGTCCATAAGCCTCCTGTTGTCCTCCTCCTCAGCAAAGCGAGGAAAAAGTTGAGCAACTCGGAGGACCTCTTCAATGTTTACCCTGTTATTTGCTTTGAACAGTTCCTGAAAGTGATTAACCCCAATCCCAGCCAATCCTTCGAAGGTGGCCTGGGAATTTCCTTCCGCATCTTCCAGGCTCCAGATAGTATTGACTGATCTTCGACCCTTAGCATAAGCATGAAAGAACTTTGAGTTTTCGTCACCGCTCTCCAGCCAAATGGCCCTGCTCTTAAGCCTCCAAGCCTCTTCATTGTGTAAGAGTATCCTATTCCTCTTGTCCATCAGAGATACAAGTTGTTCCTTAGAAGCCAGTGAGTCAAACCCACCTCCAGGTCCCCCCGAAATGATGGAGATGGCTTCTTCAATGTCGTTAAGTTCTTTGTCCTCCATTTTCCTCTTAGCTGCTGCCCAAGATTTGATAGGTTCCTTGAGAAGTTTGATGTTCTCCGCAAAATGGAAGGTTGCAGTAAGATTTGATCCCTGGTGGTAAGGAAGCCAGTGCTGCTGGATTAAATCAAAGAAGGTAGGATCCTCCAGCCACACCTTGTTGAATTTAATGGGAGCAGGCGGCTTGATAGGCCCAGCCTTCAGTTCAAGAAAAATTGGATCATGATCAGAGCAACCCCCGGCCCCAATCCATTGCCTCACATAGAAAAAAGTCTCCGCAATATGTTCTGAGATAAGAAAACGATCCAGCCTTTTGGCCACTCTTTCCATACCAGCCCTCATATTACGCCAGGAGGGTTTCAGTGAAACCGGCTCCACATCAATCCAATTTCCATCAGAGAGCTTACGAATGAAAAAGTTTGTGAGAGGATCCACTTGAGCATGTGGTCCCCAAATCTCAGCGTGCCCCAGGGAAAAGTTAAGATCCCCTCCAAGAATTGTAGTAGTTCCTTTAAGCAGATCTTTATCCAACAGTGCATTCCAAAATGGTTCACGATCACAGTAAGGGCCATAAATGTTAACAATAGTGAAGTGTTCAGCAAAATCCAAGGATTTACAGGTCATGCCTAACACAGAGTGCATCCCCCAAAGGGAGGAAACACACACCTTAGCTTCATTCCAGCCAATTGCCAGACCACCAGAGCGTCCCCTGGCGTCCAAGCCTTCAAATCCCCAACCAGGGAACCAAACCTTCAGACGGTTGACAGCATCAATCCCAGAGCACATAGTTTCTTGAAGTAACAAAATATCAGGATGTTCCAGTTGCAGCATCCTACGAAGTGCTGGTCTTTTGGAGGGACCAGCAAGACCTCAGCAGTTGTAGTACATGACCTTCATTTCAACCCTTCCGAATGGGCATCCACCGCTCTAAGTGCCCTTTCGATAGACAGTTGTTTACCAATCTTAAGTTCCGAGCAAGCTCGGGTCTTGGCATGGGAAAGGAAGGATTTCCTTCCTCGGGGTATGCGGGGCTTAGGATTCAACTTCCCTAACCCCCCCGCAGGTGGACTGGTCAGGGATCGCAGCCAATAGCCAGATTTAGAGGAGCCAGGGGGAGAGGAGGGTTCGGGAGAGGATAATACCGGCTCAGAGATGGCAGAAAGGCTAGATTCCGGAGGGTAATCAAGAAGTGGATGATCCACTTCGAGGAAAGGAGCTACAGTGTTATGAGGGGGTGTGTTGGGAGACAGCAACTGAGGGGAAATGTGCAAATTTTTAAAACCATCCACCCAATCCTGACCAGGAAATGAAAAGTTGTTAAAAATAAGACAGAAGGAAGGGTTGAAAAGAGTAACAGAAGGAGCACCTGCAGCCAAGTCTGGTGAGCGAAGAATCGGTACCAATGAACCCTCCCGTGCCGAGTCTCGAGAATGTGTAATGTGTGGTTCTTCAGCAGCAACCGTGTTACCAACAACAGGGACCGAGCCATCCGCATCATTGTTTTCAGCAACCACCTCACCACCTGTGGGAACTTCGCCATCCGGCTGACTAGCCAACGGTGTTTCCAAAGTAGGAGTTACAAAACCCTGCTGACCGTCAGATTCCTCCGCCGAATCCATACCAACCTCCTTGGCCACCACCCTGCACTTGTGGGTATTACCAAACCGCACCCGAACAGGAACAGAACACTCAACGGCCGGGTGGCCATATTCATGGCACCGCCTACACCTGAAGGGCACATTCTCATAGTCCAGTGTCTGAACAAAGGTATAGGGCCCCCAAGTCAGGTCCATAGTATCAAATAGTCCATCTCTGACATTAATGCTCACTAGAATGCGAGCAACTTTCTACATTGCCGATGCCACAAAAGAGAAATCCGCATCAAGATAGGTTCCCAAGTTGTTCCCAATCCTTCGGAAGTGTTCCTCTGACCAGTAGTGAAGGGGAAGTCCTGGGAGACGAACCCAGAGGGGGATAACATCCAATCTTTCCCGACTGGCATCGAAAAGTGGGTTCCACGGCTTTAACAGAAGAGGGACTTTAAGGATAGACCAATTTAGACTTAATGCCCAGTGTGCATGAGCATCCGAGGAGAAATGAAAAGCATACCACCCACCTGAGAGCCCAACGATACGGGGCACATAACCGCAGTGTCCCAGCCATGCCCCCGTAGCCCACGAGATCACAGTCTTGAGGCTGACAGATTTTCCATAAACCCTACCGACCAAAACCGACTTAACCATCCCTACAATCTGGTGCATGCCAATGTCCTCCCCCAACGCGTAGTTAGGTGCCTTCCCAGAGTTCTTAATCCATTTTCTACGGCTTTTCACGGTGGGTTCCTTAGATGCAACCCCAGCTGTACCCGCAACACGGCCACAATCACGCTGGTCGGAGTCCCCAGAAGGACTAGAGAACCCTCTTTGTTCAACGAAGTCCAAATTTGCTGCGACAAACCCACAGGGTTGTAACGGGGATTCAGTCCGCCGCGCTCCAATACCCTCCACCTCAGCTTGTCGGTCCAGTCCAGAAGTGAGATGATTTTCGCTATCCGCGGAGGTAATAAATTCAGGCAGGTCTCCTATGCCTGCACTCAGCGGCTCCGGAGATGGAGAGGTGCAGAAGCCCCTGACGCCCCAGATATTCACGGCATGAGTCTCAGGAGAAAGGCGAGCAGTTGACCCCTCCCAGAACAGCGAGCAGGAAGGAAATGGTTGGCAGTCATTCACCGGGGGTGACAGAGGTCCATCAGGAGGCCGGTTACCAGTAAAGCCACCAAACCCTAAACCACCAAGCTCCTCCTGATGCCGGAAAGCGCCAGGTGGCGAACGCCAGATATCATGGTGCCGTAGGTCATCACTACTGTAGTCTACATCATCCATAGTAACCCCCAACGGAACTCAAAACGGAACAGTAACCTTCGCTGTGAAAAAGGGCCAGAAAGAGAAAAACAAACCGGTGGAGTAAAAACAAAAATGGTTTTACCATGGTAGAAACCCATCTGGGATGGCGTGCGCCTGTTCGTACCTGCTGACGACCTGCATTCGTCTGCAGGGTGCCGCCCACCGCCCTTCACGAAACTCCAAACCCTCGTCACTCACCATCGTTCCCCAAATATCATAATTTATTACTTGTAAATAGGAATGAATTTGTCAATAAAGAAAAAAGAGAAAATAAATTAATTCAAGTATTAATAAACACACACACACTTAGGAAAAATTGAGGGAATCATGTGAGAGAAAATCTAAGAGATTAGGTGAGAGCAAATCTAAAATTAAAAATTAGGAAAATATGAATGAGGAGAGAAATGACACTTGTGGGTGAATAATAAAAGAAAAAGTAATTAAAATAATTCAAAATTATGCATGGGTGATATGCATGGCAAGTTTGGAAGGATATAAAGACAAGTAGAGAGCATGAGGCTCTCATATCTTTTACCCTAATGTTGGATGGCATTGACTATACTAGACTTGAATACTGACTGTTGAGAGTTTGGTTCGTCATTGTACAAACAAGGTTGGGATCCTCTTAGTAGCAATATACGTACATTGACTAAGATAAATATTTATTACATTCAACCCCATTGTGGCTTAGGGGTCCTAGGGGAAGAAGAGTACCTTTTGGGATAGGTAGCGTTGTTTGTGGTGAATATCAACAACTGGAAATCAAGCATGGACTGGATATGGATCTTCGACAAATTTCTGTAGATTTCAGCATCCCATGGCAAGAGAAATATATCAGGTTGGTACAGGTTAATTGCTTGGTTATTTCTATCATTTCATTCGAATATGGTCGTGTTCACTTTTATAACTAGCTCAAGAATTAGAATTTCTAACAATGTTTTCTATCCATTAATTCGATGTTTGATGTTGAAAGGGAAAATGACATTTCTTATTTCAGTATTGTTTTAATTGAAAGGAAAATGTAACTTCTTATTCATGTATTGATTCTTGTACTATTAGGTTAAAAACTCTTTCTCGACTCTGGTCGATTAGAGGAAAAGTAATGCTCTTTTCTGCATTGCGTAATGGAAAATGATAAATTTTGTTCATGCATTCATTGGTTAGAAGAAGGATAAAGTTTTTATTTCCTATACTAATTCTTGTATTATTCAATTAAAAGAGTGATAAACCCTTTACTCTATTATTCGATTTGAGAAAGGAACACATTATTTATGTTCTCAGTTCTGTTGATTTTAAGGTTAACCGTAATTTCTCATTTTAGTGTGATTCAATTGTTGAAGAGAAGAGTTATTTTTATTCGGTAATGTTTGATTTTAAAACAAGGTGCCTTTCCCCATTTCATTATCGATTGATGGGAAATAATACGTTTCACCCTATCACACTATACAATAGAGAATTTTATACCTATTATGTTTTGATCATTTCGAAGGGGGTATGTTACCCATCATCTCTGCACTAGGCGATTGGAAGAAATTGACCCATTTCTACACTGTTAATTCGAAAAGAAGAGAGTCAACTCATTCCTATTCTGATAATGTTGAAATTAGTTCGTATTTCCTATTGCAAAGTGTTAACCCTTCGTTTCTTTCCCATTGGAAGAAAAATAATTATCTTATTTTGTTGCACAAGTTAAGTGTTTGGCTTTCGGCTCTCTCGTTAGTGGTGTTCACACTATCATCGATGATATTGGGAATCGTGCATACAATGATATTGTGGACCATGCCCTCCGTTCAACAGAATAATGTTTGGTGGATGAATGTATTGTTAATTAACGGTTATCTTATCAAATTTTACCATGTTGCTAATTACTTGCCGAATTGTTCAATTAATAGTGGGATGTAATTCTGTTGTGGTAAGTTCTACTAATTACCTACAAAAATGATTAAGGATGGGGAATAATTATAATACTATTATGTTGTTGGTTATTTCCATTTTGTTATAAAGTGATTATTGTAATACTCCTTAGTTTCTATAAGGGTAGATTATAATGGTGCATAGTGAATTTTAAATTGTTACAATCTACATTAAATTAAGACAATTGATCAAGTATAATGATGAGGTGCAAGTGAATTGTTACAATGTTTAAAGTTGCATTTTATTTGGTGCAGAAGTGATTAATGAGAGTGCTTAATGAATGTCACGAAATTATAATTTTATTGAATTTTCTACAAAAGTAATTAATGATGGTATATATAGGTATCCTTGGATTGTTACGAACTACATTTTATTATGAAGCAAAAGAAAGGTATGGTGATATACACCTGTACTTTCATATTGACACAAAGTACATTAATCTGATATAAAGATAACCAATGATGACGTATAGTTGTAATGCTATATTCTTCCGATTTTTTTTCTCATGAAAACAAAACAACTTCTATTATTAGCAAAAGTTGTATCAGAAATTACATTTAAAAAACATAAGGAGAAGCACTATCTTCTCCATTATCCAAACAGTAAGATGTAGAATTTTAACATCAAAACAAAATCCCAAAATAATCTTTTACAATGTGCTCAAAACCTGAGTGTGCGAATAAAAAACTAACACTAATAAAACCAAACACTTAAAAATGTGGCATGTCTCCAACTGGACACTAGAAGAGGCCAGAGCTAATTCATCCATAATCAAAAGGGAAGAGGCTGTAGTAAGCCACCTAAGCAAGTTTTCCTAAAAAAGGGAACCATTCCAATCAAAATGTAAGTTGAAAATAGGGATAATTTATTTCCTGCATTCCTGAAAGAAGGAGCAGGCACCAAATAAATGATCCAAGGTTTAAGTATCATTCAAGCATAAATATCATAAACTTGGACCGATCCATCCCCTTTTCTGCAGGTGTTTCCAGGTAAGTATATTTTTGTGAAGCTAGAGCCAAGAAAAACAAGAAATCTTTAATTGAAGACAATTATCCCACAAAAACTTCACCCACCAAACAAGCTTATCATTCAATTAAGCTTCTAGTATAAGATCATATGCTATACGAGTACTTACCGATCCTTCTCTTTTGTTATACGCCCAAACTAATTTATCCTCGTCATGATTCATTACTATACCGGCTTGATCAAGATTGCTGAAATATGTGTCCCACTCCGGAGCAAGAGACTGGCATAGATCCAAATCCTGTGAAGAGAGCCATATGTTCCTTCCATCATTATTATTCCAAATTTTCTGTTTAAGAACAAATAGATCACGCTTTTGGAATTCCATAATTAATGGATTAGACAGTTTATAAATGTCCTCCAAACCAACCATGGGATCATGCCCAAATAAACTTGTGTGACTCTTCCCACCAGCCAACATATGGCTTGATTAATGATCGGGAATGATATTATAAGACTACACCAAATATGGGAACAAAGATTTATACATTGTGTGCCAGAACAAAGACAATACATAGTATGGAGTCTATGGAGATATTTGGCTTTAACCACCTTTCCCCACATGCCCTCACTGGTGATGCTTCTTTAGCACATAGAGCCCTATTAAAGAAGGCCAGAATTTTCATCCCCCAACCCCCCGGCAACTTAGTTTTTGTGATACTATCCCAAGCTTCCAAGTGGTATTTGGTTGCATTAAGTTTGTCGACCCATAAAAACTTAAATATAAGTTTTCTAATATCTGAAATCATTGATAAAGGAATTTGAAGCAAGGAGAAGCAACTTAGGTTTTGTTAGACTATCCCAAGCTTCCATGTGGTATTTGGTTGCATTAAGTTTTTCAACCCATAAAAACTTAAATATAAGTTTTCTAATATTAGAAATCATTGATAAAGGAATTTGAAACAAGGAGAACCAATATACAGGCAAGCTTTGGAGAACATATTTTACTAGAACGAAGTGCTCTCCCAATGACAACCATCTGAATGACCAAAAGTTAATCTTTTACCGAACCTTTTTAATTAGCCATTTCCAATCATATTTAATATAACCATTCGGTTTCAAGTGATAGCCAAGGTACTGGATCCTATCCTCGACAGTTGACATCTTTATAGAGAACATAGAGCTGATCCGGTCAATCATAACAGTATCTTTGTAGTGGTGAGAGAAATGAGACTTATGCAAATTGACCAACATGCCTAACGCATAACATAAAATGGATAGAATCGACTAGATATGTACCCAATAAGCTAAAACACCCCTGCCAAAGATAAGTACATCGTCAACGAAAAATAGATGGGTTATATAAAGAGAACCAACAACCTTAATCCCAGTAAAATCGTTTTTAGCCTTGGCCTTCTTTAATAATAGGATAAGTCCCTCAATAGACAAAATAAATAGGTAGGGAGACAACGAACATCCCTTTCTGATGCCATGATTTCCCTTGAAAAAGGAATTCAAGATCCATTAATAAGAACAACAAAATTAGCAGAGGTGACACAGGCCATAAGCCAATTTGCAATCTCAACAATCAATCCGGTCTGAAAAAGGATAAACCTTAAATAAGACCATTCTAACATGTCATGTGCTTTCTGCAAATCAATCTTGAGAATAAAAGCTTCAATCTTCTTTTGTTTCACAGAGTGTAAACACTCTTGGGAAACACCAACCGTGTCCATAATTTGCCTATTTGGAAAAAATCCAAATTGTTCTTCAGAAATACAAAAGCCCAAGATCGATTTAATCCTCTCTGCAATGATATTCGTAATGATATTTTAGAAGATATTACACAATGTGATAAGTAAAAAATCATGAAAATCAACCAGTCTATCCTTCTTAGGTATAAGAGTGATGTAGGTAGTATTGAGAGAGGCAGGAATAAATTCCTTCGGCATACTTTCATCAATTGTTCAGTTAATTCTTTTTCAAATAAATCAAAGAAGTGGAGGTAGAATTCCACCGTCCACCCGTCGGGCTAAGGGATTTTATCTTTGGAAAAGGATTTAAGTGTCTTCAATACTTATTCCTCCTGAATAGGTCTTCCAATATCCACACAGTCCTCTCTACTGAAAAAGCAAGGATAGATTTTTATAGTCTTGAGTTGATTCTCCAGATTATTGTGGGAACTATCTGAGTATATGTCCTGGAAATGTCTTACTGCCTCCTTCTTAAGGGAAGATTGATCGAAAACACATCCTCCCTGAGCATCTGCAACATCCCAAATAACATTCGAGAGGCGCCTTTGGTTGGAAAACAGTTGGAAAATTTTTGTATTAGAGTCACCTGAACGGATCCACGCAGCTCTACTCTTTTGTCTCCATGTTTCCTCAATCTGGTGGAGAATGGCCAATTTATTATTCACCAGGGAACCTAACCAAGCCCTCCTATTGGTTGATAACATCTCCTGATCACAACAATTGGATAAGCATTGTATTTATGTCTCGATCTCTGCCAGCAATGAATTATTTTCGGCCTTCCTCTCTTTATCCCAAGATATCATTGAGTGTCGAAGTAGGTTCATCTTATTTAAGATTACCACAAGTGGAGAAAGTTGTGACCATTGAGAGTAAGAATCCGAACACTTGTGCACTAGATCACAAAAGGATTCGTCCAATAACCACATTAGATTAAATTTAAAGGGGTAATAAGAAAAATTGTTTTCAAAATCAAGTTGAAGAATGACTGTCTTTTGATATGAAATGCCAAGAGAGTAGGTAAAAGTACGATATCTACCAAAGTATTCACATAGTGCTTCAGATAAGAAAAATCGACTAAGTCCTTTTTCTATACCTGGAACACCATACCTCCCATTTGACCATGTAGGCACCAAAACATTTGGCACTACATCCACTAATTTAGATCCCTCAAACAACTCCTAAAAGTAATCCACTAGTGGATCAATAATGTTTCCATCCCCCCGAGTCTCTTCAGAAGATAGGGTGAGATTAAATTCCCCTGCCATAATGAGAGAATCATCCCTTAGCAGACCCGACTCATCGATCCGATCCCAAAAGAGCTTGCAGTTGCGGTAGGGACCATAAATATTTAGGACTCTAATCATCTTTTTAAATCCTTTCAGATATCATTCAATGATAATACCTACATTTGAAATATAGTATTTCATATTAGTTACGTCAGGGTTCCATGAAATGAGGGTTCCATCCGATAAACCAACAGATTCAACCACACAGACTCGTCATTGAGGCGTAATATTTAAAAAATAATTGCAAGCTACCAATGATGGGGCCATGGTTTCTTGCAGAATGAAACAACTTGGTTGAACAATGTCAAAGAAACATTTGAGGGCATCCCTTTTAGGGCTGCTTCCAAGCCCGCAAATGTTGAAGGACACAAAATTAATTGTGTTACCAAGTCGGGGGTCGCCCTATCTCGAAGAGCCCCAAAAGAAGTAGAAGAAGCAGAAAAAGGATCTCTACGAAGTCCCATGTCGAATAAAGAGCCCAACTTAGGGTTTATGGATTTATGAGTCTTCACCTCGTCCTTGCCCACATTATTTCCAACCCCCCCGCCCCTCCCTGATTCTTTTTAGCTTTACGAATATTTACATCACCATTATATATGGAGGAGATTGATACAACATCAAAGTTAGTAGGAGCTTCGACATAAAAAATAGATAGAGGTAAGCCCAAGTATTTAGTACCCATTCCAGAAGTAGGGGAGAAATCACTGAGCAAGGATGGGGAAGCTCAATCCCCAGATCGATAGCAAGGATAGTAGGTGAATGAATTTGTCTTGGTGTAGCCATCAGCAGGAGGAGACACAGGCTCCAATCCTAGAAGCCCCACCAAGTAAGAGTCACGGTTCGTAAAAGAAACCTTTCTGGAATGAGAGATTCCTCCACCGTCCCTAGGGCGGACTCTATCCCTTGAACAACATCGGTCTGGATATCTAGGTCTAGATAGTCTAAGGAGTTAGGAAGAAGAGCCTCATGTTCATACTTATATTCCAAATTCTTGCATAAACCCAAAGTAGCTAAACCCTAAACAATGTCTTCGACTGATAGAAAATTTAATAAAACATGGATATTTTCAGTGAACTTACCCACAAATGCCACGACTGAGTGTTGATCTAGAGGAAGAGGTAAGGATATGCATTCCTCCAGTTCTTCATGCTCCAAGGGGGTTCAAGGATCATCTGCTATTGACCCGAGTGACCAGTCGGCTCATGTCGACACTGAGATTTTGCGTGACCTATATCATGGAAAGAGTGGCAACAAAAAGAGTTCTCCATTAGTCCAGGGGTTGGATGAAGGAACCTCCTTCTCATACAATTTACAATTCCCCCAGTAAACTATCTAAGGAATAAATTTCAGCCAACATCCTAGGAGAATGTTTGTCCACCCCCATCAATTGGTCATCTTCAATAAGGATGAACTGACAAATGGAATTAGCAACTGCCATAAAACCTAGAAGGTTCTAGAATTGTATGGGGAAACCGGGAAGTATAACCTAAAGGTGTTACATCACTTGATTTTCTTTCTTTGGGTCAAAGATAGCATGCCATCAAGTTAGAGTTGATGAACCTACACCTAAAACCCAAAAAAGGTTCTCAATATTCTGTCGGTCTTCCTTAGAAAGGAATTGAAAGAGGATCCAACCATTCACCAACATCAATACGCGCAGAATGTTCAATATATGAGGCTTCCATTTGTTTACGATCCAATGCAAAATCTCTTGACGAGAGAGATTGATGTATTCAAACATCCCCACCAAGTCTTGCTGTGATAGCACTAAAACCATATTGAAGGTGATGTCCTTCCCTATGACACAAAGCGGTCTACCCTTTCTAGCTTTCTAAAACATGAGGGATAAGAGTCAGCTATCCATATTTTTCCTTCAGAAACCTTACAACCTAACTGATTGGGTTGATGCCCTAGGTCAGACTTCAAAGAAGAAACAACCACTCCATTTGTATTCCCAATCCAAGGGGAGATTGAAGGGGCCTAACTTCTCCAGGAGGTATAAAAGGCTCATATATGACATTGGCATTTGCGTTTGTCTGAACCAAAACGGGTGGATGTTCCAAAGAAAGAGAAGAGGTACCTCCAACTACTGGTTTCCTACCACCGACAAATACACAAGACAGGGACGATACTTGTGGGCATCCCAAAACCCTGGAAGTCAACCTACCATCCCTTTCGCTGCATAAAGAAGATCCCACCATAATAAAAAATAACTAGAAAAAACCCCACATAAACCTTGATCTGTACCTAGTAAAACCATAAAATAATGGACTTAAAGTTATAACACTCCCACTTTTTTTGTTTGGTTGGTACTGGGATCATCACCAGCAACGAGCTTGACTCCGGAACCACTATTTCTAGTCACGGATAAGAAAAATCTAGGGAGAAATTATAGGAGGGTTTCAAACCAGCCATCGCTCATCAGAATCAAAGTTACTGAGTCAATATTTTTGGTGGGGTGAGAGAGGCTCGAGTACATTCTTGCGATTTCATTCTATTTGGTTACAAAAGTAATAAATGATGATGGGTAAACTTGTCATTGAAGTCACGTTTGTTGATCATAAAGTATTCTATGATGACGTTTATGTTGACGTAGGTGCATCTCAATTTTTTTTTTTCAACAAAAAATAGCTATATTTTGTATTAAAAATATATGAAAGTGTTCAATACAACGGTCCTCGTGGAGAAGGTCACAACCCGACCAGCAAGTCCAAGATATGGCAAAGATCACATCATAAATGTCTACAACAGCAAAATGATCCACAAGTAGCAAAGAGATGATGTGCCACAAGGGCACTCCACGTCACTCTTGAGAAGAGATGCCTGCCAAAAAATAATACCGATAATAAGATGAAAAAATAAATATATCACTGGAAGTATAGCCGCAAAAAAGATCCACTCCCAAAAGGGAACACCCCTACCAACTAGAGGAGGTAGAAAGCGGAGTATTCCCACTCAAAGAGAGAAGAGAGTGGGACCAATACTCAAAATGGATACAACCAGCGGACTCAGATAGAGCCTGCATAGATAGCAAATCAGCCTCGGAGTTGTGCTCCCGAAAAATATGGTTGATCGACAGACGATGGAAGTCATTTAAGAGAAAAGTCACCATATCCATCCATGAGGCAAGCACCGAAGAATGAAGAGAGCCGAGGCCACAAACCCAGTCGATAATAGTCTTGGAGTCACCAACAATATGTTTGAGAGGAATTGATCTGCGCTTGGAGGAAAAAAGAGTGATCCAAAGGGCAAGAAGTTCACCTCTTGTGTTGGATCCCCTACCACCGTTCATCCAAATATTGTAGAAGTGATGATGACCAAGAATGATAATTGCACCAGCCCCACAAATGGCACCACTTTGCTGGGATGCCCCATCAAAAAAGCTAATAGATCAGGCCTCAGTATGATAGGTGAATGCACTCTAGCCAAATGATCGAGGCAAGACAAAGAAAAATCAGTATTGGCCGAGTTGAGTGCTACCAACTTTCGAGCCAACCAAGCAATAGAAGTCTTCTGTCCATCAAAAATACGCTTGTTTCGAGCCAACCATAACTCCCATAGAATATAAACGGCCAATGAAATATACTGAGGGTTAAACTTAATCCAATTCCAAAAGCAAATATCAATGGAATCCCCATTCCAAACACCCATATCAGAATGGATGGATCGAATCTCGCGCCACAAACTAGTTGCATATGTACAGTGACAGAAAATGTGATTAATCGATTCAGCCTCAATGCCACATAACACACAGATGCTTGGGCCAATAAACCCCCTTTTGAGAAGGTTATCCCATGTGAACAGTTTATTTTCCAGGGATAACCAAATAAAATTTTTTAGTTTCGGAGGTAGGATCCAATTCCAACAAGCAGTGTGCCACCAACGAAATGATCCTTGTGTAGTCACCATGATGGAGTTGTATGCAAGATTGGTTGTCACCCGACCATCTTGGGTGTTCCACGACCACAATAGGCAATCATCCAGGTCTGATAGTCGCAGACAGCATAAACTCAGGTGCATCTCAATTTGCAATGCCATATAGTACATCGTGTGTTTTACTTATTATCATTGTGTAAATAGACATTGCTTAGTTAATGGTTATATCAAATTGCTTAAGTAGGATGCGCTAGTAGTCATTGATTTACACTTAGAGTTACTGTTTCAAAAAAAGGTACTCATTAGCGTGTTCAAAGAGATGGGTGTTACACATTGACTTTTTATTGTAATAGTGCACTTTGAGCCATTTAGTCAAACTATTTAACTCTTTTTTATTGAGATGTGTTCAACACTTTGCCATTCTTTCTAAGCAAATTATGTAAAAATACATTGTGACAATTTATATAAGTACATTTTTTATAAATAAAATGTGTAGAATTTTTTCATTTGGAGAATATTTTTATTTTTAATATTAAATAACATTTAAAAAAACAAAAATAATGTATTTAAATATTCAATCAATTAGAGAATATAATAACCTAATTGAGTAAGATACTTAACATGAAGAGTAAAATCTTCTTAACATGGACTCACAAATAACCAGCATAGATCCATCTTAAACCCATATCTATCAAGCACCGAGAGGGATCCAATTTCTTGAGGTGTATTTCTTTTTTTAAATTTAAACTCAAGAAATTTGATCTCTCTTGATTGATAGATCCGGGTTTAAGTTTTAAGTTTTTATTTTATAAACGAACATCTATTTTTTAATTACTTTTCATAATATTTTATTTTATGAACCAACATGGATTTTTTTTAAAATACTTTCCATAATTTTTTATTTTATGAGCCGACATGAATTTTTTTAATTATTTTGTTACAAACATTACATCATGTTACAACATCCCCCCCATACGTTTTTTTAAATACTTTCCATAATTTTTTATTATAAGAGCCGACATGAATTTTTTTAATTATTTTGTTACAAACGTTACATCACGTTACAACATCTCCCCCATACTGGGCTGTAGAGCACCTCGTTTCACTCGGTGCAATAAAACTTATTTCAGACTTTAAACATAGTGGTATGGATAGTGCTTCATGGTTGAATCATGAGATAATTCAACAAAATGTCACTTTTTAAAATATCCACAATATCACAAGCAATATCACAATTAAATTTAAAGATAAATTATGTTATGAATAAATAGAGAATAAGAAAAATTTGATATGCTATAGAAAAAATCATTAACCCAAAAATTAAAATATTATTCCAAGGCTAGATAGTTGGACTATTGAGTTCTTCATTGAATTTTTTTGATATTATTGGGAAAGATATCCTAGAAGTAGTAAAACAATCAAGAAATCTAGGACATGTATCTGAGACTCTTAATTCCATCTTCATTGCTTTGATCCCCAAAAGGGATCAACCCGATTCTTTCAACGACTACAGGTTGATCTCTCTCTGCAACCTTGTGTACAAGATCATAAAAAAAATCATATCCAATAGAGTGAAGCCACTGTTGGAGGAGAGATCGACCAATGAACAATTTGGTTTTCTGTCTAATCGAGAAATATTGAATGCTATAGGAGTCACTTAGGAATTTATGCATTCTATGAAGACAAAAACGATGGAGGCTATGATAATTAAGATGGATTTAGCCAAGGCTCATGATAGGGTTAAATGGGTGTTCTAGCGATTGATTTCACTTCAAATTGAACTTCCTTTAGAGGTCATTGAATGGATCATGGCATGTGTTACTTCATCTTGCTTTGCAATTATGGTCAACGGTTGTCAGGAAAGGTTGTCCTCTTTCTCCACTACTTTTCCGCTTATTTATTAAGGGGTTGAGTAGTCTCATTGTTTCAGCCAAAAGAGATGGTAAACTAGTTGGTATTAAAATTGTGTCCACTCATTTCATTACATATTTACTCTTTGTTGATGATGTAGTTATGTTTGGTAATGGTTATGTAGAAGATTGGTATTCCTTTTATGTCTAAGGAATGGTGTAAATGAAGAAAAAATTACGTGAATCATCTCTTTGTTCCCTTTTAAAACCTATCCTATTGATTTGGATTCAAGTACTTGGGTTACTTTTCTAAATCCAATAAATATGTGAAAATAAACTGGACATGGATTGTAAACAAAGTTTAAAAATGTATTGGGAACTAGTGCCATAGGTGTCTATCATTGTGTGGTAGGCTTACTATGATTAAGTCTGTCTTAGTTGGAATTCCTATTTATTGGACGTCATTATCAAAGGTTCTAATTTCTATACTACAATTGTTGAGACAAAAAATAATGCATTTTCTATGGTTTGGTACAACCAATACGGATAAAATTAACTTGGTCATTTGAAGGAGAATATCAGCTCCAAAGAATTTGGGGGGTGGGGTATTAAAAACCTCCACTGCTTTAATCTTGCTCTAACATTAATTTTTTTTTTAGAAGTATGTTTGGGGTGGGCCTATGGAGTGAGGTTTTGAAATACAAATACATTAAAGCCATGACTATGGTTGAATGGTTCATAAAACCTTCAAAAAATGTTCAGGGAGCTTCAAACTTCTTGAATGATTTTATTAAGACTATTCCATGGTTAGGAAAATGGATCTCTTGGAGAGTTGGAAATGGTAGATAGGTTTTGGTGGGTTTTGATTCCTATATTGGGGAAATGACTCTTATATTAAACTATCCTCAACACTCATTGAATATATTGTTGAATTTGGTTTTAGTACTCTTTATCCGATTACAAGATCAGATTGGTTAGGAAGATGTGATTCTTACTTACTGAAGATCTTCGTCTGCTTGGTTATGGAGCAGAAAAATGGACAAAATATATTCAGGGCCTTAATAGAGCAGGTATTCGATTAAATGAGAATGAAGACTCTCTATCCTGGGGATGAAATAGATCTATTGGATAGGTGACTGCAAAGGATGCATACAATGCCATCTCTCATGAGAAATAAGCTATAGAAGGTAAGTGGTGGCATAGTATATGATGGCACTAGGGAAGTAGGTGAAATCGTGTTGGTTTCGTTGCTTCCAATTTCTCCTTATGCAACAGAGGAGGTTTCACTCTCGTGTGTTACACCATTTTCCGTCAACCCAAATAATTCTCATTGTTCCACACTTATTCTCTGACTGAGCTAGATTGTTGAGTTTGTGATCCCAAGTTTTGCAGCTCATCTTCATACTCTCTTTTCTCATTATAATTAGATACACCTTCTTCCCAAATCCTCCTTGATCAGAAATATTTCACATCTAATCCTCTCTCTTTCAACCATGAACTATCTAGTTCACCTCATTGTTTCATTATCCACAACTTGTTCCATCCATCCTTATTACTTGTGTCACTTCGCAACTTGTCCTCTAGCCTTGCATGTCTCTTCTTCGCATTCTGCATCTACATTTTCCACCACTTTTTACAAATTGCCTCTCTTCTCGCTATGCACTTAGGCCTCACAGGATCACCAAAGGCACCCCTCATATTTCCAACTTTCTATATTCTACAACTTTGCAGCATCAATTCTGACCACTCCCCTATGGAACAAATTTTTACTCAACCAATTTAAACAGTGAAAACCCATATTCTACCATCCAAACTTTAATCCAAAATGGAATATTTTTTAGTAGTATTCCTCGAGCTCCTTTTGTGAGATATTCTTCTTCCTTCAAAACTAATCGATTATTTTCCACGAAAAATTCTATAGCATACCCTGTAAGGGTGTTTTCTACATAAAATTCAATGTCTCGCGTTAGTGGAATATCAATCCAAATGTAGGGATTCTAGATCTCCTATGGTCCACTAACAGTTCTCCTTTTTCGTCCTCAGTATTCAAGGGCTTCCACAAGTCTTTGCAACCACTTGTATAGAATTACATTGAACTTGCACCACAAGACCTCATGTAGATCAAAATCATGTCCTCCATACAATTTATACTCTTGAATCCTAGAAATGGAACTTCTTGCATGATAAAATATTCAAATATATTTTCCCACCAAAATGTGACAAGTGATGGGATACATGGAAACCTCATGTTCAAGCAACCTTGCAAGTTTAAGAGACTAAATTGGGAATGGAAATTGCTAATGCAATTAAAGTTTTTCATTTTATTTTAACTAATTTTTCTTGATGAGTTGTTCACAATCAAGTAGCACCTCAAGAGCATGGAAACTAATTATGGTGATTTTGGTTCTATAATCAAATTCTTCATAGTTTAGAAACGCAAGTCCCATGCAATGTTGCAAGTTTTCATCGAAACCCTTTCGACATCAATGAAAATTCATGATTTTGGTTTTGTAATCAAACTCTTCATAGTTTGGAAACCCATGTTTTATGCAATGTTGAAACAAGTTCTCATCTAAACCCTTTTGACACAAACTGGAATTCATGCATTGATTCTTGTGGAATTTGTGCCCTATTATTTTCCTATTATATTTTCTTCATGCAACAAAACTTTCATTTTTCTTAAGAAGATTTGGTAGAATAGTCCCTCCCAAACAACACCCTTCAATCAATATTGGATTAAAGAATGCAATTATGAAATTATCTTTCCTCACAATGTTTTTTGCAAGGGGACTCTATAATCAGAGTTCTAGATAAATATCCACCAAATTATGATGGAAAAAGCAAGTCTACAGGTAAATGGGGTAAACATGGTATGTACAAATCAAGAAGAAGTTTTGAACAAGGAGGTATCAATCTGACTGGTATCATGAGATTGTGCATTCACTGGCTATACGTACATGTCCTCTCGGATTGGACATATCCCAAAGAAGGTCTTTACAACTTAATTATTCCAGATATTGTGATGTAGTTAGGAATTTACACTGCAAAACCGTAGAAGGCCTCTTGCTCAAATGTTTGTTAGAAAACGAAGTTGATACATTGGTCAAGGATATGCATAAGGAAATATGTGGAGAACATTTTGCTGCAAGTACCACTACTTACAAAATCCTCAGTTTAGGTACTATTGACATACCAATATGATCACGGGGCTAAAAGAGTTCCATTCAAGATTATCCACTCACAAATGATCATGCACATTGTTTCACTTGTCATAATACATGAGGAATCTCACGCAACAATTGAGAACAACATTAAAAAACAATTATATAGTAGCGCATCCATCATATCATGCAAACGACAACAACATGCGAAACGATATCATAACAGAGTTCACCAGGACTTCCCTGGCTACGTCTCCGGGGTGAAAATTCGTCGAACTGCTTTATTAATTCTCTCAAGTAGGGGCAATTCTCTCCTTTACAAAGGGAACAATGATATCTCACACATGGTGGCACATTCTCCCAACAAAGGGGGCTCACTCGAGCCCAATAAGGGGCTTACAAAGTCTTCTCTTAATACATTACATGGCTTCCATGACTCCCATGCGCTCCCCTTCCTTCTCCCTGGGAGGGTTTAAATAGTTCTCCATGTGGAAAACTACCTCAACCAAATGAGGACAGGTCAATTTTCCAGATCCACAATTCTAGGATCTCAAATCTAATTAGGAGAAAATGAGATTAACCTCTCAACTCCTTTCCCATAAAAATATCTATCTTCCCCCTAACATTGGGAAGCAATAATTCCACATGAATTCTCTTCTTAGCCTCCTATTACATTCGAGGGGGAAAATACAAAAATATTTAGTGTCATGAGACAATTATCATCTATGCATTTATTACATCATTAAATATTTTCATGTGTGTCATTTCCCTATAAGTATTTTGTCCAAAGTTAAACAAGCCATATCTTTTACATATGAAGTACATTTGAATTGCACTGGTAAGCTCTCTCTGAGCTCTTTGCTGCTTGGACATTCTTGATGATGATGGAGACCTTATGCACCTGTCGACTTATTGGATATTCTACTGGATTATTCCTCCCCACTGAAATACTTTTGGAATCCAAAAGTACCAACTTTATATGCAATCTATAACCAACTGTATGCAAATGTCTTCAAAAGGCATGACCTCAAGACTCCTTCACCCATGTACTTCGAAATCAGAATACAATGCCAACACACCGACAACTATTGCAAAACAAATGTGTTGAAAAATGCACATCTCCTATCTCCTTCACCTTGTACTTTAGAGCTCGAGATGCAAAATCCCACATTTGCCTCAATTGTCAACCTGTAGTTGATTGGGATAGCACTGCATCTGTCTCTGCAAGGTCACACTCTCCTTCAAGCCCTTCATCGGAGTTCTTCGGACAGAGAATGTAGAAAGACCGACAATTGTATCCATGTGCATGTTGTCGTTATTGATACCTGATGTCAATAGCTGTTTTAGAGAACCTTCTCCAATGAAGTGTTTCTCTACTCATTATGCTAACTGCCATAAGGATTTGAAGGATTTTGTTTTCATGCCTTTTAAATATCCTCCTGGATCATTCCTCCCCCGTTGAAAATATTTTGGTCCTCCAAAATTTACATATACCGACCAACTTTACAACAGAGTTTATAACTCAACAAAAGCCATAAAATATCACTATGTTGCGAAAATAAGTGATGTTATACATCCCATCACTTTTACAACTGTTCCCTTCTATGGGGTATTTAAAAGCAACAAGCGATTTACAAATATTGGTTTTCTTCAATTACATCAAGAAGTCTACCCATCTTGGTGATTAAGGTGATTAGGTCCTCCATCTCAACCCTTTTCTGTGGTTGGTCGTTTTCCTGTAGCTGGTCTTCAGGATGAACTGCTTCTTTGGCTTGTTATCTCACAGGTGCTTGCTTGACATTCTCATCGCAATGAGTGTGATGGTCTTTCTTCACCCATGTATTCATGCCCTTCTTTGTTTTCTGACGTGAAAGAGGGTCTTCATGCTTTGACTTTGTTCCAGAGGCAGTGAACTTCCTGTATAAAGCCATCTTTTCTCAACACTTGGAAACAACATGGTTAAGATTTCCACAAAATGAACATGGACTATGCCACAATATGCACTTAACATTTCCTTCATAATGAAAAGGAACACTTGAAAAACAAGACTTCTTATACCTTTCATGGTTGTCTTGGCTACATGACTGGCGAGGAGAGCTGGCTTTGGATTGTCCTTTGAAAAGAACACATTTTCTTGGAGATGAATCAGAACCACGATCAACTGATGTGTTCTCAGTCTACATGCCTTTCTTTCCCTTCTTGGGTGCAAGATCGAGATGAAGCTCCCAACACTTTCTAATCTAGTGTTCGCTTAGATTGCAATGAGTGTAGAAAGTCTTGGATTGCTTGTCTTCATCACTCTCCACCTTCAACCTTGAAGCATAGGATTTAGTCTCCTTCATGGTAGACTTGTCTTTTCTTGCTTCATTAACCTTCTCTTCACCATACCCCATTCCTACGAACCGAGGTCTTCCTGGTACCTCCAGTGCAGGGTATTTTTTTAATGATTCTAATAGTATACTTAAGTATAGTATCATATACGATTATTTTGGATTGAAAAAAACATGTATATATAGATAGGTAGGCGAATATTAAATATGAAACGTACAATTTACTACTGAAATGTATAAATTTTGATGAATATTATGATAAAAAAAACATATTTTCTGTAGATATAGGTGATATTAGAGACTAAAAATGACCAAATAGTGAATTTATTTTTTGAAAAAAAGCCCAAAAAATAGCCAATTGGCGAAATTTCGCCCCTAAAAATTACCCTACTCCAGTAGTTGAACGATGCCTTGGCCATTAATACAAATTTCTCCTCCTTATAACCCATCCGGGTAAGGAGTTTCATGCCAATACCCTTGGTATGTCTCTCAAAAGTACCAAAATCATCAGCATCAAAATGTACATAACTTGAAACTAAAAAACATCATGGTTCACCTCATGGGAATATTCTGTTTCATTGGTGGATGTCTCTACATCCTTCTTCTCCACTTTACTGCTACTTTCAAACTTAGACAACCTCTGGTACTTCACTTGCAGTTCAAGTTGCATGGCTTCAACCTTCTCTTGTAACTTTTGAAGACTATCTTGAAGCTCTTGCTTGTATATTTAGACTCCAACCATGTGTTTCTGTAAGCCACAATCAGAGAAAGAACACAAAAGTCGGCTTAATTAACCCTTCACAACAACGGCTGACAAGGTCAGCAAGTTCACAGGTGACTCCACGCAGACACATAGGTGATGACGGCTATGTGCATTTACACACAACAATATCTGAAACTGATCGATGGCAGAGAGATAGAGTGGCCACACATTAACATCACATCAAAATTCTATGCGGTGTTGCTCAACAAACAAAAGACGAGCCACCAAATCCCAAGAGGATTGGAATCGCTCTGATACCAACCTGATTCGATCACGGGGCAAAGAGTTCCACTCAAGATTACCCACTCACGGGTGTTGCACTTGTCGTAATACATGAGGAATCTCAGGCAACAATTTTTTTTTTCAGCAGAAAAAAGTCCTACTACTCGTATTCATTAACACTAATCAAATAGTACAAAAGTATAATTCTTGGCCATACTTAAGTTCAAAAACTGCCTCCAAAAGTCTTCTATCTAAACCCTAGTTCTATGCTAGATCTCTCATAGAAATGAACATGTTATATCATCTCATATACATATATATTCATCACAAACTAGTAAATTTCAAATAGATTGACCCTCCCCAATGCACAAACTTGTTCCTCAATGTATTCTGTCCAATAGACAAAACTTTCATCACCTCCATGTGCTTCTTTTGAGAGTGTATGGGCAATCTTGTTGAATTGTCGATAGATGTGTTCAAATGTAATATCTTTGAACCATTGTATTTTATCACGAACTCTGCGACACCACTGATGTAGAGCAATAATATTAAAATTATATTCCTTAAGTGCCCATTTGATCGTCACCCTGGAGTCCCCAAATACAGTCATGTCCTGTAATCCCATGATGGCAGCAACAGTAATAATACACCATAATCCAAGTAAGTCTACTTTAATGTTTGTTCCAATTCCACAGTTCATCATCAGTTTCATGCAACAAATGAGAACAATATTCAAACACAATTATATAGTAGAGCATGGATCATATCATGCAAAGGACAACAACGGACTTCCCTGGCTACGTCTCAAGGCCCGAACCACCACCTTATTAATTCTCTCAATGGAAACCGACAATTCGCTGAACCACTTTCTTAATTCTCTCAATTAGGGGCAATTCTCTCCTTTACAAAGGACACAATGATCTCACACATCGTGGCACATTCTCCCAATTCTCCCAACAATGTAGCTCACTCTCGCAATACGGGGCTTACAAATTCTTCTTTTAAGACATTACATGGCTTCCCTAACTCCCATGGGCTCCCCTTCCTTCTCCCAAAGAGGTTTTAAATAGTTCTCCATGAGGAAAACCACCTCAACTAAATTAGGAAAGGTTAAATTTCCAGATCCACAATTTTAGGATCTCAAATCTAATTAGGAGAAAATGAGAATAACCTCCCAACTCCATTTCCCCATAAAACTCTCTACATTCCCCTTAAGATTAGGAAGCAAGAATTTCATGTGAATTCTCTTCTTAGCCTCTTATTACATTTGAGGGGAAAAATACAAAAGTATTTAGTTTCATAAGACAAAATTATGATCCATGCATTTACTACATCATTAAAGATTTCCATGTGTGCCATTTCCCTAAGTATTTTGTCCAAAGTTCAACAAGCCATATCTTTCACATATGAAGTCCATTTGACATCATTCGAACTGTGATGGTAAGCTCTCTTGAAGCTCTTTGTTGCTTGGACATTCTTAATGATGATGGAGACCTTATGCACCTGTCAACTTGATCACCTATCCTGTTTGCAAATGTTCAAAAGTTTGTGAGGGCATGTGTCCTTGCCATAACTTCTTTAAAAAACAAAAATTACTAGCGCTACCCTTGAAACCTGTCCAAGTTGAAGCACCTTTACCAAGTATTTTGTGAGGGCATTTGTCCCTTGCCATAACTTCTCTAAAAAAAAAAAATTACTAGCGCTACCCTTGAAACTTGTCCAAGTTGAAGCACCTTTACCAAGTGGGTTAAGGTGCTTCAAGCACCTTTACCAAGTGGGTAAGAAAATCCATCCTCCTTCCACTAATCAGAATAGATGGATCCTTGATTAATTTACCAAGTGGGTGGAAGATATACCCACCAAATAGGCTAATGACCTTGTAGTATTTAAGTTTATTGAAGAAAATATCATGTCTATGTTTGGATGGCCCAAAATATAGTAATTGACAATGCCAAAACCTTCAAGGATGATTTTCTTATGTCAAAAGTCTAATATCCTCTTGAGTCACTCTTCCAACTATTACCCTAAAGGAAATGGTTAAGATGAATCTTCCAACCAGAACCTCATGAAAATAATAAAGAGAACTCTTTCTAAAAACAAGCATTCATGGGATTCTCAATTGAGATATGATTTATGGACTGATAGAATATCTACAAAGAGGTCAAAAAGTAAAGCCCTTTTTAACTGGTTTAAGAGGACGCCATTCCTCCGAAAAGGTTCCCAAAATTATTTAATAATTACAGAGCAGGAATTGTTCTCAAGTGCGAAAGTGTAGTAAACAGGTTTGTTTACACCATCTAGTATCAGAGCGATTCCGATCCTCCCTCATTCTTTTTTCTCTCCGCCATCTCTACTTCCCCCACTACCCAATCATTCTTCCTCACCTCCACTCTCCCTCCATACGTTCTTCCATTTAGAAACACTGCTCCACACCGCTTACAAAGAGCTGAGGAAAGAATGCATGCTTAAGGCAAAGGAGCTAGAAAATGCTTACGTGAGGCAGAAAAGGCTAAAGAAAGTTGTAGTTGAAGTCTGCGCAAAGATTCCAGACTGCGCAGAAGAGCCAGAAGTAGAAGAGACAATCCTTGAGATTGGTATTGCCATGGACAATCTCAAAGCAGAGATGCAGGATATGGAGATTGGCTACAAGGAGAAGATTGCCGACTTAGAGTCTCAGCAACAACCTAGAACTCCACCAGATGTGAAAGAAGCAAGGGCCGAAGAGCTGAAGACATCAGTTGATAACATCTCCACAGAAGTTGCGAGGTGTCAATACTTGCTAGATGAAGTCACTAAGGTTTGGGATTTACTGCAGGAGGATCCCAAATTATAGAAAATTCAGGATGAAGTTCAGAAGAGGCAGAAGGACCTAGATTATGTGAACACGGGCATGAAGAATTTACCACCAAGGAAAAGGATCCAGAAGTTCATAGAAACGAAAGCACTTCAGAAGAAGCTAAAGGAACTAAGGCTAAAGAAAGCTGAAACTTCATCAAAGTTGCATCCTATGCAAGAAGAAGCATTGACACTTTTTGAAGAGATCGAAGAGAAATTGCAAGAACTCCACACGACAGATAGTAAAGTAAAAGATTAGATGCAAGAACCCATATCGGTGATGATGCTAGAAATGATTAAAGAGTTTGAGCAAGAGACTAAGGAAGCAGTTGCGAAGCTAAGTGCAACTTTTCAGGAACTCACTGCGAACACGAACATCCCAAGTGATGCGCAGTCGAAGAAGCCTGTTGTAAGTGGATCGGGGATGAGCCACAAGTGTTAGGGGTCTATTGGGCGCATCCCAAATGCATCCCAAATAAAGGAAGTTTTGATGGCAAAGAACAGTTAGGTGAGATCTAACATCGACCAGTTTTGGGAGAAGAAACTCCGCAATTCTCAGGGAGAAGGGTATGGAGCGAAATGAAGTCGAAAGGAAAGGACTTGTCCCCTTAGTAAAGACGAAGTACTAAGGAAGCTGAATAATTTAACGATGAAGCGATGAACTGACAGCTACATAAACAGAGAGTAAAGAAGCGGAATGGTGAAAAGGACGTGCCATTGTAGAGTAAGAGACGCGCGGTCAGAACTACGACTATCAGAGGAAGCGTTAGAGTCAGAACAAGAAGCACAAAAGGATAGTGAAGTTACAACAAAGTTAAAGCAAAGCGTGGTCAACAGGAGAACCACGGGTTTTTTGGTTTAAGGGTACCATGGGGGTTGGCCCATAGTTATTGTAATATGTGACTCTCGGGCACATCTAAAAAAAGGGCAATTTTGTATAAGGGAGGATTGATCTTACTTCGACAGGGTAGTGTTGTTGTTGTTTTGATCTAGTGTAAGAGAGAACAAACTCTACAGCAGAGTGAGCAGAGATCTATTGTAGAGAAGAGTCTGCATCTGAGTGCGTAGAATGGAACAGTTATCCCCTTCCAAGTAATATAAGAACCATTCTTGTGGATATAGCTCCAATTTGGGGGGTGAGCCACATAAATCCCTGTGTTATGTGTGTGAATGTATGATGTGTTTGCGTTCATATTAAATTATGTTTATGTATTTTATTTCATATGTATGTTAATGGAGATCATATGTTAAGTAAGTAGAACGCATGTGTATGAATGTTGTGAAGAACACTAAGTATGATGAATGCATAGTTGTATTACGCAAAGACAACATTGATTCAACGAATTCTATAGGTTGTCGACAACTACGAAGTGTGAAGTCGTATTCGATATTACTATGATCGAGTATATTCAAGTTAAGAACCACATTGAGAGGTCACTTCCCACATCTACACATCACCATCGTTACATAAACATGATTCTACAACCACCCATCTTCTCCTCGGGTGAGACTTCAGCCTGTTCGCAGGTTGATGCCGAAAGGGTCGGTGAAAAGGGGTAATTTGTTGGGTCTACAAATAAGATCATAGAACCCGGGTCAGCCCAGAAAGTAATGTACTCCAACAAGCCTTCTCTTCACCATACCCCATTCCTACAAATTGAGCTCTTCTCGGTACCTTGAGTGGCTGAACGATGCCTTGGCCATTAATACCAAGTCGTCCTCCTTTAAAACCCACCCAGGTAAGGAGTTTCATGCCATACCCTTGGTATGTCTCTCAAAAGTACCAAAATCATCAGCATCAAAATGTATAGAACTTGAAAGTAAAGAAACATCACGGTTCACCTCATGGGAAGATTCTGCTTCAGTGGTTGATGTCTCTACATCCTTCTTCTCCACTTTACTACTACTTTCAAACTTAGACAACCTCTGGTCCTTCGCTTGCAATTCAAATTGCATGACTTCAACCTTCTCTTGTAACTTTTGAAGACTATCTTGAAGCTCTTGCTTGTCGTCTTCTACAACTTGCAGAAGTATTATAAGCTCAACATTTTCCTCCTAGATGCTTTGGTTGATCTCCTCAAGTTCTTGAATCCATGCTTGCTTCTTTGATTTTCCCATGGTTGTACTCTTCAACCAATACGCCTGCACTTTCCAAATTCCGACCAATGGAGAAAACTACTACAATGTCAACAACCTGTTTGGAAAACTTGCACACAAGCCAAATGGAGGGGTGTTGCACTCCGCCGAAAATGCACCCAATTACACACATACATTTGCAAATCCTTAAACCTCCTTATCCAAATTTCAGGACATCCAGTATCCAAAGAAAATGGGTACATGATGAAGCTTTCAACTCTTAAGATAAAGAGCCTCCTTTGCAAACTTAAAGTTATGCAAATATTACACTATGTAGTTTGAGAGAAATTATAGCCTCATACACCTGTGTCCTTTTCACTTCATTTTTGACAAATTGTGAGAGGCAGAGCATAACAGGGGAAACAGAATATGCGGTGGCCAAAAACAGAGATAGGGGCAAAATTTTTGAATGGAGCTCTGCAGCTCTTCTACATCATTCCAGAGCTCAAATGAACACCAAAATACATTGAACATACCGATGCCTCTTCACCCAAGGCACATTAACTTCTTTACCTAATACATTAACTCTTTGTACAGCGGTAGGTGGATTTAAACACTTGGCGGGAGGAATTATCTCTAACACTCCCCCATAATTCCAACCATAAACAAACTACTAACATCTAAAGCATACATGCAATGCCTTCATGGGCTTTCAACAAAAAACATAAAACAATAATGCCTGCTGGTCTAAGTCTCAACTAGGCTTACATTCATAGACCCAAAAATTTACTTCACTGCAAGATATGGAGTAAGTTTACCTTTTATTATTTCTGCTCCACACTTTGAACTCAACATTCTTCTTCACCTTCTTCTTCATTCTCACCTTCTTCTTCATGTTTTCTTTAAGCTCCTTGGGCTTGATTCTTCCATCAATGTCTGCAAATTCTTCAATGGGTTTATGCCTTGTGTCTTCATCTTCAATTAGGTTCATAATGCCCTTAACATCATGGGCTAATAATTCATATTTCTCCATTTTCAATTGCTGGGGTATGGGAATGTTTGGATCCCATATGCATTTTTTTAACTTGTTTCCATCAACCTCTTTAGTGGCCAACTGCCACACTAATAGCTGATAGTAATGCCTGATCTCTTCAGGACTCCATTTCATAAAAATGTCTTCAACTGGTTCAACTTTATCCTCTGCATCTTCAATGCATATTTCTTCATGGATGGTGCTGCTAAGCACTCTTGGCATGTCACAATGCCCATCATTATTGAATTCAAATGCTTCATCTTCCACGCAGCTTTCGATAATCTTGTCAAACTCTTCATTAAACAAACTTTCAACAAATTTATCACATTCTTCATATCTGTTTTTTAGTTCTACATACTCTATGTAGTCTTCATCGTGCTTGGGCTTTGCTAGCCACTCTTCAATAAATTTCAAATCTTCATCAAAATGTCTTGTTACTTTGACTGCATGCTCTTGTTCTTTTTCTTCAGCTATTGTAGGCTGATTCTTGCTCTCAATACCTGCACACTCACAAACATCTAAACTATTAGGAAAAACTTCTGCCCTCATGGGCATGCTCTTCATGAGCTCATCTTCTTCTTCACATTCAGCCTTTACTGGCTGTCCTACAACTGCTTGAGTTGTTGATTCATCATTTTCTGCTGCTGCTATGGCAACTTCATCTTCAAGAATATCTTTGTCATCTTCATCCACTTGTGGCTCTACACAGTGGGCTTCACTATTTTCAAACTTATCTGGCTCTGCCTGGCTGACAGAGTCCTTGACCATTTCATGTAAATATTCAACTTCTACTTCATATGTGTTTGGGGAAAGTGCTTCTGCTGGTATAGCAGGTTCTTCAACTTCATTATCCACAACTGTGTGGGGTTCACCGAATTTCTCAACAGCTTATATGGCTGGAGTTTCTACTGCTGCAATGGCAGTTCCATCTTCATATTTATCCACAAGTGCCTCTACACCATGGGATTCACTAACAGCTTGGCTGTCTTCTGCTTCAACTACAGGATTCTCAGCCGTAGAATTCTCTTCTGCTACTCCTTCAACAGGCTGTGACACTGTTGGCTGCTTGCACATGTCACTCCCCCTTTCACTGAACTCCTCTTCCAAGATTCTCCATGCTTCCTTGGAAGTCTTTGCTGCTGCTATATTGTGAAAAATACTTTCATCCACAGCTCGTTGGATGAGATGCAAGGCTAATTCATGCTTCTGTAATTTTTGGTCTTCTGCTAGGGCCTCAAAAACCTCTAGATCTAGGGGATGCACACATTCATTTTGAATTAAATACCACAAATCCTCTGCTCTAAGAAAATTTCTCATCTTAATAGCCCAAAACTCATAATTTTTACCTGAAAAATGTGGGGGTACTAGGAGAACACTGCTGCTCCAATTATCCTAGTTCTCTTCTTGGACTTCAACTGTGTTAATAAGCTCCTCTGCAATGGGAAATTCTCCATATCTATGTGCAAAATACTTTGCCTCTGCCCTTGCATTTCTTCTTTTGATCTGCTTGAGTCTGCTTTGGTAACCCATTTCTTCTCTTCTTTGTTGGCATGTTCTGTGCTGGCACTTGTCTTCTTCTCGCAAGTCTCCTACTTGCTTCTTCTTCCCTTATCGCCCCCTAAAAAAAATATGAGATTGCTTGCTGGCTGCAAGACCTATCAAAAACACCCCCTTAATGCAAAAACACTCTGTTTTTTTTTTTTAATTTTCTTGGCTTTTCTATGCTCGGGGCATTTTCATTTCAATTTATGGTTCTCTGACAGGAAGAGACAGAGCAAGAGAGCTTCGGCTCTTTCTTTTGAATTTCCATGGCAGGTATGCACTCCTATCACTAGTCGGCACAAGCGACAACAAATTGCTTTTCTTCTTTTAAATGGAAATTGACTCTCTACTATGATCCTACTCCATTCGTGCATCACATCTGTAGCGGCTGTAGCTTGAATATATTCATGGTGGCTCTTCTCAACTGGACACGACTCCTCTTCTTCACACGCTATACAGGAAACTTCATGGAAAACAAACTGCAATAGACAACGCCACTTCTATTTTGAACAAATTGAAAGACAGAGCAGCACCCCTTTTGGGTAAATAATAGACCCTTTTTGGCTATTGACTGTGGGATTTAGAGGTTTCCCAGTTGATTGTTACTCGCTTCTCATTTTAGTCATTCGGGAAAGGTTGCAGCCGTGATAGCAGTTTGCAGAGTGTTTGACGGAAATAAATGGCGAAGGCTTACTTGAGAGATAACTGCTCAATAGGGATTCCTACTCCAGCGGAATCGAATACGAATCCTATTGATCCACGCAAACCCCCGAAAGTGACTCCCAGATATCTGTCGAATACGGTAGAGGATATGAGGCAAGCAAGCAGGCAGGCAGGCAGTCTCACTCCCGGTCCGTTTCGTCTCAACTACTAGGAAAACGACTGTTACTGCATGGGATTCGAACACCGGGCTGCCTGGGTGTCGGCGAAGCAATTATTCAAATACATTAACGGATAAGCGCGCGTTGTTAGGAGGAGAATCAACCCTCAAACCTCGGTGGTCTGGTCCTGAGAGGAAAAGAAGCGAAGACCTGAATCTTGTCTCCAAACTCGCAGTTCTCGTCTTTCGCCCTTGGCCTTGCCGGCTGTCGCCTCCTGAGCTCATACCACAACATAAAATCTAAACCCAGAAATAATAACCAGATGGAGACTCTGGCGAGCTGTTGCTCCGTAGAGGGAATAATTTTATCTGCCCGTCTGGAGACAACTACCTAGTTTGCATACGCAGACCCACATGGTGCAATGCCGAATGCACTGGGACGACGCAAAGAATAGGAGGAAATGGGATTGGTTTTGAAAAGAATTGAACTGAGGACTTGGGTAGCCAGAGAGATTGCAGGAATGAGACCAATGGTCTCTTGCTAAGAGAAATGGCCCCACGGACCTCCTTCTCTGCCTTGATGTCTGCAGGTGACCTCACAGTTCCTCCTAGGCTTTCACGGTTCTGATGGAAGGTTTCTCTACTGCTCACGATTCCCCTCTCAAACTCTTGATGCGGCTCTCCCTCTCGGCTCTGCCTTTGTCTGAGGCTAGCTTTCTGAAAAGCTCTTCCAGCGACTGTTGCTAGGGTTTACTCACATGAATGGAGATGACTGCTCCAGCTACTCCCTTCTCTGCAACAGGTTGGCTTGGCTAACCAGCTCTGTGCGTAACCTGACAATATTCGGATCCTTCACATGGCAGGTGAAGGAGGATTCGTGACTCTGAGCTCTGATACCATGACAAATTGTGAGAGGCAGAGCATAACAGGGGAAACATAGTATGCAGTGGACAAAAACAGAGGCAAGGGCATAATTTCTGAATGGAGCTCTGCAGCTCTTCTACATCATTCCAGAACTCAAATGAACACCAAAATACATTGAACATACTGATGCCTCTTCACCCGAGGCACATTAACTTCTTTACCTAATACATTAACTCTTTGTACAACGGTAGGTAGATTTAAACACTTGGCGGGAGGAATTATCTCCAACAATTTCTTGATTACAAAAATCATAAAACAATACTATATTCGAAATACTTTAACATAAACCATGCTAAAGTATGAAACGAATAATTCCAAATCTCACTTAAAGATGAAAAATTGATATCTTTTAACAAACTTTTATATCACTCCATAAAATAAAAAGTGATTGCTTTAAAAGTGTGCATAACTTGTCTTTCGTGCATGCTTTGTTTTTTTGAACGAATCCACTTTTAATAGATAACCTCATTAATTCCAGTGTAATTTGTATGAAGATGAGTACTTTGAATGAAAAATGATGGCTTCGTTGTTACTTCTGAACTATCACCGCAACCAAGAAGACATCGTAAGGCTTATAAGATCTCCAATTTGGCCACATGATCGCAGGCCGTTGGCTTTGCTTAACACTAGCAGCAACGAGCATGCATAAACTCTCAACTCCTTTTCCCCATAAAACTCTCTACATTCCCCTTAAGATTTGAAAGCAAGAATTCCACGTGAATTCTCTTCTTAAGCTCTTCTTACATTCGAGGGGAAAAATACAAAAATATTTAGTTTCATGAGACAATTATGATCCATGCATTTATTACATCATTAAAAATTTCCATATATGCCATTTCCAAAGTTCAACAAGCCATATCTTTCACATATGAAGTCCATTTGATGTCATTCGAACTGTGATGGTAAGCTCTCTCCAAGCTCTTTGTTTATTGGACATTTTTAATGATGACGGAGACCTTATGCACCTATAGACTTGATCACCTACCCTCTTTGCAAATGTTCAAAAGTTTGTAAGGGCATGTGTCCTTACCATAACTTCTCTAAAAAACAAAAATTACTAGCGGTACCCTTGAAACCTGTCCAAGTTGAAGCATCTTTACCAAGTAGTTTGTGAGGGCATGTGTCCCTTGCCATAACTTCCCTAAAAAACAAAAATTACTAGAGCGCTACCCTTGAAACCTGTCCAAGTTGAAGCACCTTTATCAAGTGGGTAAGAAAATCCATCCTCCTTCCACTAATCAGAATAGATGGATCCTTGATTAATTTACCAAGTGGGTGGAAGATATACCACCAAACCAAATAGGCTAATGACATTGTAGTATTCAAGTTTATTGAAGAAAATATCATGTCTATGTTTGGATGGCCCAAAATATAGCAATTAACCATACCAAAGCCTTCAAAGATGTTTTTCTTATGTCAAAAGTCTAATATCCTCTTGAGTCACTCTTCCAACTATTACCCTAGAGGAAATGGTTAGGATGAATCTTCCAACAAGAACCTCATAAAAATAATAAAGGAAATGGTTAGGATGAATCTTCCAACAAGAACATCATGAAAATAATAAAGAGAACTCTTTTTAAAAACAAACATTCATGGGATTCTCAATTAAGATATGCTTTATGGACTGATAGAATATCTACAAAGAGGTCAACAGGTAAATCCCTTTTTAACTGGTTTAAGAGGATGCCATTCCTCCCAATAGGTTCCCAAAATTATTTAACAATTACTGAGCAAGAATTGTTCTCAAAAGTGTAGTAAACAGGTTTTGTTTACACCATCTAGTATCAGAGCGCGCTCGTCCCTCATTATTTTTTCTCTCTGCCATCTCTACTTCCCCCACTACCCAATCGTTCTTCCTCACCTCCACTCTCCCTCCACACGTTCTTCCATTTAGAAACACTGCTCCACACCGCTTACAGTCCACGTCGCACTTCCCCTATCCTTATCACTACATGCTCCCAACTCCATTGTACTCGCTTCCACCTGCTCCCACTGCCCCCACTTTTCCCATACTTCTCTGCCCACACTTTTCCCATACGTCCATGCCCACACCCACGTCCTTCCCGTCCATTCCCACACCCACGTCCATCCTCCTATGCACGCTCCCCATACTCCTCCCTCCTCACCACCAGCACGTTCCCCATTTGCGCCCTCCTCCCACCTGCATCCTCCTACGTTCCTGCGCCCTCCATTCCCCGCGCGTGCAATCTTTTGATTTTCCCTCCGTATTCCATCTCACCCGCCCCTTCCTACCTGTGCACCACGCTGCTGTGCCGCTCCCATCCCTCCCTCCGCCCGCCATTCTGCTCCCAAGTTTCAAAACCCTAAAAACACTACATGCCTCCGAAATTTTCACACCATTCAATTTTTGTTTCAATAATAATTATTAATAAAATAAATATTATTAATAATGAGACATTCTTAATAGTTATAATATTATTATTTTATATTATTAATAATATTATTATTAATAAAAAATAAAAATTATTGTTATATTTAAACTTGAACTTCAAAAAATGGGGGTGGGAGAGATTGGTTCTAGGCACAAACCCCTCTATACTAGATTGGAGTCAAAGATGAATGACATAATGGAGAAATTGGAAGATGACCAAACTTGAGATTCGAAAATTCTCAAAGGTCTAAACTCAAGGTTGGATAAACTTGTCAAAGTTTCAAAAACTGGGGGCAAGAGAGATTGGTTCTAGGCACAAACCCCTCTATACTAGATTGGAGTCAAAGATGAATGACATAATGGAGAAATTGGAAGATAACCAAGCTTGAGATTCGAAAATTCTCAAAGGTCTAAACTCAAGGTTGGATTAACTTGGCAAAGTTTCAAGAAGGAAAATAAGAACTATCAAGGAATGTAAGATATGAAGTTGATAGTACCGTATCATGGGAAATGAGGAAGGTAAGAGAAAAAATCAACACATAGAAGAAGGGATGGATAATATTGTGAAGTTATGCATGAATAAAGATTCCTTTGGCAATGTCAATTTGTTGAAAATAAACTAGCCATCCCCGGTCCAACAGATACAACTAATTCTCAACTGAATTCCTTCAAAGTGGAAATTCCAAAAAACCATATAGATCACATCCACTTTTTAGCCCTTACCACCAACCAACGAAACTCGAGTTCAATGCAACAAATGAGTGGTTATCCCTAGAGGCCCAAGCTAGACTTACTCAAGTTCGATGATGAGACAAGACAAAGTGTGGTGTGGATCAATCATAAGGTGGAAATTCTTTTGCATACACAAAATCTTATCCGATGACAAAAATATAAAATACTCCTCGATGCAACTTGAAGGTCGAGCCTATAATAGGTATATGTGGTAGAATATTACGAGAAAAATGTGTGCCTACAACTGGAACACATTAAAAAAATGATTTCTTTAAAATATTTGAAGATGTGACAGAGAAATATTTTTTCGTAAAGATAACCAGATTACAACAAAAAGGCAATGTGCAGGAGTACACTTACAAATGGGAAGCATTAGAAACATGAGTAACATAGTTAATGGACGATCAACAAATCTAGACATATGTGTATGGGCTCAAGCCATGCATTAGAGATGGGTTAGAATTACATAATGTATCAAACCTGGATAAGGCCAAGCATAAAGCAAAAATTGTTGAAGAGAAGTTCAAAAAGTCATAGCAAAAGAACCTTAAAGAGGGTTATTTACAACAAAAGGAGACACGCTGCAAATATTGTGGAGATAATTGGTCACCAGGTCATTAGTGCAACAAATCCCAATCATGTGGCTATCAAGTTGGAAATGAATAAAAAACATGCACTAGTCGTCCCGATGATGACAAAAAAAAAGAACACATGTCGTCAATGTGGTGAAGATTGGATCCCAAACCATAAACGCATAACCAATCATACATCACACTACAAAAGTATAGATGGGAATGAAGTGCCAGCCCCTATGGAAGAAGTTACATCCAACTCTGAATTGGACACAAACTCACCCGAAGTATCAATAGTGACAATCATATGCGCCCAACAAAAGTATAAAGAATAAGTTTCAACAACACATAATAAAGTTGCCTCCCAAAAGCAAAAAACCTAGTTACTTACAAATAAATATATTCCGCCCAATTGCGAAATAACAATATCATTAAATATAAACAACCCTTATCTCAAATGACAAAACCAGATAAGATAGGTCCCAAGAGGTTACGTCTTACAAGGTCTACTGAGAATAAATACATCACAATTTTAGTCGATTATGGAAGTAGACATAATCTGATTCATATCAAATGAGCAAAAGAACTTAATATTTTTGTATACCCTATGAAGAATCTCAAGGTATCAACCATCAATGATCGACACATGGAAGAAGTAGGGAAAATCCATAAGGTTTCTTTACAAATACAAAACCTAAATTTACATCTTAGTTGTTATGCCTTACCACTCAAAGGAATGGATATGGTATTAAGAGATGAATGGATAACATAGTTAGGAACCTATGCTATCAACCTACAAGAAAAATACATGGAATTTATATGAAAGGGAAGCAACTAGAGGTTAAATGGATTGAGAAACTCACCACTCAAGCATAAATGATTACAACACAAAAAAGGCCTAAGACCATATCAAGATAAAGGAATCAATCCATACTACACATCTCAATTCAGTGATTCAACACAAATCCATAATAAAGTTGACATCATCAAAATCAGCTTTGAGGACAAAGCTTTCTTTAAAGGAGATGGCAATGTTACAAACATAGATAATAAATAATATAAGTTAATAATAAATACAATTAATTTAAGGAGGATGTGAGTCCTCCAGATAGGTGTTCAAAACTATATAAAAGAGGACCCTCAAAATGTAAATCTTATCTTTTCTCATCTTAGAAATATTCAATAATTATTTAATAATTATTGGGCAAGAATTGTTCTCAAGTGTCAAAGTGTAGCAAACATGTTTGCCTTACACCATTATAGGAACTAACAGCAAAGCCGATCAAAATTAAGAGGCGAGTGAACCAACTGGTGGAACTTCAAGAGAAAAGATACTTGGTGTACAAATATTTCAAAGGATGTCAAGAGAAAATAAAAGTTACGTTTGATAAAAAGGCTAGATATAGAGGATTTATAGAAGGAGACCTAGTTTTGATGTGGGACAAGTTGTGTTGATGGAAGTTTCTTGTTGATGGTTGATAGGTTTCTGTTTATCATTATTTGTTGTATCTTTTTGTTGAACATGAGGCAAATTTTAAAAGCACTTCAAATAAATTATATTTAATGTGGGGTACAACAAAATTCATATAGATACATTTTCTTTCATTTTATTCATATCTTCAACTAAAATATATTCCATGTTTTGCACTATTGATTTAATCTCTGGGTTTTAGGTTGAATGCAATGATTTAGGAGAAATTCTATTTTGAGCTAGTGGTGTGAATTTCTAAAATGAGTTTGATGTAGAATTCATATTTTAATTAGGTTCACAAGTCCCCTTCCTAGTGGCAATGATTTTCTATGTGATGATAGAGTTGGTTTTATCAAGAAAGGTCGTATTTCCTATAGGTACTTAGAGCATAACTCTTAGGAACTAAGTCTTCCACAATATGGATATTAGTTATAGTTTTATCCTCTTCCATTGTTTCTCCTAAACCTAAATCCCAATCCCATAGAAACATGGTTGTCTCATTATTAGTCACTTTGGCTTCAGTAGTTTCCTTAGGGTCCATTTCTTGAACACCCTCATTTGAAAGTGATTATTGATCAAGAAGTTGAATGAAAACTAGTCATGGAATTAATCCATTTAGGGAAAGACTTTTCTGAATGATGGGCCTGATAAAAAGTGTAGAAATTGTCTATCCCAATGTTCTCTAGATTAAAGGTAAGTTTATCAAACTATGGGGGCTTAGAGGTGTTATTATTATTTTTCTTGTGAAAAGGGTAAAAAGTTTTCTTGGAACAAGTTCCTTCTACATATTTTTTTAAGTCAATCACCTCATTAGAGAGTTTTTAAAAAAATTTAAGGACACTTTCCAATACAGCAGGGTCATTTTTAGTAGGCTTTGTTAAGGGATTCTTTGTAGAAGCTAAGGGTTTATTTTCCTCCATTCCAGGGTTATCAACCATATTGAACATCTTCTTTTCAACCCTTTTGGTTTCATGAAATTTTTCTACTAAAGTCAATTTTCCTACCCTTTTAACAAACATAGCTATGGAAGTGTGTAGAGCATAGGCGTAATATTCAATGGCAATGTTGTTAGTAGGTTGGATATTAGTATGAAAAATATTGACAAGGGTCATGATTCATTGATTGAAATTTTTAATTTTATCTTTCATACACATTTTAAGAGATCAATTATTTCATCAAGGAAAAAAGAGTCTTTTCTTCACCAAATTTATTAAGTAATTACTTCCCAAAATCACTCCAATTGGTTATTGACCTAGAGGTTAAAATGAAATACCAAGTGGAAGATCTTTTTTAAGATGTACATAAAAGGTCTGCACACAATTTTCTCATGCTCTAAATTCATTAATCGGACCACCAAGTATATTTTTATACTATCTTTAGAAGAGAATGCATTGTCTATGTCAAATATTGGAAGATTCATCTTTGGTTACTTGGGTAAGTCATGAAGTTGTCCCCTCTAATTCAAGTCACCTTGATACATTGAAGCAAGAACTTGGTATCTAACCATCTAAGAATCTAATAAATATCAGAAGAAATCACGGGCTACCCTATTATGGGTTAGATTGGGTGACTAAGAATGAGAGGAAATAGACGAGTCAAAAAAGGATGGTAGGATGGTATTGAGAGGTTCATGTATTTATTCAATATCAAGGTCTATAAAGTATTCTACAGAGTCAACTAATATAGTCTCAAGGATTTGAACAACATTTGTCTGAGATGGTTGTCTCTTAGGTAATGTTGTTGTTGTGGGGGGTCATCCCACCTACCAAGCATAGGTTTGGGTTACATGATGAAAATCACTAACTTCATGGTTAGGAATAAGGTATAATACTTTTTGAGTTTCACGATTTAAAAAAAAATTACAGTGTGTCTGGGTGTGGGTTCACAATTTGAAACTTATAGTCAATTAGAACATGAAGAACGTTTTTCTCTAGCATCCATACAAACTTGTCCCTCCTTCTAGCATTGATTATATTGATGTAGGGAAAGTGTCACCTTCAACAGTAGGGTTGACCCTTGGTGAAAAGTTCCAATTATACGTAACACCCTTTGGGATAGGGAACCCATCTAGATTCTAGCCTCACAACCAATACTAAAATGGTTGTTTTTGGATTCAAAATGAAATGAAAAATGAAATATGAATCTATAAATCATAACTGCAAAAATGTATCTATTTTATCCTATATATTAAGGATCATGAACCTGCTTATAGAAAATGCAAGAAAACAATCAAAGTCATGTCCATATTGTTATTAATAGAAAGTTGTAAAAGAATAAAATAGAATTGCAAACTTAACAACAAAATTACAAGTTGAGAATACTCTAACCCTATATTTCCTACATGGAATCTTACATCAATAGACTTATGACACAATACAAAACATAAAGTGGAAGTAAATAAATGTAGCACATAATAGCCTTTATGAGTCAATACACCACCACAACAAATTTTAAAATAATAAACATGAAGTAGTTCAAAGTTTACAACCATAGAATTTGCTTTTTTTTGCAAATGGCCTGTGAAGAACCTGCAACAATTAATTAATGAGAATACGCGAGATAACAGAACTCGGAATCGCTTTTATTGATCACAGGCCACTTCAAGGGGGCAACCTCCTTTGAGCAAGCTCAATACAATTAACTTCACGGTACCTTCATTGGTCTCAACACAAACTTATATACTAAGTCTAGGCGTCAATACCATGGATCAATACCATGTGTCAATACAAACCATGGGCCAATACAAACTATGGATCAACAATTACTACGGGACAACTTACAAAGCATATGCGTCCAACAACAATAATACAAACTATGGATCAACAAATACTACAGGACGACTTACAAAGCATATGAGTCCAACAATAATATACTAGCAAAGTAAATAGAAGGGTTGACTGTTGAAATATTGTAACTTCCAAGAATATTATATTCGTATTATTCCGAAGGTGGTACATTCCTCCATGGTAACCGTATTGTATATCCGGAGATGTTTATTTCTCTGAGAGAGTGTGATAACTAGGGTTATTAGATCTCCCATGTGAGGTCAGCCCTGAGTTTACTATTTGGGGGTTATTAGACTCTCCTAGGAGAGGTCAGCCCCATTAGGGTAAAAAGTCAGTCAGGAGATGAGTATAAGTAGAGGAGGTATGTTCCTCACTTATCTCATTCATTCACTCACTTGTGATTGGTGCATAGGAGAGAGAGGTATTATTAGAAGGAGAAGGATATCTTGTTTGGGTACTACATCTTGTATTGGTTGATTATCTATATTGAGGAAAGCTTTGTTGGGTTTTCTACCCCATGAGGGTTTCCCAAGGTAAATCTGTGTCTATCATGTGATTGTGTTTCTTTCATTGATATTGCTTGTGAAACTAGGCTAAACTTAACATGGTATTAGAGCTATCCTAAATAGGACATCTTTCACAAGGAGAAAATACCTCTCTCTCCTCCTCCGGTGAAAATTAGGGTTTCTGCAAAAGTTGGAATTTTGGGATTTTGATTGCATTGCTGGATAGCCCTCCTCAAAATCGAAGTTTTGAGCCCTGGATCGAAATTTTTGAGTGGGTATAACCCCGGGCTTTGTCAAACCTTAGTTTGACTTCTGGATCAGAAAACCAATAAACCAGAAAAAGTGCACACCTTTGCACCAGTGAACCAGAAAAGCTACGAACCTATGCACTAGAAAACCAGAAAACCAGAAATTTTGTTGCAGATCGAGAAGGTGAAAAATTGAAGTTTCCAGAAGCAAAGCACACCAATCAAGCTCATCTCCTGGTAAGTACTATTCTATCTTTTGAAACTTCAAATCCTTGTAACATCCTGGATAAGATGGCTCCAAGCACTAAGCTTGAAGACAAGCTAGAGGGTATAGAGAATTTTCGAGCATGGAAATATAGAATTGGTCTCATTCTTGAAGAGGATGATCTTGTCCAATATATTAAGGATGAGGTTGCAGAACCTGAGGAAGATGAAGCCAAAGAGAAGTATAGGAAGGACTTGATTAGGGCAAAGAGAATCATTGTTGATTCCATCAAATACCACTTGATTCCCCAAGTGGCTTCCAAGAAAACCCCAAAGGAAATGTATGATTCTCTTTCCAGAATGTATGAGGGAAAGAACATCAATAGGAAGATGAACCTGAGATCCCAATTGAAGAGCACCAAGATGAATAAAGGAGAATCTATTCAAGACTACTTCTTAAGGGTTTCCCAGATCAAAGAACAAATAGATTCCATTGGAGATACCCTTGATGATGATGAACTTGTCATGACTCCTCTAAATGCTCTCACTAGACCTTGGGAGTCATTTATTCAAACTATGTGTGCCAGAAAAGAAAGTATGAAGTTTGATGTGGTTTGGGAGGATTGTGTTCAAGAAGAGGCTAGGGTAGCGAATAAAGAAGAATAAGAAGAAGCTACACACACCAGAAGAAGAAGGAGGAGTCACTTCAACTTCAAGAAGAATGATCACCGGGAATCTCAACCTCCTAGAAACTTTAAAGGGAAAGAAAGAGCAAACTCAGAAAGAGATCTCTCCACAGTTCAATTTTTCAATTGTCTCAAACTAGGACACTTTCCTAGAAATTGCACTTCACAAATAAAGAAGAAGAAGTTTATTCACAAAATACATCAAGCACATCTTGCAGAAGATGATAGTGAAGAAGAAGAGGAAGAAAAACCTCGAAAGAAAAGAGCTAAAGTAGAAGAAGAAGATGCAGAAGAGTATGTTCTATTCTCTGCTCTCTTTGGGGCAGTATCACCTAGAGAAGATACATGGCTCATTGATAGTGGTGCTCCAAAGCACATGACAGGAAAAAAGAAGACTCTATCAAAACTTGAAGAGAAGACATCTCCACAAAAGGTATCTATAGGAGATGACTATCAATATCCTATCAAGGGAATTGGTGAAGCAAATTACAAGCTTGATTCTGGAACTCCATTGAAAATGAAGGAAATCTTATCTGTACCTAGTTTGAAGAAGAACTTACTTTCTATCTTAGCCTTAGATAAGAAAGGTTATAGGGTTGCATTCATAGATGGGCAAGTACTTATGTGGTCCAAAGGAAAATCACTTGAGGATGCAATTGTCATTGGTGAAGAAGAAGGAGGACTATACAAACTCAAGGGCCATCCAAAAGCTGCCCTTGTTCATGAAGCCACTAGCCCAAGTGAACTATGGCATAGAAGGCTTGCGCACATTAAATACAAATCACTACCTCATGTGAGCAAAGTAGTCATAGGACTACTAGACTTAAATATTGATCATCATGGCACTTGCAAAGGATGTGCAAAAGGAAAGAATATCAAGAATCCATTTCCAAAGAGTGAAACAAAGACCAAGAGAACATTAGAACTAATTCACTCAGATGTATGTGGACCAATGCCATCCACATCCTTGAGTGGATAAGAATACTACCTTACATTCATTGATGACTACTCAAGGAAGACTTGGATCTATTTTCTAAAGGGAAAAGATGAAGCCTTTGGAAAGTTCAAGGAATTCAAAGCCTCGATAGAAAAACTTTCAGAAAAGAAGATCAAGGTACTCAGGACAGATAATGGTGGAGAATATACTTCAAAATATTTTGAAGTCTTTTGTAAAGAAGCTGGAATCAAGAGGAAAGTAACCACTCCCTACAATCCCCAACAAAATGGTGTTGCGGAAAGAAAGAATAGAACCATTATGGAAGCAGTAAAGACAATGATACATGATCAAGACCTACCCATGTATTTATGAGCTGAAGCAGCCAGGAAAATAGTCTGTGTACAAAATAGACTATCTCATAGTGCTCTTGATTTCAAGACCCCAGAGGAAGTGTTCACAGGGAAGAAGCTTGAAGTAAGTCACCTCAAGATATTTGGATGCCCAGTATACATTCACATTCCAAAAGAAAAGAGGACCAAGCTAGATTCTTCTGGGAAGAAAGGAATATTTGTTGGATATTGTGAAACATCCAAAGCATTCAGAATATACATCCCAGGATTCCATCATATGGAAATAAGTAGGGATGTGACACTTGATGAAGAGGCATCTCTCAAGAGATCTAGGAAGTGCCAACATGAAGAAGTATATGAGGAAGAGGCACCTTCCAGAATTACAGAAGTTGCACCCACCCCTGAAAAGACAACACCTGAAGACCATGACATGATGGAACCATAAGAACCCCTTGTCATGGAAATTTCAAGGAAGAGAAAACCAGCATGGGAAAGAGACATTATACTAGGAGAAAAAAAATATATACTCCTAAAGGCTCCACTAGGGTGAGCAAGAAACCAAAGACATTCTCAAACTATGTGGCCCTAATGTGTGATCTTGTAGATCAAGTACCTACTAGTTATGAAGAAGCAGTCCATAAGAAAGAGTGGGTAGAGGCAATGACTAAGGAGTACCAGTCAATAATGAAGAATGATGTTTGGGATATAGTTCCCAAGAAAAAGGACAAGAGTGTGGTATCCTCCAAAGGGATATACAAGATAAAGCATGCTGCAGATGGCATCATTGAAAAGTATAAGGCAAGGTTTGTGGCCAGAGGGTTCTCTCAGAAAGAGGGAATCGACTATGAAGAAACATTTGCACCAGTTGCAAGGTACACTTCCATTAGAACCATCATGGCACTTGCATCCATGATGAAGTGGGAATTACACCAAATGGATGTGAAGACAGCCTTCCTGAATGGTGTGATTGAGGAGGAAGTGTACATAGAACAACCACAAGTACTTGAGGTTGAAGATAGAAGAACTCATGTATACAAACTGAAGAAGGCTTTGCATGGGTTAAACCAAGCTCCCAGAGCTTGGTATGGAAGAAGTGATAGTTTCCTAACAAGCTTGGACTTTACCAAGAGTAAAGCTAATCCTAATATTTATCTCAAAGTTATGGATGATGAACCTATCATATTGTTGCTATATGTGGATGATCTATTTCTGAATGGAAATAAGAATCAGATTATCAAGTGCAAGAAGAAGCTCTCTTCAAAATTTGAGATGAAAGATCTTGGATTGATGCACTACTTCCTAGGTCTGGAAGTATGGCAAGGCCCCAAAGGAATCTTTCTTAACCAAGGAAAGTATGCTGTGGAAATCCTGAAGAGATTTGACATGTTGAAATGCAAAGCCATGGCCACTCCCATGGATTCCAACTTGAAGCTGTTAGTTGATGACTCATCAGAGTTAGTGGATATGACTTTGTACAGACAGATTATGGGGTCATTGATGTATTTAACAAATACCAGACCAGATATATTCTTTTCCATGAATACTTTGAGTCAATATCTTGTGGAACCTAGACGAGTTCACCTAATTGTTGCAAAGCATGTGATGAGGTACCTAAAGGGTATGATAGATTTTCGTCTATGTTATTTTAGAGATCATGATTTCAGAATACATGTCTACACAGATGTTGATTGGGTAGGAAGTGTATCAGATAGGAAGAGCACATCGGGAGTATGTTATTGTCTGGGATCTGCCATGATCTCATGGTTTAGCAGTAAGCAGTCTAGTGTGGCTCTCAGCACAGCTGAAGCAGAATATATAGCTACTTGCTCTTCCAGTTGTGAAGCGGTATGGCTCCGAAAACTATTATCAGGACTATTTGACTTAGAGTTGGAACCCACTGTGATCTTGTGTGACAACCAGAGCAGTATCAAGATGACAGAGAATCCAGTGTTCCATGATAAGTCAAAGCACATAGAGATCTAATATTTTTATATATGGGATATGGTGTAGAAAGGAGCTATCAAGCTTGAGTATGTAAGAACTGACGAACAAGTTGCTGATATATTGACCAAACCTCTGTCTCGAGTAAAGTTTGAGTATTTCAAAGACAGGCTTGGTGTAGTTCAGAAGGACCCTCCTCGAAAGGGGGAGTGATGTGGTCACTGATGATGAGATTGCTTGTATCGACAGTGAGGTCAATGATATGGATACCTGTATTGGTGATACCAATGACGAGGTCGATCAATGGTCCTTAGACTGGGTCTAAGTTGACGAATGGGGATTGTATCTTCCCCAGATTTCGGTCCCAGAATTGATCTGTAGACAGATGTCTCCAAGAATGTGGGGATTGTATCTTCCCCATACTTTGGTCCTAGAATTGATTCATAGACAGATGTCTTCGAGAATGTGGGGATTGTATTTTCCCCGGACTTTGGTCCCAGAATTGATCTGTAAACAGATGTCTCCGATAATTTGGGGATTGTATCTTCCCTGGACTTCGGTCCCAGAATTGATCCGTAGACAGATGTCTTCAAGAATGTGGGGATTGTATCTTCCCCGGACTTTGGTCCCAGAATTGAACCGTAGACAGATGTCTTCGAGAATGTGGGGATTGTATCTTCCCCGGACTTCGGTCCCAGAATTGATCCGTAGACAGATGTCTCCGAGAATGTGGGGATTGTATCATCCCCAGACAACGGTCCCAGAATTGATTCGTAGACAGATGTCTCCAAGAATGTGGGGATTGTATCATCCCCGGATGATGGTCGCAGAATTGATCCGTAGACAGATGTCTCCGAAAATGTGGGGATTGTATCATCGCCGGACTTCGGTCCCAGAATTGATCCATAGACATCTATCTCCGAGAATTGATGATAGGACTGCATCGCCCCTGGACATTTGGTTCAAAATGTATGTGATAGGATTGCATCATCCTTGGACTCATGCCTTAAAGTGATAAGGATTGATCATCCTGGAAATAGATCTGGATTGTATCGTCCATAGACATGAGACTTGTCTAAAATTGATAAGGATTCATCATCCTGGAATTGGATCATGTGTGTAGTGCAGATTATGCTGTGATGATGTAGATCGAGATGATCCAAATGCTGTAGATCAAGATGATCCAGAGGATGTAGATCTAGATTATCCAGATGTTGTAGATCGGGATGATCTAGATGCTGTAGATCGAGAGGATCCAAATGATGATGATGCTGTAGCTAATCAAGTACTGCAGAAGATGAAGACTCAATATTGATGTTGCTGATGTTCCAGTATTGATTGTATTTCACTAACTAGTTGAGTTATTGATGATGATGTATTAAGAAAAGCTTCCAATGATTTATAGATGTATGATGTATCATGTAGTTGATGACTCCTTGTTCCTGCAGATGCTGTTATAATATCCTTCTCGTTAAGCGGGAGTGTTGAAATATTGTAACTTCCAAGAATATTATATTTGTATTATTCCAGAGATGGTACATTCCTCCATGGTAACCCTATTGTATATCCGGAGATGTTTATTCCTCTGAGAGAGTGTGGTAACTAGGGTTATTAGATCCCCCATGTGAGGTCGGCCCTGAGTTTACTATTAGGGGGTTATTAGACTCTCCTGGGAGAGGTTGGCCCCATTAGGGTAAAAAGTCAGTCGGGAGATGAGTATAAGTAGAGGAGGTATGTTCCTCACTTATCTCATTCATTCACTCACTTGTGATTGGTGCATAGGAGAGAGAGAGGTCTGCTTAGAAGGAGAAGGATCTCTTGTTTGGGTACTACATCTTGTATTGGTTTATTATCTATATTGAGGAAAGCTTTGCTGGGTTTTCTACCCCATGAGGGTTTCCCAGGGTAAATCTGTGTCAATCTTCTGATTGTGTTTCTTTCAGTAATCTTGCTTGTGAAATTAAGATAAACTTAACATTGACATGGGTTCCTAACATCCCCTCCCTCTTAGAAAAATCTTTGTCCTCAAAGCTTTAGATGTGGAATGGATGCAGGATCTGTAGGAGTGGTTCCTCTGCAACATCCTTGGGTTGCATTTCGGGCCACTGATGCTGTTTGAGTTTTGGGGAGGACTGCTTGGAAGGATGTAGATGAAGAAGAACCATATCAACTACATGAAAAATGCGCTTAGAACAGTGTTGATCGGTGTGTTGTTTCAGTCGAATTCTTTCCATGTGAAAAGTGTCCTGCAGAATGAGAAGAGTCTGATCGCGGTTTTGAAGAACCAAGTCAATTTCCTGAACTAGGGAGCTGCTGAGGGTGTATGGAAGAAGAAATGGTGGTGCCTATCCATAGACTGCTTCATATGGTGTCCTTTTAGATGTGGTACTATACCACTGGAGCGCTTCTAGGAAATCCATAGAAATAGTTGTCTAAATCTGTGTAGGGATGGGAAAGGGTTCGAGCAGTCCTGAAAGGAGTGTCGTTTCACCCTTGTTGACCTGGAAATTATCATAGTCAACCACCATTTTTTGAATTGTCAGGTTCAGTCCCAACCAAAAGAAGTTACATTGTTCCCGGTCATATGTTTTGAGGAACCCAAAGTGCCCTGCCGATGAAGAAGCATGGAGTTCATAGAAGAGATATCCCTATTGAACAGATTGCAACCAAGTTGGAACAAGCAGAGAAATTGATGTAAGAGAAACTGATGTGCAAGAAGGAGCATCTTCCACTAGATTGTCTTTACCCTTCTTGTAAGTGATCGCATAGTCATAACCCATGAGTTAGATAACCCATTTCAAGTGTGCTGGGGAGGAGACCGGTTGTTCCAGGAAAGTTTCCAGACTCTGGAGATCAGTCTTGATGCAGAGATGATTCCCTAATAGGTACGATTTCCACTTCTGTACTGCCTGCAAAATAGCCAACATTTCCTACTGAGATGTAGATGCGGCTAAAGTTGGACCGGAAAGGTCTCTTGAAGGAGACGAGCCCACTGGTTCAACAAAGACATCGACATATCTATCTTAGGAAGTAAGGGAGAACGTTGATGTGTGCATATGAATGGAATGGAGTTGAGCGATGACACCATGTGAATTCTTCTTAAGGATTTTTTCCAGACGATGTGAACTGATGATGCAGAGAGACCCTTGTTGTAAGCCCATAAATTTGTGTTGTTTCTCATTGACTGAAAACTGCCTCCAAAGTTAAGCAAAATCCCATAAGATGAGGCCAAGTGTGCGTAACCATTGAACGCCCAAAACCACATCACATCCGCCTAGGGACAAGGAAAACATGTCAGAGCGTAGGTTATAATCTTCCAGAGAGATGCACACATTGTGACACTTCCCCTTGCAAGGTAAGGTGCCCCCATTGGCAACCATGACTTCAAAGTTGGAGCAAGGATGGACAAAACAATCATCATGTTTGGCGATCTGAGGGTCAATGAAGTTATGAGTGCTACCAGAATCAATGAGTATTGTAAGAGGAAGCTTCTTGAAATAACCCCTGACCCGCATTATTTGGGGGGTGGTGACACCGGATAAATCATGGAGAGATATCTCTGGTTAGTCATCCTGAGATGGGGGGTCAATAGGTGGCTCCTGAATGTCGACCTGATCATCCATTATATCTGGAGCTTCCTCACCAATTTTAGAGGTAAGAGAAGAATCCATATCCAAGAGATAGAGCTTTTGCTGGCCACATCTATGTCCCTGAGTGAATTTCTCATCACAATTATAACAAATCCCTTTTTCTCTGCGTGCCTGCATCTCTTTTTCCGAAAAATGCTTGATAGGAGTTGGTCGAGGAGCTGGCAGGATGGGAGGTCGTTGAGAACCCATATTTTGGAAGGGAAGAAAAGTGGGTTGGCAGCGCTGTTGGGCTGCAATCTTGTCTTCTGCCAACTTAGCCAACCCCAGGGCTTCCATCATAGTGTTGGGAGAGAACATTTTTACCTTTGAGTAGATTTCATCCTTAAGACCACTGATAAAACAACTCCTGTAGAATTCATCGGACAATCCTTCTGTGTGATTGGATAGTTTCTCAAATTCTATCTGATACTCTCTCACAGTGCCAAGTTGACAAAGTTTAGTGAGTGCTCCGGTGAAGTCATCAAAAGCACTAGGACCGAATCGTTGCAAAAGGAGTTGGAAAAAATCTATCCATTTTGGCTCGTCATGAGCCTTGATGTACCAACGGTACCATTGAAGGGCTTCCTGTTCCAAATGAAAGGATGCAAGTGGAACTTTTTGGACATCAAAAGTATTATGCAGACTGAAATATTGTTTGGCACGATAGATCTAGCCAGTCAGATCAGTACCACTAAAGCGAGAAAATTCAAGCTTCGGACCACGGAAATTACTGGAAGAAGAGAACCCATTGTCTGATGAAGACCCTGACTGTCGTTTGTTGTTCATGGTTGAATGCTCAAGATGGAGGCCGAGAAATTTTTCATCCAGATCTTGGAGTTTGGTTTGGATGGCTGCAAGTGCTTCCTCCATGGTTTGTGCTCCTGCGCGGGTGACAACCATAACCATGAGTTTTTTTTTTTTTTTGGTGGGAATGGATAGAAAAACACAAACAAAAGCTTATTTAGTAAGGGAAATTTGGATTTAGGAAAAACTCAGATGGGTAATTGGGGTTTGACTAGGTTTTGGACACTTTGAAATGGATAGGGAAGCAGAAAATGAGGATTTCAAAAGCGGGGTTAAAGAATGAGAAAACTTGTCAGAGAGGGACAAAGAAGCAAAAATAGGGATTGGACACGGTGGCTCAATTTGAGTGTGATTGGGTGAAAATTGAAGGAGTTATGGAAAACCCTAAAAATAGACAAATGTCAGATTTATGGCTTTGGGAAGTGGAATTTGAGAGAGGGTCCTCAGGAATGAAAGATGCATAATGGGATTACGGGGGTGTCAGGGAAGTTTCAAGGGAAACATAGTGAAAACAAGGGAGATATGTTGAAAAAAGTTTTTTTTTTCTTTCCAGAATGGATCTGCTATGGTGTAGAAGGGATTGGAAATAGATGGATCTGCAATGACACGGAAATGATCAACAACAGATGGATCTGCAACGCGGAAGTGATCGGCAACAGTTCTGGACCTCGTATGCTCGGCTTCCTAATGGTTCAGGTGATTCACTCAGCCACCAATGTTGTCTGACGACTTTCGTATTGGGGCAGTAATCCTCACTCCACAGCTCAGGTAAAACTGATAACCGCTTTGCCACAAACGACAACTCTTGGTTTACCTCACGGGTGGGAAATAGTCAATCAGGTAGGGTTCGTTTCCCTTTTCGATGGCAGGTCCTCTCAGTAGGATAGCTACTTCGGGGTTCCTGTGGTACTCCTCAGAATGAGTTTCAGGGCTTATTCCCAAGTACTTCCCACAGTTAAGCGGATAGAGATTATTCCCAGATCCAAACTTGCAATAGATGCGAAAAAAAATTTGCAGAAATTTCACCCAGTGAGCCCAAGAAAGTGCTCTGATACCAGATGTGAAGAACCTGCAACAATTAATTAATGAGAATACACGAGATAACAGAAATAATAGAACTCAGAATCGCTTTTATTGATCACAGGCCACTTCGAGGGGTCAACCTCCTTTGAGCAAGCTCAATACAATTAACTTCACGGTACCTTCATTGGTCTCAACACAAACTTATATACTAAGTCTAGGGGCCAATACCATGGGTCAATACAAACCATGGGCCAATACAAACTATGGATGAACAATTACTACGGGACGACTTACAAAGCATATGCGTCCAACAATAATAATACAAACTATGGATCAACAAATACTACGGGACGACTTACAAAGCATATGCATCCAACAACAATATACTAGCAAAGTAAATAGAAGGGTTGACATGGGTTCCTAACATGGCCCTAAAGGCTTCTTCTCATTAAATCCCACAAAATCACTTTTACATAATTCTATGTTCAAAATCCCCTCAGTCCTCTCGAACTTTTCTTTGGGTATTCTTTTATACAATTTTAAAAGTAACTCCTATGACTGTTGGGTGTCTATTTGAGTAGCTGAAATTGTTCAAATTCTATTTGTCTTATTTACAAAATAAATATGTATCTAGACTATGTTCCACCTTGATGTTTAGATTCAAATAATTTAGCTAGAAAACATGTTGGTCAAAAATGTTTATTACACATCTAAATAGTAATTGCTTCAAACTAAATTCATAATTGGATAATTCCCTAGACATTATACTCATGCCTCTCTTTAATGTGGTTATATATGACTTGATAAGGGTAGCATCTTTGGAAGGAGTGGCAATGAATTCATGAAGTGTATATTTGTGGACTTTGGAGACAATTTTGATGGAAATCGCCTTGCTACAAATGACTTCTTCAAGGTTATATAATATCTCTTATGATATTTTGGGTTTCTCTATGGCGTCGATTGTTGGTAGGTGGCAAATCTGTATCACTTTCTCTACTGCTTGGTGTAGGAATTTGCAAACATTTACTAAATTGTTATATCTTTTCCCAGTACAACACTTGACATCTGACAATTATGAAGTGATGCAATGTCACACTCATGATCTCTGCCACTCATTCTTGGCAAGTCTATTGATGTACTCTTCTCTTCTAGTTTCCATTTCTTCAGTTCTTCCATTCCTAATTTAATTGGATGTATAACTTTCCTTTCACATGTCCCAATAGAGTTAGAAACTATGCGGCATGACTCTAGAGTTCCTGCAAGGTAGCATACATATCTCTTAAAAATTTATTTAGTTCATCATGTATTTCAAATGCATCAAAATTTTAATAGACTTCCAATGTCAAATCTAGCATTTCCTTCTCCTTACTAGCATATTATGTACATTTTATAGGAATGCTTGGATGAGTTCTAGTCGAACATACATAGTTGTAGCTAGATATTCCTATGTATTCTCAATCACTAGTGTCTCCATGGTGATTACAATTGGCCCAACCCCTAAAAATTGGGTCTTATTTCTTGTTTGTCATATCACCCTTTTCTGATGTCCGTGAAATTGAAAAGACTCTAATGATGTTATGGCTTAAAACTTAGAGGGGTGAAGATTCCCAAACCTAACCCTTGCAAGGGAAAGTGTCCTCCTATGAAAGGTGGAATCTATGTTTTAGTAGGAGCGTCTATGCTAGGATAATCAATATCCATAGGTTGTGTGTCGTCATTTGCTTGTTCTTCTCTTATATTTTTTCCTCTGATTCTACTTCCTATTGCTAAGTTGTAGTAAAGGATTCCTCATCCTATTTTCTTTTATTCTCTTCCTCATGTGCTTTTGCATTCATTTCTAGTTTTTCACAATCATGTTTCTCTAAGGCATCAAGTTATGCTTGGCATCTAGTATTTTCTCATTCTACAACTTCTAATGCTACCAATTTGGATGCATTGTCTTCTTCCCTTTTCTACTCTTTCTTCATGGAAGAGAGGCCTTTATTCTTGTTTCCCATACTTTCCACAACATCTTCTAATGGGACTTATTTTCCAATGTATTATTTATGTTTTCAACACTCACCTTGATAAGGAAATTTGTTCTTGCAAGCATGGAAGTGGTTATATACTATATTTCTAAGATCGTGGCTTATGAATGTTTCTTCTTCAAAGTTGAATGAATCTAAAGTTTCTACCTCGCTCTTTACTTCATATTTTCTTTTTATGATGTATGCTCCTACAACAATAGGCAGAGGAAGCCATGGTTCTTTCTTGGTATCTATAATAATTGTGGCGACTCCATGAGCATAAGTTTGGTATGCAATACCAGCTTGTCTAGGATGAACTTAAGAAAGAGATTGTGATTCTTTGTAGCACCATAGATTCTAGTGTAGGTACCCTTGGCAGTTACATACCAATATATAATGCAACTAAAATATTTCATAACATTTTTTGACATGCACTGAGTGGGTGTGAAGAATAATAGTTCATAGATAGATGCCAAAAAATGATCATAGATCTTATGATAATGAATTTTGTACTTATGTTCCCATAACACTTGGAAATTTACTTGTACAGGTGGAATTGCATATCATGCAGTTGCAACTACTAGTTCATTTCATGGAAGTTGTTGGACTCACATATGGTATTCGTCAAGGCGTGAGAAGACATATAAAGTGATGGAGGACTTCCTAGAGCTACTACATTCTTCACTTTGGATATGGCTTGTGTGAGAGAAGTTGAGAGAATAGTGGACCAATTGAATATTGTGTCATCCTAGGTTATCTGGTTTAACAATGGAATCCATGCTTCTTTGAAAATAGTTGCATATGATTCTGCATAGAACTTGCTAATCATAGATGCTATGATTTTGTAAGGTGCTCTCAAGTTCTTGGTATAGTATTCTCTAGTCTTGTTTGCTCTACGGGCTCTCTTATTTATCCATCAACATTTTAATAACTCATGGTAACTGATTCTGAATTGTAATAGCCAATCCATTATAAGGTCCACCTGGAGATTCAGGAATTTGTACATCAATTCAATATTCAAAGGTAGAAAAGAAGTTATCGCCATTACTTGTGCATCTCTGACAATTCTACAATTAATATATTGTGTACACTCTATGATCCAAGATATTGTTTTAGAACAATGGATAATTTTAGATCTAGCATCTACCCTATGCATACTTGATCTTTTAATAAGCACAAATACTCCCTTCATTTGGTTCTAATGTCCTTGCAGTAGGAATTGGTTTAGGATAGGTCTCTTGAGTGAACATCTAGTAGATTTCACCCCATTGATAGTAGTATCTTTGTCAATCATGCATTTGGTATCACCATAAATTGATTTGGAGAGTATAACTACATCTTCTTATATTTGTTTCTCAAGGGACTCCTCTCTCTCTAGACTAGTATTTGTTACTTCCTCCTTTTGACTTCTTGATATTTGGGAGATCATTGTCAACTTTCATTTTTCAAAACACATGTATGCATGAACTGATAAGTGTAACAATTAAATGAATCATAATGATTAATCCCCTCCCTAAGTTGTATGGTATCATTTCAATATGGGTCTTATGTGCAAGCATGGTATTCTACAACAATATTGGGGAGGGTGATACGTTGTGATGCCACATAGCGAAGAGGGATTGACTAGAGAACCCCATATCATATCAACTTCACATGAAATTTTTGTGTGCAATGTTTCAAACTTTTCTTATTTCTTAGGATTAGTTGAAAGCTATCTTGTGAAATTTTAAGGTTATGTTCCCTCAATTGGGATCAAGGAATGAAACACATTCGGTAATGGGGTATGAATGGATGGGGTATTTAGCAGGACTGCTGAAAAATAAATTCAAAATGGGGTTAGTGCCTAGTCACAAATCTTCTATCAAGCTTTCTATTGTGATCAACCCTAGGCCCTTCCACAATCATGGAGAATGGCATTAAAATCCATCGGGTTTTAAATATTGGAGATAGGTCAGTTCATTTGGCTACTAATAGGTCATTTCCATGGTGGTCGTTGATTTCAAATGGATACTAGTTATGCACTGCCTCTATAAATGCATACCCACGTTTGTTTTTATTTTTTATTTCATTTACATGAATTAAAAAATAAACAAGAAATGGGTAATATCATGACTTACCCATCATTCTATGGTTAAAAATCCAAGTGGGTTTGGATAGAATCAACCTCGGTCTGACCAATTGATTCAATTTCCCCACAACACTCATGATAGATGTCACGGGTTCGATCCCCATGGCCACATTGGGATCATTGGAAAAATTCTCTACTTTTTGAAAATGACTTGTGAATATGCAATTGTTTTTTTCATTGAACATTTATTTAGATCTTTTATCGGTAATCACTAAGAGGGAAAGACTTTAAAGGTTGTGATGCATCTTGAGGTTGAATGAATGAATTGGATGATGCAACATATCATGTGTGAGGAAATATTTGGAGCTGCGAAATATCACATAGATGAAATCTTCCCAGAAAAAAATCGCGACCATAGGAGGTATTAGAAGTCATAATGAATATAACACGAATATAAGCAGGTATACTCCCCACCAACGACCAAGATTAAACCATTCGTTTCGCCAAAGAAAATATCAACCATCAGAATCGGGTTATGATTAAGGCGCCCTGCCTACCCTTGCTCTGATCTTGCTTTATCTTGGAAGTCGTTGTTAGGAAAAAGTAATTAACTCATGCTTTATCTCGATCCTATTATTGGAAGTAAAGCTAAATTCAATTAAATCATAAAGCATGTACATAAAGCATAAATCTAGGTTAGGGTTTTAGCATGTAGAAATGTTTAAATACAAACCTCCAGGGTCCAATGTAATCATGAAGTTTCACGTGAATAGAAGAGAAGCAACTCGTTCCCATAAAATTCATCAGTTATGATTCAGACGCCTGAACTAGCGTTGCTTTGAGATTGTTTTATTTTGGAATAGTTGTGCCTCTTTTTAAAAATTAAACACTCACATTTACTCTCATGGACGAGATTTTCCCACACACCTCAGATTTTAGCTACAAATCCAGTCGAGTTTTATGCATATTTGAAAGGTACTTCGGTGACAACCTAGGGTTTGTAACTCCTACCTTTTAAGGGTTATCTCCATTGGTGAGCTATAGTTGGAACAAATAAACAGAAATATATCATATCCGGTCTATGAACAAATCTTATTGAAAAAATAGCCATTAACACCTTTGATATAGTTTCATTATAGATCAGTCTTCCAAGTACATATAAAGTGGTGTTGTAAATTTCTCCAACACAATAATACAAAACACTGACTAAATTGTAGTCACCAGGGGCAAATTTTAATTCCCAACCAAAAGGCCATGTGCTACGTGGAGGGGAGTTTATGCGCCATTTTTATGAAGCATGGTTTACAATGAGGCACACTGATAAGGCTGCTGCATGGTATGGGGCATTATTTGCGGTTCTTTATTGTATGTTCCTTTTCGATACTGTGCGCTTGGAAGACTGCATCAAGATGTGATTTCTTCTTGCGGTAATGCATAGCACATTGCCTCTTGTTTTGTAGTCGTTCGAGGCTATGTGGAGCCATTGGCTCCATGGACCCGTCGTGGAATTATAAAATCTACCTTATAAAGTGATAACGATTCACAAATTCAATGTGTTTTTTTGACTGCTCTGTCATGCGGTGCTTTCCAAGCTGCTAGAATAATCCAGGTATAAATTGTTTTTCTTTAATGAAATCAAGTTAGGTTCCTAGGCCAATTGCCCTATGTGCTTCGTAGCGTTTAAGACATATTTTAACAAAAAATATTTTCCATAGATGCCAAAATAAGTTGTTGGGATTAAGCTTCCAATGAGTTACTGTATGTAATTTACGAAAGCATTTCTAGACTTCCATGTAAATTTATTATATTTATTGTTGTTGTACCATTATATATTTATCATGTTATATTTGTAATAATTGGTCTTACAATCAAATTTACTGCAAGAGTTTCAATGGCACACCTTGGATACTCTTATATAATTGTACCTAGGCTTCAAGTCTCTTCAGACAGTGTTTGTGAAGAGTTTGATTTAAATTGGTTTGTAGAGGCTGCAGAGCTAGCGAATGGCTACCCATACCTGTACGTTCATGCTGAGAGGGGGTATAGTGTGAAAACCATAGGAATAGTTTTGAATTTGACAGTTCTTAATGATCACAAACTTATGATTCAATTTGAATGAATTGTAGATGCCAAAGAAAATGATTCTACTGTTAAAGATTGTGTTGTAGAATAATGCACCTTTAAGGAAATATTATATCAACAACAACTTATGCAAGCCTCTGTGGAAAGGAAATATGTGTCATCATACATATATGGGTGGAATTTGGGTAGCTATGGTGAGAATCCATAAATATTAATAAATGATAATGCAATACATAATGGGATTCAAACTGTTTTGAAATGTGTATACCTTAAAAAGAAAACATCATATGTTGTGCACTACATGAATATTAGAGAGGAGCTCAATCCAAATTGCGGTGTGAACCTTACATACTGGAGGTGCAGGTATGCACACAGTTTGGACAAGGATATGAAAATGGCCCTTTTCAAATCATTGCGACAAAATCTATTTGAGGCCAAGATAGAAACGGTAGCAACAATATTTCAAAAAACGGGGGGTGAAAACAAATCAAGTGTCTCCACTTTCTTATTTGATGGAAAAAATTTCAAAATTGGTATCCATAGTTGTCACGTGGCACCTGAAGAGTACTAGTATAGATAAATCAATGAGAATTGGGTGGCTGAATTGATGAATTTGATGGTAGAAAATACAAACACCTTGAAAATAGATGGATTATTGATTCCTTTTACAAAAGGGGGTGCCGGGATATCATACAAATTTGTAGAATTGGTAACAGATGAGGATGTTTCAATGGGACATGTACATTTTCTTATTCTTGATGGGAAACACACAATAGAATCTTGTAAGTAAATCCAAATACTCTCTACTCTGTCCTGAGAGGAGGGTGGTCTGCCCTAGTCTAACTAGATAATCCTGCTCTGAATCATGCGACTGGAAATCCAGATACTCCCTCTAGTGTCTCGTCATATCATACTCGAGATACTTCCAAGAGAATCTCTCTCTAATCTTCTAATAGGTCCTGAGGTGTCTCTCTAAAGGTGTCTCATGTATAGTTCTTAGGATCTTGGTCCTAAGTGCAGAATATGAGGCAAGGTATATGGTGTCTATGTAGTAGATGATGTCGTCCACTACCCTGTACTGGTCATCCTGGATGCTCCCATCCATCAACTCACATGCGAAGCAATCCTTGGAATATTCCACCAAAAGGTGGGACTTCCAATCATGGATAATCATAAAGAGCTAATCCCATGTGTCCCGATCCAAATCCTCTGTGTCAAATATCTCCTCAATCACCTGCAACTCTGAGTGCTCCTTGTACAGAGTACCAAACTCCAAATCCTCCTCATGGAGAGTCATCACCGGAGGCTGTCCTCTCAAACCATGAGTGGCACTCCTACTCTCATGTGCCACAACTGTCATGTATCTTGTGTGTGTTTCTGTATCCTCTCGCATGCTCACTTTGTTTGTGTCATCTGAACCAGGATCCCACACATCTATACTATACTCATCCTGAAAAGCACTATGTGTATCTATGTCACTATCGATGGTCCCTGGAGTATGTCTCCCATCAAAACATTCATAACTCTATGTGGAGCCATCAATGGCCCCTCCACAAGAGGTGAATCATAACCTCCATCCGGCCTAGCATGTATAGAGTCAATCCTCTCTGAGTCATGCCTCTCCGCATGTATCTTTCCTATCATAAATATTGGGACTCTTGCCGTGGATGATGAAGAGTGTACCAACTCCAACTCACCACATGGATTTCCCTCAATCAATCCCTCAACTGTGCTGGTTTCACTCAACTCAAAATATAGATCTAATGCTAACTCTCCATGCCCATCCTCATCAGGTACCTCCAACTCAATTTCAAGCTTATCATCAACCTATACTGCATGATCATCTTTCTCCACTTTCTCTTCAATATTGTAACCATATGGAAGTGTTACGTGTTCCTCAAGTGTAGATGCATGGATATATTCATCTCTAGGGTTTCCATATGTGTGACTAGGTGTCCAATTATCCTCACATGTGAGACATTGATCATCTCTTCTAGGTTCATTGGTGGGATGAATAATGACTTTTGACTCACTATTCATTGAACCAAACTCATCATAAAGATTTTTTGATGCTTCCTTTAGGAACACACTCAACCTTCCCTTCTTGCATTTAGATAAGGGAGCTTCAAACTGCTTCAAGTTATGTTCTAACCTTTGTTGTGTTTTCGCAAGGCCCTTCATTACCTCTTCCCAACCAGGCTCCATTTCCTCTATCCTTACTGCCATGGATGTAACCATTGAGGCAATAGTTGTAATTGTTGGATTTATTTAACTACATAAAGATGCATGTTTCCCACTGGCGAGGAACATGCTCTGATACCACTGTAGTATCCCAACTACCCATGGCTGCCTTGGAAAGTGTTCCAAGATACTAGTTTATGTAACTGATTTGATTTTGGATGTAATTGCTTTTCAATGTTTGTTTAACCCAGGGTTATTTCCATGCCATAAATAATCATAAATGTAACAATATCAATTATGGACAATACGGTAAAATATAAAGATCTGAATATTCAAGTCTGGTGATAAATTGACTTCCTTTAATCACTCAGAACCATATAGCAGATGTGGAATAATTCTAACCTTATATAATGCCGATAGAAAGATAAAAATGTCTGTAACAATTGTAGATGGTACTCGAAATGATGTAGAGAGTTGGCTGTAGGTGCTCGTCTGATATAGATTCCAAATAGGCGGAATAGAAACTCTTAATATGAAGGTTGCTTTTCTTTTTGATGAGTACAACCGCTTCTAATGAAAATTGAGTTAATTCAACCTTCAAGCAGCCTCCAGGCATGAAATCGTGACCTCTCTTTGAGGTATAACTTCAACAAGTACCAAGTTCCTCCTTAAAATAGACCTGGTCTTCTAATTTGATGCACTGCCACTGGAGACACATGTTTACAGATCTGATATACGTAACCACTTCCCAACACAGGTATTGAACGTCTCTCTTGCTGCAGGTATTTATTGACAAAGGTAACTCGCTGCCATTTAATAATGCATGCCCCAGAAGTAGGATAGCTGGCTCCAAATTCATAACAAGCCCTCAACATAAAGAATATGCATCCAATAAGAAATACGCCCTCCCTAGATCGTATGCAGTATGGATGTCTGCCCACAGTTGTATTAATTTAAACCATCAATGAATAAAATGCTCAACGGTGATAAATAATGACCCACGGTATAGATCACGCTCCTCTCACAAGGAACACTGTCATAATTAATAAAGCTCTTCTTTCCTACACTGATACGTGGCTTCCATAGAAGTCAATAATCATAGCTTGGATAGTTAATTCAAGAGGCATGCATGCCATGCACCAAGTATAAGGCAGAAAACGTGCTGCTCGTATAATCAATTCGCCCATGCAAGTTAATACGCCCTCTACTGCCTTCAAATATCTTGCAACTGCTCCAGAAAGGTGAGAGAGATCTCCAGAATCAACAAGTAGGATAATATTGGCCTTCGGAAGAGAATAGGTGAATCATGCAGACAATATGGCCACTCCCAGCTACAATACGAATTGCTCTTCTAGTGGGAAAATCTCCCATGCAAGGTTACGTCCTTCTGCTGCTAATATCAGAATTGGTCTCCGATGTCTATAGATATTGGTTGAATATTTGACCTTCGAATTTAGCTGGAGGAACTCACCTTAGAGGATCATGCTCTAAAACCTTGCGCCTTCTCTTATAATGAACCCCTGCGCCTTGATGAGATGATCTTCTTGTAAATATTGAATGATCTTTGAAGTACTAGATTAGAGTGATCTATCCTTGAAGTGACTAGGGAAGATAGATTTCACTGTCAAAATGCACTGGTTGGTTAGGGAAGTGTGCCCTCAACCCTAAATTGCTCTGGGATCTCTTAACATGAATCTCAATGATCAATAATAACAATGGATACCAAGTAACTCACTTTATCTTTCTTTTATAAATTTGACATTGCATTTCCTATACTTAAGTCACTTTTCTCTTCTATTTCTCAGTTGATTTGCATGCATCTCACCTGTTGCATGCATGCATTCATTCTTGCATGCATCTCACTTTTTGCATGCAGGCTCTTGAGCTAGGGCTCGCAAGTCCGAATCTCTCATAAGTTTTTCTAATATATTGTATCTCAAAATTTTCTTGTTGTGTTTTTATTTATTTGGGATGGCAAATGATATGTGTCAATAAAGGGTGGGCATTGCAAGTTTCAATCTCTGAAAAGTTTTTCTAATATATTGTATCGCATAATTTTCTTATTATGTTTTCATTTATTGGGGATGGAAAAGGATATGTATCGGTAAAGGGTGGGAAAAATGGCCCTGAGAAACATAAAACCTTTCATTAAGAAAAAAAAAATATACAATAATATTTTCATGTTAGAAAGGAAACGCCTGGAAGTGTCTCCTGGAGGGCTTGTAGAACTATTTTGATTCTTTGTCGAATTAAGAAGAATATTTGATAAAATTCCAATGGCTTCAATAGACAACGGCTCAAGCATTACCTCGAACCACTCAAAAACTGAGTTATGCACTATACACCACCACAATCAACCACGTCCCAACATTGTGGGAGAAATCGTTCTCCAACACTCTGTCATTCTCGATTTGTCCTACCACACTCAATGGTTCTTTACCCATAATTTGAACATAATGTTATTTTTCGGTCGGTATTCTCTCGTCGATTCCTAATATGTTGTCTCCCATCTTTAAAGTGGTGATTTGAAAATGTTCGACAATACTTCCACTACCAAGAAGGTATGGAATGCTATTACAACTAAAACATATACATGATTTAGAGACATATTAAATGACTTTGGAGTTTGATAAACATGCTTGCCGTTCTCAGTTCGACATACAAAAAGCTCAAATTTAAACTGTTAATGTTTAAAAAGACAATGTATAGCTGGGAATTAAAATTTGGTGCGATTAAAGTACAAAAATAACTTAAATGTAAACTATTATTGTTTCAAAAACAATGGATAGCTGGGAATTAAAATATGAGCACGAGAAAAGGCTAGTTCTCCTCCTCTTCATCCCGAGAATGAGAATGACTAGTGTGTGGGAAAGAGCACCAAATCCTTCTCTTCAAAAGAAAGGGCAGTGACTCCTTCTCTTACTCGCTTGAATTAGGGAACTTGTTATTTTTTCCATACCGATATATTAGTTTTTGGAATAGGACAAGTTAGATGACTAGTCATTTGTGAGAAAGGGAATCCACTCATTCTCTTCAGGAGTAAGGGTAGTGGTTCATTCTCTTGCTTACTCGAATTAGGGAACTTGTTAGTTCTAGCTTCTGCTACACTAGGGAATCAATGGACTAATGTTTCTAATATATGGTTGTAATTTCAAGTGTTTCAATACCATGGATGGTTCTTAGAGCCAATGTATGGCCTAATATCAAAATACAAGGTTTAAGTACATATAAATGGTCTCTAGGGATCATGGTTCATGCATAGTACCCCAAAGAAACATGCAATGCCTACATAGGGAATATTTAGTCAACAAGTGAGGTATGGTAATCACTTTTAGTATCAGTGCATCAAGGGTGGTCCTTGGGTCCCATGTAATAGGCATTTAAGAAGGAATCCATGTCCCATGAGTTTAATGTGGTGGTTATTTCAAGGTTAGGTCCATTTTGGATGGTTCTTTTAAAAAAACCATGGTTTTGAGGACCAAGGGCCATGTGTTGGATCTTGAACCATCACTTTATTCACTAAGGCACACTAACCCCTCCCTCCCCTCACATAGTATCCCTCTAAGCCTAGGGATCCCAAACATGATAATAGACCCCCAAAACCCTTTACTAGTATGACCTCAAGCACACATTTCCCCATTATGACAATGAAATTCTAGCACATTTATCCACCCCCACACACTTATCCTTGACATATCATGGTTCGAGGCCTTGACATATCATGCTTCTCGAACATGTTATGCCCCAATATACAATAGTTACTTCTGCACCTCACACACTACACCCCTAACCCATAAGACCCTAGAAATGAAAGTAAACTACTTAAACACCTTAATTCTTGAATATTATGATCCTGAGCACACATTATACCATGACCACAATGAACCCCTCACACATAGGACTAATTTTTTCTCTATACTAGGGAATCTTTGGACTAAAGGTTTTAAAATATGGTAGTAATTTCAAGTTTTTCAACACAATTTATGGTTCTTGGAGCTGATGTATTGCCCAAGATCAATATAAAAGGTATAAATTCCATATAAATGGCCTCTAGGGGCTCATGGTTCATGCATAGTACCTAAAATAAACACACAAATCATACATAATATGGAATCTTTAGTCTACAAGTGAGCTATGGTCATCATTTTGATGATTAATGCATCAAAGATGCTCCTTGGGGCCATTATAATGGTTCAAGGTCACAATATGTGGCAATATAATACAAAACGTTATATGAAGGGCTCATGCATCATGTACAGTTCCCTAGAAATCAAATAGGAATTTAATAGGGAATCCATGTCGCAAGATTTTAATGTGGTGTCTATTTCAAGGTTAGTATCACTTGGGGTGGTTGTTGTAAATTAAGCCATTGTCATGGGGAATAAGATCCATATGTTGTCACATACCAGGTGACCTCATGGTGAATTTGGGGCATGGGGTAATGAATATGCTAATTGAATTTGCATCTGATATGTAATTTTGTTCTTCTAATGATTTCAATTATACATTTACAACAAAATAATCAATTGAAGGATAATTTTAGGGGCAAAATTTATCCATGGGCTATTTTCCCATGTTTTTTCCAGAAAAGTATTCGCCTTTTTATTTGCATTTTTTGAAGCCCCATTTCTCCCAATTTTGATAGGGTAAATTTTTTTCACTCTAAAAATCGCCAAATTATTATATAAACTATATAAAATCCTTATAAATTGAAATAATTTTAGAAAAATATCGCCAAATATTTTATAGTTGACATTTTAAGAATTGGTAAGATTTGCCAAGTTTTATACACTTTTAAATAAGTATGGGTCCTTAAAATTATCCCTAATAATCATGTGTATAATTACTCATAAAAAATAGATTAAATCTCTACCAATTATTTCCATAAGAATGCATTTAAATAACCATTATTTTGATTCCATAATTCATATGATGGCAGTGAGTAATACAATAAAAAATAAATAGCATACATTTATTCATATAATAAACTTATCTAAAATATGGCCAACTGACTGCAAACCAAGAACATTCCTCCTAGTCATAGGCTCTATCAAGCCATATCTTTCTTTGATAGAGGCACCCCCGAGCTGGGGATACCCATCCACAAGAATGCACCTATTTTCTACTATAGCTATCCAATCCTTTATCCTCGGTCTGGCTTCCATTCCCATTCTAGTGATGGTGGTACATCCATTGGTGGTATAGGTCTGACATCAATGAAGGTTTAAACATGGAAGAATGATGGAAAAATGGTCTCCAACCAAAATGGGTGTCTCTGAGCTAAATAATTGATCCATGATGGGATAGCTCTCTCTTTTTATATGCATGGGTGAGACTATCCAAGTGGCACCAAGGTTGATAAGAACTATCCACTTGGAATCCATGTAGTTGGACACTTTTTCTCCCTTTTTATAAGGAAAGTTGGACAAGTGGCATATTTGGGATTGGGACATATTTTCCCCCTCCAATATTGGGCTTAGGATGATCACTCTCCCCATTGTGGAAAGATAACCCCCCATCTCTTCTTTGTCCTTCTTGGTTCTAGTAGCCATATGTTATATTAAATATAAAATGTACATAATTACATCATTCGTGTTGGGATTATATCCATATCATCCATATTTACATCATTACATTCTAGGGTAAAAAATGGGGTGTTACATACGTGATCTCCCAAACCATCACATTATGCCCCAATTCACACTAACACCTCCCACCCCTTACATAGTATCCCTCTAACCCCTAGGATTCCAAACATGACAATAGATCCCCCAAAACCTCTATCAATATGACCTCGAGCACACATTTCTCCATTATCAAAATTACCTTCCAACACACTTATCCGCTACCGCACACTTAGCCTTGACACATTATGGTTCAAGAACATGCTATGCACCATTATACAATAACTACTCCCACTCCTCACACACTACACCACTAACCCATAAGACCCTAAAAATGGAAGTACACTACTAAAACACCTTAACCCTTACTCATTGTGATCATGATCACACTGTATCCCATGGCCACAATGAACCCCTCACACATAGGACTCAACTTTAGCTTCCATTTAAATTCATATAAATGGTCTCTAGCACTCATGGTTCATGCACAGTACCCCAAAGAAACAAAAAATACCTACATAGGGAATATTTAGTCTACAAGTGAGGTATGGTCATCATTTTGAGGATTAGTGCCTCAAGGATGGTCTTTGGGGCCCATGCAATGGTTCAATGTCACAATTTGTGGTATTATAACAAAAAATGTTATCTCAAGGGCCCATGACCCATGTATGGCATCCCTCGACATCAAATAGATATTTAATAGGAAATCCATGTCCCGTGAGTTCAATGTGGTGGTTATTTCAAGGTTACATTCACTTGGGATGGTTCTCGTAAATTAATCCATGGTCTCAAGGATTAGGGGCCATGTGTAGGCCCCTAGACTATCGCATTATGCCCCAATGAACACTAACCCCTCCCACCCGTTACAAAGTATCCCTCTAACTCCTAGGATCCCAAATATGATAACAAGCCCCTAAAACCCTTTACCAATACAACCTCAAGCACTCATTGCCCCATTATCCCATCTTGATTGTTGATTAATTTATTCCTTCAAGAGTCTTGTTTTGAATGCTAAGTGGTTAACTTGTATTTTTTTTAAATGGTTGGTTTTTAATAATGTTTAAGAGTCTTGTTAGGTATGCAGAAGCTCGATCAAGAAACTTAGCTCATTTGAGCTCCTCTTCCTACCAACCATGAACAATAGCAAAAAACAATTGTGTATTTGCAAGAGCTCGATTGAGATTCATAGCTCAATAAAATGCCTTAACAAGAGATTGATCTATCTCTTTGTTGTGGTCAAGCAAGATTCTTAATCGAGTAATTTGTCAACTTGCCTAAAGCCTCAATCAAGGATTTCCTTAACCCTCAATCAAGTTATTTCAAAAATCATGAAATTGGCTCAATCGAGCATTTTTAATGACTAGATTAAGCTATGTAGATCAATTGAGAACTTAATTTCCAACAATCCAACCCACTTGCTGCAAAATTTTCTACAATTGCAACTTCCAAAAACTAAATCATCTTCATGTCTTCCATCTTAAGTGGCATAGTTGATTCCTTTGGGTTCCTCAACGAATCCTATATCGAATTGCATATCATTTTGACACTTTTGATTTCGTATTATCTTTTTTATTTAATTTCTTTTATAAAATATACATAAATGTTTTTCCCATAGTTTCAAAGGTGCTCAGATAAAAATCAGTAACATAAAAAATACACAACCAAAAAATTATGAAACACATATGGGGTCCCCATGGATCTTTCCTCTTGAAAACAATGCTTTCATTTTTTCAATTTATGTAAACAGTTCAAAAATGGTTGATGAAAACACAAATATGTATCAAATGAGATTTTAATATTTATGGGTCAACTTAAAAAAATAAAAATAAAAATATAGTTTAGAAAAATGTGGGATCTACTACATTTTTTTAGATCATCCTCCTATATATATATTTTAAAATTATATTTTGAAAATTGAATTATTTGATGGGAAAAAATATTACTTGTTATATTTAATAAATTTGGAAGGCCAAACTTTTAATTAAATGTAAATTTGACACATTAAATGACACTAATATGTTTTGAAAAAAATACAGTTAGGAAGAAAACACAATTCCCAACAAGTCTATTTTTTACTACACATCAAATTCACAAGGATTATATGAGTTTTGGTAGCTTCAATCTAAAAAAATATGTAAAATATCAAATTTTCATCACCACATTTCATTGAAAAGTCTTAGCCATATTCATGGATTCACCCATTTAAACAAATAAATAGTTCAATTAGGCATGGAAGTTGAAGAAAGACCCATTACCTGTAATGTTGTTGATAATCAATATACCCTTAGTAAATCATTGACATATAATAAACATAATGAATCTTTTGTAAGTCCTTCAAAATCTGTAGAAAATGTATATATGGAAAACAATCTTTCTTTGTGCAAATTCACATAAGAATGTGTTGTCGATAATAGAATTGGAAGATTTTATTTAGTCGGAAAGCCTCCCAAACGGGAAATGAAGTATCTAAAAGTGTTGAACAAGACAATGGACTTAAATACAAGTCAAAATTGTATCAGCCACAACCATATGCATTAGAAAATTCCAAGATGAATGAATTTGGTAAGCCAAAAGTGGAAGTGTGACGAGATGCATTTATTTAGAAAATTTATTGGATAAAAAAAAACAATTTGGAATCAAATTAATGTTTTTTAGTTTACTAATAAATGTTATAAAGTATTGAAAGTAAAAACATTAAAAACTTGTAAACATTTGGGATAAATTTTCTATGAACAACATAACAATGATTATTTTGGAGAGTGATGAAGTAGAAGGGTTTCCATGTAAAAATTGCATTGTGGAGAAGCCTCACAACATATCCTTTAAATAGCAGAATAATCTAATACTTAAACTATAGCAATGTCTCATGAAAATAAATCCAAAATATGATGTGAGGGACTTTCCAGTATCATTTAGGTTTGAAAAAAATATATAATAGACTTTAAACATTATCATATATATTTTATTGTATAGTTTTATTATGAATACTTCCATTTAGTTTAATGGTTTAAATATGTTTTTTTGTTATGTATTTGTCATTTCTAGTAACACTTTACTTTAATTACATATTCATTGTGAATAACATTTTTTATTTAATTAACTTATATATCATTGTATAGTTACATTTCTAGTTATTGGCATTGGGAGTAGAGGGATTGCTAATTGGAGTTCAAGTGTTTACAAAAAATAGACTTAAGTACAAACAACTTGATTTTATGTACAATTATCACAATTATTATGCACAAATGTTTAGTTTTAACATTTCCAATTTTGCACGAGAGAATTTTGACATTGCTATATGGTTTTCATATTTAGATTGCATGAAAAGAAAAATCATGAGTAAATTTATGAAAAGTTCTTATTTATTTGGAGTTGCCTTAAATGTATAAATACTTTACTATCATTTAAATGTATAAATACTTTACTATCATTCACCAATGTATGCATATATTGGTGGAGCACTACATATTTACAAGAAACTAGTGAAATATGTATTTATCGAAAATGTAAATAGATATGAAAAATCAAACATATTGTTTATAGATGAAGGTCAATACCAATCAAAAGTAAATAACAATGAGAAATGTTTGAAATTACTATCAAGTTGGACATTTGGTGGTTTAGATGAAAGAGGCATATATATATATATATATATATATATATATATATATATATATATATTCATTTTTGAATTATATAGGGCCTTGTCCAAACATGAGGCATTGGTTAAAAACATTCAAATTCGTAACATGATAGTGAGGAGAACTTATTTAAATTTCAATCAAGTTGGACATTTAATGGTACATATGAAATACATTAAAAAAAATTATGTGCTTTATGATAATTTTATTTGTTTTAATAGATGGTTTTTGGCAAAAAAAAATATGAATGCCAAGTGATGACGTTTTTGAAAAATTTCATACCATATTAGCACTAACTATACTTATAATTTTGCAATTTACAAATTACAATATTAATGAAGGTGTGTTGTATTTCTTTTCCTAAAGATATAAGAGATGTATTAAATAAGTTGTTCATTATATATTATATGAATGGAGCCTTGCTACATGCAATTCATAAAATATCATTATAAAATAAGTGATTTCCAAGAAATTCAAACATTGATAAATTACAAAAATTTATTTTATACACCCATAAGTTAGAGAGTTATCTAAACAATACCTTAGTATTTTTGAGGTTGGTTTATAGAAATTTGTGCAACAAAAAAAATTGAATCAATTTTTGTCATTTTTATTTGATAAAAATGGATTGAAAGGGAGCAATTTAAATTCATTATAGTACAAGGTAACTATGACACCATACCAAAACGGGGTTATGTTGGTGTTGGGATCCACGTGTATATCTCAAACCTTTAAATAAAAAATTTGTAATATCTTGAAGGATGTTTATGATGCTAGAAATACAGTGATTGTATATGATTTGAAAGTAGAACATGTTTGTAATAATAAAGGGAACTATGTAATTACAAAGTTCTATAATTGTGATGATGTGAATGACACATACTTATTTGATTGATTGTGGCCCTTGCTTATTACACTTGAATGATGTTTGTGATGTGATATCTAATGTAAAAGACATGAAACTAGTTTGCCAAATAATGTAATTAGTTATTTTTCCTATATATTTTCTTTGTGACAATATTTTTGTGGTTAATAAGGTATTTGGATTTGTTTATACCCAATGCCATTTGATTAGTTTAGTAGTACAACTTGTAGATAAGGTGTAACTAACTTTTAAATCTATGAGTGACATAGATTAAATCCAATTGAAAATTAAGTGCAAAATTAGGGTTTAAAGGTGTAGAATTCAACATTGAATGTGTCCATATTGGATTCCAAAAGTGCAAAATAATATTCCGAAAGTGTCAATATTGAATTCAAAAGTGAAAAATCATATTCTAAAAGTACTAATATCAGCTTTGAAAAGTGTTAAGTGGCAATATTGGATTTCAAAAGTACAAAATCAAATTCCAAAAATGCAAATATTGAATTAAACTTTTCAATTTTGAAATATGATATTGACACTTTTGAAACTAAATCTTGCGCATGATAAACTCCAATGTTTACTTTAGAAACACCGATTTTGGCATCTCTTCGAAAGATATGAGATTACAATTAATCCAAGTTTAATAAAATCAAGGTTAAGTCCTTGTAGTAAAAATTTTCCAAATATATTGAAATATGTTTTAAACAAACATTTCCATTATAACACACTTGTAAAGAATCCATATCCTATAGCTTATGAAAAATCTTAGTACATCTTAAAGATGATGGTAAAAATGTGTGGCTTCAATGTAAATCTTAACTCCAATGCCAACTTGATAGCTTATTGATCATTCGAGCCCCATGAATTTAAGTACATAATGGATTCCAAAGTGTATCCATCATGCATCTATTTCAACCTTAGATTTGTATGATGAAATGTGATAGAATTGAACCTCTTTTGGATGAAAAAATAACATTTTAACTACAAACTATAGGGGTTAGCAAAAATATTATGGGCATGAAGCTAACATCTTTATTCAATTGTGGTTCAATTTTACAATAAGACAAGATGAATGCCTTAATATTTCATGGTGAAGATAAGATCTTACCCTCACCTTCATATTTTCCTCCACCTTCACCATTTTGAGTTTGTATTGGCCTCTAAGTTGAAGAGAATGTTAATGTGAACGTTTACTTATCTTTGATAACTATATTTCATTATAGTTAATTAGTGCTTAGTTTATACATTTATTAACTTATAGCATACAAGATACATACACTATAAAGAAAAGAGCAAGGAGAAATACATTTTTAGCTTGATCTATTTCTTTGCATGTATTTTAATGATTATTTGGAAGAATGTCATAATAAAATTGGAAAATTATTATCTATTCTTTTTATTTTGTTTATTTAATTTTAATATCAATATATAAATATAATACTATTTTCAATTACGTAAATGATAGTTCTTAAATGCACATATTATTTATTTACATATTATTTATTTTGTTTATTTGATTTTTAATATATATATATAATTAATTATTTTCAATTATGTAATTGATAATTCTTAAGTGTACATATCATTAGTGAGCTTCATTAATAACTAATTAAAATAGAATTAAAATATATATAAAAAAGAAAAATATATTAATATTGATAATATATATATGAATGAGATAAATTATTAAACATTAATTTTAAATAAGTTAAAATAGAATTTAAATATATATAAGAAAAGATAAATATATTAATATTGATAATATATATCTTAATGAGATAAATTATTAAACATTAATTTTAAATAATTTAATATCCATAACCATTATGCAATTATGTAATAACATTGTCAATATTGTTAAAATTATTATGCAATTATGTAATAACATTGTCAAAATTGTTAAAATTATTATGTAATTATGTAATAATATTTTTTGATGAAACTATAAATTTTCTTAATTCTGGACATTTTATCATTTGATATAATGGGTTGAAATACATAATTTATTTTTTTACATAATGGATTGATGTGATGAACCTGCAACAATTAATTGATAAAATGCACAATATATGAGATCACAGAATATTTTTATTGATCGCGGGCCACTTCGAGGCGGCAACCTCTTTTGACCAAGCTCAATACAAATAACTTCATGGTACTTTCATTGGCCTCAACACACACTTATATAGTAAGTCTATTCCCAATACTATGGGTCAATACCATGGAACATATAATACTACGGGACGACTTACAAAGCATATGCGTCCAATACTATGGGTCAATACCATGGGCTAATACAAACTATGGATCAACAAATACTACAAGACGACTTACAAAGCATATGCGTCCAACAACAATATACTAACAAAGTAAAGAGAAGGGTTGACATGGGTTCCTAACAATTGAATCCTTTGAGACTAGTATGCTGAGATTATGCAGATTATGTAGGGAATTGATATACGCCCAAAAATCGTCGTGGCACATTTGGAGGCATCATCCAATGTTTAGCTCTTTCACATGACAGAAAGACAACAATCACTCCTCCAAATCCAATTCCCATTCCCATCCCCAATGCTCTCAAGGACATTTTTTCATCCACATAACTTAGCAATCCCACTCTTACATTACTGCTCTTACTATGATCATCACCTTTTATCACATGTCCTTCATTTTCATTGCATGAATCTAAAGGACAACCCCATAAACACTTATTATTTTGAAATGAAGATACATTGAATGTGGAAAACTGTGTTCCTGATGGGATTTTCCCACATAGAATATTTGATGAAACATTAAAAAATGCCAACCCATGTAATTTAGAGAGCTCTTGAGGAATTGGTCCACTCAAATTATTTTTTGCCAAGTCCAACTGCTCCAAAGTAGATACCCCGCCAAGAGATGCAGGGATTCTCCCTTCTAGTTGATTCTTAGATAAATTCAACAAACGTAAGCTACTCATTCTTCCTATGCTTACAGGGATTCTTCCTGTAAGATTATTGGAAGACAAATCAAATATAGTGTTTGTAGGCAACAAATATGATAGATTATATGCACTTCCTTTTATGAAAATTTCCATTTCATAAGACAAACTATCATCATTTGACACATTTACGAATCCATAGAGTCTCTCAAGGTGTGCCGGTATTCTTCCACTAAATTGGTTGTTGGATAAATCCAACAAATGCAACATGGTGAGATTTGTGATGTCTTGAGGAATACAACCATGGAAATTGTTATAACCAAGGTTTAAAGCTCTCAAGTTCTGAAAAAATCCAAAGTACCAAGGAAGCTTGCCTGTCAATCCATTTTTACTTAAATCCAGTAGCTGAAGTTGGGTGCAATTGGACAAAGATAGGGGTAGTGCACCGGATAAGTTATTGGAATGCGCGGAGAAAACTCTCATAGAATTGCGTTTGCCAATGTCCTTAGGAATTGGTCCCTCTAAGCGGTTTTCTGATATATCTAAGAATGAAAGTGAGACCAAGTTGGTAATACTATCATGAATAGTCCCAGATAAACTGTTATTATATAGGCTTAGTGTGATCAGATACTTTAGTTGACCTATGCTATATGGGATATGCCCTGTTAATTTGTTTGAACTCAAAGATAAATATTTCAATGAATGAAGCTTTCCTATGGCTTCAGGTATGTTACCTATGAGCTTATTATTATCAAGATATAGATCAGTCAACTGACTCAAGTTGGCAAGGGCTATAGGGATGCTACCAGTGAGTATATTTGAAGAAAGATATAGTGTGGTCAATTGAGTCAAATTGGCAAGGGCTAGAGGGATGGTACCAGTTAGCTTATTTGAAGAAAGACCTAATGTAGTCAAGTGAGTCAAATTGGCAAGGGCTACAGGGATGGTACCAGTAAGTTTATTTGAAGAAAGATATAATGAAGTCAAGTGAGTCAAATTGGCAAGGGCTACAGGGATGGTACCAGTTAGTTTATTTGAAGAAAGACCTAATGCAGTCAAGTGAGTCAATTTGGCAAGGGCTATAGGGATGGTACCAGTTAGTTTATTGAAAGAAAGATCTAATGTAGTCAAGTGAGTCAAATTGGCAAGGGCTACAGGGATGGTACCAGTAAGTTTATCTGAAGAAAGATATAATGAAGTCAAGTGAGTCAAATTGGCAAGGGCTACAGGGATGGTACCAGTTAGTTTATTGAAAGAAAGATCTAATGCAGTCAAGTGAGTCAAATTGGCAAGGGCTACAGGGATGGTACCACTTAGTTTATTTAAAGAAAGATCTAATGCAGTCAAGTGAGTCAATTTGGCAAGGGCTACAGGGATGGTACCATTTAGTTCATTTGAAGAAAGATGTAATGCACTCAAGTGAGTCAAATTGGGAAGAGCTTTAAATGGGAAGAGCTTTAAATGTGTCGTGACTTAGTCTATTTCCAGATAGCTCTAAATAGTTCAACTTGGTCAAATTGGCAAAATTGACAATGTCTTCATGGATGATAGTCACTCCAATTTCGGAAAGAGCTAAGTGGGTCAACCTCGAAAAATTGGCAATGGCTTTAAGTGTGCTTCGTGAAAGGTTAAGATTAAGAGATAGATAGGAAAGCGGAAGCAGAAATATTTGGGAAGGAATAGAACCTGAAATATTATGGTCAGAAATCGACAGGTGTGTAAGCTCTGTCAAATTACCCAATTGATGTGGTATACTTCCTGAGAATTCGTTGCCCTCTAGATGCAGGTACTCTAGTTTCTGCAACAGGCCCAACTCTGCTGGAATAGAGCCGCTGAGCGCATTCCCCCGGAGGTCAAGTCCTCGCAGTTTTTGCAACAGGCCCAACTCTGCCGGAATAGAGCCGCTGAGCGCATTCAAACTGAGGTCAAGTCCTCGCAGTTTTTGCAACAGGCCCAACTCTGCTGGAATAGAGCCGCTGATGTAATCATTGTAGCTCAGGTCAAGTACTTGCAAGGCTTTCAGCTGGCCAAATTGAGGTGGAATACTTCCAGATAAACTATTACCAGAAAGATTGAAAGTAGAGAGCAAAGACAGATTACCAAGAGACTGGGAAAGGGTACCTGTCAACATTCCATTGTAAGGGTACTCTTCAGGAAGGTCAATGGCCACAACTCTTGAGGTGTGTTTCCTGCAGCGAATACCGAACCACGAACAAATGTTGTCGGAGTTCTCGGCCGTCCATTTGGAGAGCTTTTCAAGTGGATCCGATGTTATGGCCTTTCTGAAGGCCAACAGAGCATCTAGGTCCCTTTTCTGGTGGGCGTGGGTGTCCATTGATGAAAATATGAATTCGGAATGAGAGTGACGTGGAAGCCAAGTTAATCCAGCAGGCTTCTGGTCTTCTTGACGAGAAGAATAAAAATCGATAGACGTTGCTGCAGGAAGAGAGGCAGCAATGCAGAGAAGCAATAATGTCATAAAAAGGAGATCCATTTCTCCGTCTCTCACTAAACGTCGATGAGTTGTGTTTTCACGGTGGTTCTCTTTATAAAGAAATCGCATGTGGAAAAGGAGAGATGAAAGGAAAACTCTGGGAAATAAGCGTGTGGGGAAATAATTGAAAAGCTTATTTGAAAATTAGTCGTGTGGCCATGAGAGGAAGAAAGAGTCATCGTCAAAAAAGCCGTTCATAGTCTAGCCGACTATCTATATATGATCAGCTATTTAAACTAAAAAAAATTAATAGTTCAACTAAATAACAGTTTACTTATTAACCGAAAAAAACTCCTTTCTGTGACTCCAACAGAGTCGACTCAACATATCTTCTTTGTTCCGATCATGCAAGTGTGTATTATTCTTAAAAAATGAGTTGTATCTTGGAAGCTTGGAACTTTAAGTTCGTACTTATTAAACAAAAAATGTGTCTCGTAATAAAATGTCTTTTATTTAAAATTTAAAATATTGATTTAAGATTTTTAATTTTAATATTAAGTAATATAAAATTAGTGATAATATATTTCTCAATTATAAATAAATTTTTTAATAAATTTAGTGATAATATATTTAATATAAAAGTAAAAAGCTTATAAGCATGTAATATTAACAAATAAATATGAAATTTGAGGAAATTAATGTAATATATAACAATCATTATAAATAAATATGGAATAAGAGGAAATTAATGTAATATAAAGTATCATTAACCCAATTCAAAAGATTATTTAATTACCTTTCTTTTATAGATAATTTTAAAAAACTGAGGATTCCACCCCACCTCACACCAGTTGGTAGCTGCGGTCCAACCTGTTCTGAAAAGAATTAATTGGAGCATGTGTGTTCGTAGATTCAGGAAGCACACTTATCCTTGCTCAGTTGGGTCGTGCAAAGCCGGTAAATCTGGTTAAGAAGTGTTAATATTAGTATTGGTAAAATAATAACAATTTTCATTAGTTTTATAATAAAAGAGATTGGATAAGTCTTAAAATGTTATGGAAAGAAAAAATTATAATTTTTAAAAATAAATTATATAAAATGAAAAACATGTTGATTGCCCTTACTATAAGCATATTTAAAGCTCGATTTTATAATAATTGTAACATTAATGATCTTTTTATAGAAAAGTTTAAAAAAAAGTTAAAATATATTTAATAATCATCACTTAAAATGATCTCATAAATAGTAATTATCACTATTATCAATTAAGTAAATAATACATACAATATAAAAATGTATTATAAATTTATATTAAAATTAAAATTATTATTATTATTAAAATTAATAATTTACTATCACAAAGCAATATTATATTAAAGTATTACATATAAATAAAATTAAAAATATTAAATACATAATCTACCTTTTATTAATATATCAAACCTTGGTCAATGAAAGATAATTGGCATCATGAGGAGATAATTCCATTAACAAAATTCGAGATAATCACATAATGAGAAATGAAGAAGTTTGAAAAGAGGATTAAAAAACTAGGTGAAGAATTAGAGGATAAGATGAAAGAAATTAACTATTATATACTATTCATGTAAGTATGTGACACATGTATTCAACTTGTTCAATCCATGGATCAGGATTGTAGAGGGGGTCTTTCTTAGCTGCTCTGACCCACGTTGTAGTTTTCAGCGAATTTTTTAATTTTTAAATTAGAGGAAACGAAGTCTCCATACGACAATGTGTTCTCTCCCTCCAACACACGGCAAGATGTCTATTTATCTTTCTCCACTCAACTGAATGATGGGTTTTGATATATTTATCTTCTCCACTCAACTGAATGATGGGTTTTGATATATTTATCTTTCTCCACTAAACTCAATGATAGGTTTTGATATATTTATCTTCTCCAGTCAAGTCAATACCACAATGTCAAATTAATAATACACTCAAAACTTTTGTTATAGAAAATATGACAATGTTCATTACATTTTCCTTCTCTGCACGTGCCTTTTGATTCCCAAGTCGATGTCTCCATCTTCCGTTTTCAACTGTTTTCTCCCTCCGACACACGGCAGTATGTCTTTATAATTGCCCCTTCAATGTATTTAATTTATACGTATCCTATTATTTTATATTACGAAAGACATCTAATATTTATACCTGCCTCCGGGTAGAGTATGGTCAATTTACTTTCGACTTTATTAAACAAATTTTTCCTAATGTATTAACTAAATTTCAAAAAATATTTTTTTTCAAATTTTTGAAATGAGATATTTTAATTTATTTGTAATAGTGTTAGTTTTCATATTATTTTTTTATATAATTTTAAAAAGAACATTATTAAAAAATAAAACAAAATTAAATGGATCCCTTCTGGTTTACAAAGGTCATGAAAAATTGATCTCATGTATATATCACTTTTGAGATTCTGATAAAGAACATTAGAAATGATAACGTTTCCAATTTATAAAGGCCATGGAAAATCTATCTCATGCATACATTTCTTCTGAGTTTTTGATAAAGAACATGAGAAATGACAAGGTTTATGAGATCATGCTTTTTTACTATATCTTCAAAAAGTAATTGATAACTAAATATTAACCCTCTGCATTAAGCCTCTTCTTTACTATCTAGGAGCTAAATATTTATCTTGATATGAGTTAAGGCAACCTTGTATAACCCCAAAATATTGTAGATTTTGAACTCAAGTCTTCACTTAATAAAAGCTAGCTAAATATTTATTTTCATGAGTTAATGCAACTTTGTATAGCCACAAAATATCACAGATTTTGAACTCTAGTCACCACTTAATAAAAACTCAGAGCCCAATCACTTTGGAGTTTGTACTTAGACCACATTATTTGTATTTTTGAATTTCTTGAGGATAATTTTTATTCTTACTTGTGAAGTTGTCGGATTTCCTTCTAGTTCTCTTTGTCTTCATACATTATCTTTTGCATAGTACATTATCAATAATTACAATTTTCTTCTTTCTTATATTATTTCTATTTTACATGAAAATAATTGTAACAAATTCTAGCTTATAATGTCATTTTTATGTGCAACTTATACACGGTTTAATTATTCTTTTCAAAGTAATTTAATTCTTATATGTATGTAATCAAATGTATTTCCATCTCCACAAGTTTTTAAGAAGTGCATCATTACTTGTTTCTATAACTCATATCATTTATCATGTTATTTATGCATTCAATTCAATGGATAATTGTTTAATCCCTTGAGTCTTCATCAACATCTTAGAAAAATAAGAACCCATTGATATGTCGAAATGGAATATATACATCTAATTTCCACATAATTCATCCTCTCTTTTGCGAACCTTCAACAATGTGTGGCCATGGTTGATATGTACACCGATCGACGTATATAAGAATTAATATGGCTTGCTAGTTTGTATTTTACTTACAGGTTGAAACAACATCGTAAACATTTTTCCTCATCTAATTAATCAAATGAAGGGGGGCACACTTGTAAAGATTTCGTTTTTCTATGTTTTTCTCAACCAGAGATTACCGTCGGGATCAAGGAAAAGACAGTTCGAGTCTTCACATAATTATTATATATCAAAGAAATCGCAATTATAAAAGTTCACCCTACACATAGCTCCACTAGATCTGCAAAGTTTATCCCCTCCTTTTACTATTGTGCTCATGAATCGCGTGGTTGTCAGCCATTAAAGATGATGACACTTTTTCTGCAGAATGATTTAAGCTATCACTATTTTACATTGAATACTTTTTTAGAAGGGAAGCAGTCAAAGTCAGGGGAAAACGAAGAAGATTAAAAGAGGTTTCTGCATCACTAATCAATTGAAAGAATCTCGCTATTTAGTTCTGTTAAAAATGGACGTCATCTTCCTAATAAAAGCAACATGATATCGACTGTGTGGGGAGAAAGGGGTATCTCCGTAGACAGAGAATAAATCTATCTTCTTATGTACACTTTCTCTTCGTAAACTATGTTTTTCTGGAAGGAATGGCGATGGAGATATCACCTATGTTAATAGATCAAGTTATTTAAAAAAAAACGGTGTTACAGATGGATTCAAAGATCTATTTTGTGAGCTTTGTATAAGTTTCTTTTTGCAAAGTAACATAAATTGATCGCATATTCAGTTTATCGTTGTTTTATAATGAAATTATGTGAATACTTGAAATTAGTTTGCAGTTATGCATAATTTCATTAAGATCATAATTCTCTAAATTCTTTTTTGGACGATTAGGATTATTTTATCATCTGATCTATTGATAGAAATTGACTTAGCTTTGCATACTTAAAGGCTTCTTACAAATTTTCATGATGTTACTCTACTAATTTGCAGATGTTTTTTAAGTTATTTAACATGTGATAGTTTGATTGTAGGATTGTTGCTCAACTTAGATTATTACATGTTTTACTTCTAAATGCAAACTGAGTTCATATTAGCATTAAGCTTGCTCCCGAGATAAGATAGGTTAGATTACACAAGTTAAATTAACATACTGCAGCAACAGATGTTTCAGCAGCCCTTAAAAATATTTGTGGTTTTAACAGTTGTTAGACTGTTTGTTGCAACTATTTAAAAATTGCATCATAGATTAAGTTTGATTGCATTTTAGGACTTTAAATTTAATTGAATCTATATTAAGTCCAATTTCAAAGTCTCATTTTTAAGGATCAAGCCTGCATAGTGGCACCAAGGCCCTTGTTCCTGTGAGAGATAACTACTTCAAACACACCGAGGGATGATTTAAGCACTTTATGTGGGATATTTCTCCTTCGTTGGTGAGCAGGTCAGATCTTCCCATCAACACTGGTTTACTTGAAAAAAAAAAATTACGTTTTTTCTTCACTAGTTCAATTGGATGAAGGCTTCCATATTTGTATTTGTATGGGGTCAATCTCAATGTGGAATGAACCAGTGCAAAAGAAGTCAGGATGGAAATTTGTTACCTACCCATGAGAGGAACATATCTAAATTGTTTGATATTTATGAGGAAATATATGAGAACTCGAACATCTTTTTTATAGATGAAGCTATGTATCATAGTGGGAAGAGAGAAAAATTGTTTTAAAATCCCTCCCAGTTGGGAATATGAGGGTTCTTTGGAGAGATAGACTTATATGGTCCAATATTTGTAATTTTCTAAGCCATCCCACCAAAATCAGAAAACAAGCATGAAGGGATACTTGAAAATGCTTACATAAATTGTTCCTGGTTATTCATTTTAGAGACTTGGAAACTGATTTCATGGTTAACATTCTTGTTATCTAATACAATATTTTTAGTATATTGTTAGTTATTTTTGGTAATTATGTAAGCACATGTGTATTATATGAAACCAATTTTGTTTTATTATCTTTGATATGAATGGTGTTCACTAAGCAGTTTATCAAACAAACAATTTAATCAATGACATTTCTCAACCCTCAATCAGAAGTTTGCATCATGCATAGAGCTCATTTTGAATGAAAGAGTATGGTTCTTGTCTATGAATGTAAATTCAGACGATGTCAATTATATATTCGATTTGTATTAAATGGCCGAGGAAATCCCTAACAGCCCAAGAGTTACAATGATTTCAATAACATTGCAAAATCGATTTATTATATATGATATTTGATTTATAGTGATTTCCCAAATGAAGAAAAATATCATTGATATTTATAAACGCTCAATCAAAAGTTTAGAGCATGCATAGAGCTCATTTTGATTGGAAGTGTATGGTCCTTATGGATGAATGGAAATCCAGATGATGATAATTATATTATTATGTTGGAATATAGCCAAAAGAGAGATTATTTTTAGAAACATGTAATAGAAATTTATATTAAAAGGCTGAGGAAATCCTTAACAACCCAAGATGTACAATGGTTTCCATAAAAAATGATAGAATCTTCCAAAAACTCCTTCATCCTTGTATGACCATATTGCACACAAAATATCGAGAAACTTCATGCAGCTATACTTCCTGCTAAATTGTCCTAGTAATAGTATTAAAAACATTTAAACAAGACATATTTATGAAAATCCATGGCAACTATGGCCTTCATCCATTAACTCGTCATTATGATTATAAGCCTCGACCTGAGAAATTAGACCTTGACATTTACCGATAGGAGTCTGTTGGATAGTCTCCTCTTTTATTTCTTTCGAGTCCATACATAAACCAACACGAGAATGGCTTCCTAGGGACAAGACGGAAACCATATTGAAATGCATCTCTGAATCATTGGAAAGGTGAAGTTGTTATACTTGTTTCCCCTTTTCCTTGAATTTGGATTCAATATGATCATGGTTCTTGTCCCATTCGTCCATGCGGTTGTTGATATGGACAATGGACTCCTTCAATACCTCAAGTTGAGAACTCATTCTCCTTAATATTCTCTCAATGTTCTTAATCTCAGATGGCTCAAAAGTAGTAAATTGGTATCCACAGGGGAGCAGGGAGAGCGAGAAGCGTAGATTGCTCCCATCCAAACTATACTAGACAACAGATTGAAGACACAGAATAAAAATTTTACTTGGGTTTAGAAATAGCGGACCAGGGAAAGGAAACTTACCGGTTTCAGACACCCTGGAATTTTTAGGATTGTTTTCTCGACCATGGTATCTCACGATAAAACCAAACACATCACTGTCAATGGCGTCACATACAATCCCAAATGCATCCCCAATTCTAGAGAAGAGATCCATAATACAAGTCTTGTAGGTGAAAAAATAAAAGATGAAGGTTTTCTTGAAGAAAACCTAATTTATGGCAAATAAGGAAATAAGGAAAAGAAAAATGAAGGAAGGTTCATAGTGGGATTCCCTATGTTTATCAAATTGCAATCATAGAGAAAACAAGTCTAAACATTTTGACCATAATCCAGCTATTTTTAATAAACATTTTGACCGTAATCCAGCTATTTAAAAAAAATCTGAACCATCCTCGGTAATTGAAATTATCGAGTGTTTAGGCTACGTCGAATAAACTGAGGTTCTCTGATTCACATCACATTTATGGTATTCATAAACAAAATACTGGCAGTTAAAAATTAACATATGAACATACAAGATCTAGGGAAAAATCGCAATTGAATCCTTATCGTGTCTATCTGTCTTGTTTCACTGTCAAAATTAGTATTTTATTAATAAAACATACGGTGATTTGACTAACATATCTAGTACGATCGATAATTTCACTGCCACCATTAGTTATTTATTATTATTATTAAAACATCTGGTACTTCATAGCATGCCAACATCAATTTAATTTTTGATGTTCTTTAGAAGTATGACAACACAGACCTAGACCGAGTTTCGCGTATGGAGAAGTTTGGAGTGCGTCCAGGTCCTAGATCTCGATCTCCCCTTTCAACAACATAAACTCCATCATGGAGCGATGTGTTGTGTACAACACTCGTCATTGAATTTCAAATCCGAAATGTGTCATATGCCTCGAATTGAAACTTATCAATTTGATGTGAATTAAAATAACATTTAAATGTTGATTATTCATGCTAAATTTTTTATTAGCCTACCGTCAAACTGTGAGGTAATTATGTCAGGGTTCAAAGCGGCATAAGGATCAAGTCGGATCCATTTTTGGATTTTTTTGTGGCGCTTAACAATGATTGTCAAACGATAGTCGCACTCATTAGCTCGAGTGGTGGTGTTTATAAGGAAGAGATATTCCTAGACCTAATCGATGGGTTTTTGGGTGATGAGGTTAAGGCATTGCTTTCGTATTTTCAACCCAACCCAGATATTCAATCACAAATTCGAATAGATGACCCACATCTAGAATAATGATGAAGCAACTTTCCATTCAGGTGGCTAGCCTCAGAGGGTCTATAGACTCTCTCAATAGTAGATAGGATGAACAGGTCACAAAGTAGGAAGAACTCGCAACACTTGCTAATGCGTATGGAGAAAAAATTGACTCCCTAAAGCTTCGAGCTTATGAGTAGAAGAGAGCGATGGATAGAGTGTTAAATTTGGTTGGGATTCTCAGGACACCCATTGCCAGCACAGGCTCCATAGTTTCAGAAAGCTTAGTGCAGCTAGAAGATGCACCATGAAGAGACGACACTCCTGGACACAATGCACGATGAAGATAAGCACCTGGGTTATGAATAGATGTGCACTAGGGGCTAGGGGATACCACTTTTTCCATACTATTTTTTCTTTCATACTAGTTTGTTTGGCTATGTATTTTGTATGCATGTTTTTTGCAAGCCTATAGTTTATGTATTTTGTTTGTATATTTTAAAAACACATGGAATGATGTAGTATCCCAACTACCAATGGCTGCCTTGGCAAGTGTTCCAAGATACTAGTTTATGTAATTGATTTTCAATGTTTGTTTAACCCAGGGTTATTCGCATGTCATAAATAATCATAAATGTAACAATATCAATTATGGCAAATCCGGTGGAATATAAAGATATGAATATTCAAGTCTGGTGATAAATTGGATTCCTTTCATCACTCATAACCGTGTCATAACCATATAGCAGAGATGGAATAATTATAACCTTATATAATGCTGATAGAAAGATAAAAATATCTGTAGCAACTGTAGATGGTACTCTGAATGACGTAGAGAGTTGGTTGTAGGTGCTCGTCTAATATAGATTCCAAATAGGTGGAAAAAAAACTCTTAATAAGCAGACTGCTTCTTCCTTTTGATGAGTACAACCCCTTCTAATGACAATTGAATTAATTCAACCTTCAAGCAGCCTCCAGGCATGAAATCGTGACCTCTCCTTGAGGTATAAGTTCAACAAGTACCAAGTTCCTCCTTAAAACAGATCCGGTATTCTAATTTGATGCACTGCCACTGGAGACACATGTTTACAGATCTGATATACATAACCACTTCCCAACACAGGGACAACGTCTCTCTTGCTGCAGGTATTTATTGACAAAGGTAACTCGCTGCCATATAATAATGCATGCCCCCGAAGTAGGATAACTGGCTCCAAATTGATAACATGCCCTCCACATAAATAATCTGCATCAAATAAGAAATACACCCTCCCTAGCTTGTATGCAGTATGGTTCTCTTCCCATAGTTGTATTAATTTAAACCATCAATGAAGAAAATGCCCAGCAGTGATAATCAATGACCCATGGTATAGGTTATGCTCCTCTCACAAGGAGCACTGTCATAAATAATAAAGCTCTGCTTTCCTACACTGATACGTGGATTCCCCAGAAATCAATAATCATAGCTTGGATACAAGTTAAGTAAGTTGGAAGAGGCATGCATGCCATGTTGAAATATTGTAACTTCAAAGAATATTATATTTGTAGTTTATTATTCTGGAGATGTTTCATTCCTCCGTGAAGATCTTATTGTATATCCGGAGATGTTTATTCCTCCGTCAGAATGTGGTAACTTGGGCTATTAGACTTCCCTAGTGGGGGTCGGCCCTGTATGTGTTATGTGGGTCAAAGGGTTGTTAGACCACCCTAGTGGGGTCGGCCTAGTTAGTTGTAGTGGGGTGTTTAACCCAGTTGTAAATTTGGGGTCGATCTAGTTAATATAAAGTACAAGTCGGAGATGTGTATAAATAGAGGAGGTGTGTTCCTCATTATACACACACTTCCATCACTCGGAATGTAGCGCACTTGTGAGGGAGAGGTCTGCTATGGAGGAGGAGGAGGTCATGTCTTTGGTTTACATATTTGTATTTGTTGATCATCTATATTGAGGAATCTTTGCTGGGTTTTCTACCCCATGAGGCTTTCCCAGGATAAATCTGTGTCTCTTGTGTTTATGCTGTGCTTGTTGTTTCTTCAGTGATCCTGTATATGCTATTGTTGTGAAATGAAATGTAATGCTGATATTATTTATCTTAGCATATTGAATCTTAACATGGTATTAGAGCTAACCTGAAGGAAGGTAATGTATAGCCCTTACGACACTTGCTTCACTTGCGACAATTTGAAGGTTAGGGTTTTATATAGCAAAAACCAGTCATCGTGGAACTTTTCGCTATAAATCCATTTTGGCGAAGGTTCAGGATTGAAAACCTCTATAGGTTGTAGATAACATCCCCAGGTACCTTGTGTCCAAAGGACATCCTCATATTCGTTGTACTTTGTGAGTTATGATCAGTACAAGTTAGGGTTTCTACCTCTTCTAGATCTCAATCATAATCAGGTGACCTAAGGAAAAAAGGTCATAACTTGGGCTAGGAAGCTCCAAATGAAATTTGGTAAAATGTGACAGGTAGTACATAGACTGTACTATCTCATGAAACATTTTTCACAGGCCGAAGTTGAACTAGTGACACGTGGCACGTTGTACAAGTTCGCTCTCTCGTTTTATCCCATAAACAGGTCATGTTGCGACACTTGGAATAACACTCTCTCAGAAAATCCAATTGAGTTCAGACCTATCAGGATTGAATGATGACAGGTCAGGATACCACAAAAAACGTTTTTAGACCCTGTGGATTGAAACGTTCGGAGTTACAGCAGAAACAATCAGGTACATATTTTTGTCAAAACAGAATTATTTTTGGAGCACCTTCATTCATGGCTTTCGGAAATTAGGGTTTCGGAGAAAGTTATAATTTTTGGAATCAGAGTCCATGGCTGAATGTTACTCAGAAAAATCGAAATTTAGAGACCAATATCGATTTTTTTGGTTGGGTAGAAGACCGGGCTTGATCAAACCCCAGTTCGGGATTTTGATCGGAAAGGTGGAAAATTAGGGCTTTAGCAAAAGTTCGAATTTTTTAAGTTTGTGACCATGGCTGGAAGCTCCTCAAAAAATTAAGAGTTTAGAGCCTTGGATTGAACCTTCTGATTAGGCAGAAGGGTGGGCTCCATCAAACCCTAGTTCAGGATCCTGTCTAGAAGATACAGAAGTTTCAAATTTTTGAGGGGTCAAATTTTGGAGATTTCAAAATTGAATTTCAGGGGGAGTTGAGGCTAAGGCCTTACATAAGAAGACTACAAGAAATCTCGGCAGGTATGACTTAAGGAGATACAGGTATGTCTTCAAATCCGATTCTTGATTAAGTTCATAATATGTATGTCTTCATATTATTTAGGTTAGTACAATCTCGATTAATGTTAGAATTGTCTTATCACCCTAATAAAAGTATGAAAGCATGTGAATGATAGAAGACATTCATTGATTAGGGCTATCTGATTGTACTAATGCACTGTGGTGTTGTATGAGGTTGATGTTGTCTGCTAACAAGATACAGGTACATCATGAAAGACAAATCAAGTTCCATGACCATGACAACATGAAGAGAAATCAAGTTCCATGACCATGACAACATGAAGAGAAATCAAGTTCCATGACCATGACAACATGAAGACAGAGACTCCTCCATAATCTTTGATCACATAGAAGTTCTACTTACGAGGTATGTATGACTTTGTTCTATTATGATTAACCTATGAGATATGCAGGTTATAGCACAGGATCTCTAAATCATTGAAGAAGATATTGATTAGGTATGTTAGACATAACTAAGTAGGTATACTAATCCAGGTATGTTTTCCTATGTCAAGTTAGAATCTTACCTTGTGTTAGGATCCCTTATATAAGTATACTTGGTATGATTGGTTATGCTTATTCATAAAGTTAGTAATCAATGGTTTATGCATATTATGTCTCTTATCTTGATTGATGATTTAACTAACCAAAAGAGTTCTATGATCAAACAAGAATATGCATGAGTAAAAGAAGACTTCCCTGAAACCTTGAATACTAATGTTTATTATGATCATGACTATACATATTCAAGATTATCTAGAATTATAATGTTTTGATAATATTGAGAATATACTAATGGATGTATGTTTGTGTATGAGATCATGAGGATGACACCAGTGCACACTTGAGCATGCACAATGGTACAGAATGAATAGAAGTTCAAAAGTCATATAGAAGATCAAGCGGGAGGCAACCACACAAACATAAAAGATAAGTATTTGAGTTGTTATTTGAAATAGTAAATGATATTGCTTGTAATAGTTGTATTCCTATAATATATCATGCTGAGTGTAAACATTCATATAACATTGAACAGTATACTACTAATATGCATATGATTGGTAAGTTGGACAAACATTCCATTGTTGCTTGTCTAGAATGAAATCTCTTTGCTGACATGCTGAGAGCTATGCGCACTATCGATAGTACGTTCTGGTAGAGATGGAAGGCATCTAGATAGCCACTGTATGCATACATGATATGGAAAAGTGTTGTGCCAAAGTATTGGTCAAGATAGTAACATAACTATGTAAATGATATCTGTATGCATAATAGGTTACCATGTCAATATGATTTGATGATTATGAAGTATTACTAATCATGTACTTAATTTTGATTTGTAGGAAAGATCATGACAAATGATGAACACTGAACAAGTGATGGATGTTCAACAAAAGGATTTACAAATCAAACACACTATAGAAGGCTCGTGGCTAGAAGATTCTCTTTGAAAGAGGAAGAGAATCATGATGAGATGTTTGCTCCAAGGGGCTAGATAAGATCATTATCTTAATGATGTAATTGAAGAAAGCTCTGTTCAGGTACCCAGGATCAATAGTGGTCACCATGGGTGATGTGGATCTCAACCTTTGCTACAAGGTTGAATATGGTTTCTATACACAGATGACATGGATGCAAGAAGGAACTCACCATAGATTTCAAATGATATTGAGGCTCATATCAGTAGACCCATCTGACGAGAGATGGCACAGATAGATATGCAGAAGATCACTCAATGCAGAGTGTGAATGATGTTCAGTCACATAAGGAGAAGCTGATGGCTTCTTGAAAAGCTTGGGCTTTGCCAAAAGTAAAGCTGATCCTAACCTTTACCTTAAGGTTATGGATGATGAACCTATCATACTATTACTATATGTGGATGATCTATTTTTACAAACAGATCATGAAAAGAAAGAAGAAGATGGCTACAGAAATGAAAGTGAAAGATCTCAGATTGATGCATTACTTCCTAGGTCTGGAAGTATGGCAAGGCTCAGAAGGAATCTTTCTCATCCCGAGAAAGTATGATGTGGAAATCTTGAGAAGAATTGATATGTTTGAATGTGAAGCCATGGCCACTCTCATGGGTTCCGACTTGAAGTTGTTAAGCTGATAACTCATCAGAGTTAGTTGATGTGACTCTATACATACATTTTATTGGGTCAGATATATGCCTTGCTGTGAACACCTTGAGTCAATATCTAGTGGAAACTAGATGTGTTCACCTTATAGTTGCAAAGCATGTGATGAGGTACCTAAAGGATACGATAGACTTTGATCTATGTTATCTTGGAGATCATGAGTTCAGATGGCTACACAGATATTGATTGGGCAGAAAGTGTATCAGACAGGAAGAACACATCGAGAGGATGTTATTGTCTGGGATCAGCCATGATCTCGTGGTTTAGCAGGAAGCAATCTAGTGTGGCTCTCAGCACAAGCAGAATATATGGCTGCTTGCTCTGCTAGTTGTGAAGCAGTATGGCTTCAGGATTGTTTGACTTAGAGATGGACCCAACTGTGATCCTATGTGACAAACAGAGTTGTATCAAGATAGCAGAGAATCCAGTGTTCCATGATAAGTCAAAGCACATAAAGATCTGACATTTCTATATACGAGATAAGGTGCAGAAAGGAACTCAGGTTCGAATTTGTAACAAGTTACCAATGTACTAACCAAACCTCTACCTCAAGTAATGTTTTTCGAGACAAACTTAATATAGTTCAGAAGGACCCTCCTCGAAAGGGGGAGTGATGTGATCACTTATGATGAGATTTCTTGCATCGACAGTAAGGTCGATGATGTGGATACCTATATTAGTGATTCCAATAGAGAGGTTGGTGGATGGTCCTTAGACAGGATCTAAGTTGATGAGGGGATTGCATCATCCTTGAACACATGTTCTAAAAGGATCTGTAGACATATGTCTCCAAGAAAGAAGAGGGATTGCATTATCCTTGAACACATGTTCTAAAAGGATCCGTATACAGATGTCTTCGAGAATAAAGTCCTTAGTGGACAGGTGGGGATTGTATCATCCTCGGACTTTGGTCCCTTGAATTGAACTGTAGACAGATGTCTCCAAAAATGAAGTCCTAAGTGGATAGATGGGGATTGTATCGTCCCCGGACTTCGGTCCCAGAATTGATTCGTAAACAGATGTCTCGGAGAATAAAGTCCTGAATGAACAGGTAGGGGATTGTATCTGCCTCGGACTTCGGTCCCAGAATCGAGCCGTAGACTGGGTCTCCGAGAATAAAGTCCTGAATGAATAGGTAGGGGATTGTATCTTTCCTGGCCTTCAGTCCCAAAATTGAGCCGTAGACTGGGTCTCCGAGAATAAAGTCCTGAATGAACAGGTAGGGGATTGCATCTTCCCCCGACTTCGGTCCCAGAATTGAGCCATAGACTGGGTCTCCAAGAATAAAGTCCTGAATGAACAGGTAGGGGATTGCATCTTCCTGGGACTTCGGTCCTAGAATTGAGCCATAGATTGGGTCTCCGAGAATAAAGTCCTGAATGAACAGGTAGGGGATTGCATCTTCCCCGGACTTTGGTCCTAGAATTGAGCCATAGACTGGGTCTCTGAGAATGTAGTCCTGAATGAACATGTAGGGGATTGTATCTTCCCCAGGCTTTGGTCCCAGAATTGATCCGTAGACATTTGTCTCTGAGAATTGATGATAGGACTATATCGTCCCTGGACTCTTGGTTCAAAATGTACGAGATGGGATTGCATTGTCCCTAGACATGAGACTTGTCTTAAAGTGATAAGGATTGATCATCCTGGAACTTGATCTGGATTGTATCATCCACGGACCTATTTCCTAAAGAGAGCGGGATTGATCATCCTGGAATATGATCGTGTGTGTTGCAGGGTATGCTGCTATCATGTATACTTGACTGATGAGGATACTTGTATTGATGTATTGATACTTGTATTGATGATATGTATTGATGAGGATACTTGTATGTATACTTGTATTGATGAGGATACTTGTATTGATGATGTGTATATGTGTATTAGTGTGGATACTAATACTTATGATCTAGATGACGATGCTGCTGATCGTGTTGACCTAGATGACGATGCTGCTGGTCGTGTTGATCTAGATGGCGATGCTGCTGATCATGTTGATCTAGATGGAGATGTTGTTGATCGTGTTGATCTAGATGACGATGTTGCTGATCGTGTTTATCTAGATGATGATGTTGTTGATCATGTAGATCGAGATGATGATCCAGATGCTGTAGATCGAGATGATCTAGATGCTATAGATCGAGATGATCCAGATGCTGTAGATCGAGATGATGATCCAGATGCTGTAGATCGAGATGATACAGATGATGTAGATCGTGATGATCCAGATGCTGTAGATCGAGATGATGTGATGACAATGCTGATGATTGTATGATGACGATGCTGATGATCGTATGATGACGATGCTGATGATCATGTGACGACGATGCTGATGATCGTGTGACGACGATGCTGTTGATCATGAGGATCTAGATGATGATGATGCTGTAGTTGTTTGGGTGCTATAGAAGACTCAGTACTGAAGATGTTGATGTTCCAGTAACTGCTTGAATTACTGATGATGTTGAGAAAGCTCCCAATGATTTATAGATGTATCATGTATGATGTTGATGACTCCTTGCTTGTGCATATGTTGTTATAATATCCTTCTCGTTAAGGGGGGGTGTTAAAATATTGTAACTTCAAAGAATATTATATTTGTACTTTATTATTCCAGAGATGTTTCATTCCTCCGTGAAGATCTTATTGTATATCCGGAGATGTTTATTCCTCCGTCGGAATGTGGTAACTTGGGTTATTAGACTTCCCTAGTGGGGGTCAGCCCTGTATGTGTTATGTGGGTCAAAGGGTTGTTAGACCACCCTAGTGGGGTCAACCCAGTCAGTTATAGTGGGGTTTTTAACTCAGTGGTAAAGTTGGGGCCGACCTAGTTAATATAAAGTATAAGTCGGAGATGTGTATAAATAGAGGAGGTGTGTTCCTCATTATACACACACTTCCATCACTCGGAATGTAGCGCACTTGTGAGGGAGAGGTCTACTATGGAGAAGGAGGAGTTCATGTCTTTGGTTTACATCTTTGTATTTGATGATCATCTATATTGAGGAAGCTTTGCTAGGTTTTCTACCGCATGAGGGTTTCCCAGGATAAATCTGTGTCTCTTGTGTTTATGCTGTGCTTGTTGTTTCTTCAGTGATCCTGTATATGCTATTGTTGTGAAATGAAATGTAATGCTGATATTCTCTGTCTTATCATATTGAATCTTAACATGCCATGCAACCGGTATAAGGCAAAACGTATTGCTCCTTCAATTAATTCACCATGCAAGTTAATACACCCTTTGCTGCCTTCAAATATCTTGCAACTACTCAGAAAAGGTGAGAGAGATATCCATAATCAACAATTGGGATAATATTGGCCTTCTGAAGAGAATATGTGAAACATGCAAAAAATATGGCCACTCCCAGCTACAATACAAATTGCTCTTCTAGTGTGCAAATCGCCCATGCAAGGTCATGTCCTTCTTCTGCTACTAAATCTCAGAATTAGTCTCCAACAGGATGAATATGTGATCAAAATGCTTTAAAATAATGGGTAATAGATATCTAGAGGTAATGGTTGAAGATTTGACCTTCGAATTTAGTTGGAGGAACTCACCTCAGAGGATCATGCTCTAAACCCTTGCACCTTCTCCCATAATGAACCCATGAGCCTTGATGAGATGATATTCTTGTAATGATTGAATGATATTTGAAGTACTATGATAGATCAAAGTGATCTATCCTTGAAGTGACTAGGGCAGATAGATTTTTCTATAGAACTGCACCGATTAGATTGTGCAGTGTTCCCTCAACCCTAAATTGCTCTCAAAGCTCTTAAAACAAATCTCAATGATCAATAATAACAATGGATATAGAGTAACTCACTTTATCTTTCTTTTATAACCTTGACATTACATGCCCTATACCTAAGTCACTTTTCTCTTATATTTCTCAATTGAGTTGCATGCATGCATCTCACTTTTGCATGCATGAATGATTGCATGCATCTCACTTTTTCATGCATGCATGATTGCATGCATCTCACTTTTGCATGCATGCATGCTTTCATGCATCTCACTTTTTGCATGCATGATTGCATGCTATTAAGCCAAGCATCGCATGCTCTACATGTCCTTTGTTCTAGTTTTACCCAAAACATAACATTACAGTCCTCCCTCGCCAAGATTGCTTGTCCTCAAGCAATACCAATGCAAATCCCCAATCCATTGAGCTAAACCAACTGAATTCAGGGATGATCCCAGGGTCCGAGATCATCCTAGGAGATCTGTAGCACCCTTTCCTCAAGGTGTTATCGTGTGAGGTACCATCACAAGAGATATCTTGAAAGCCTCTTATAAGTAGAGAAATAAACCACGGTGGGAACTCGGCCAACTCCTCAGAAAATACCTATACTAAAGTCTCATTTCCTTGTACCTACAGATAAATGAGGGACCTCTCATCTTTAGTAAACACTGAACTACTAGTCACTATAATCCCATGGTCCCAAATGAATATGAGAATGGCGGAGTAGATGCTGCATACACCACTACCCTATGTAGCATCCCTACAAGGAGCATCCTGTAGACTCCAAACCGCTACTGTACTATCCACTAATGCAATTCTCGGATCCCAAGCTAACCTAAAGAAGAATCCATTGTGTTGATTCTATGCCCTTATGCTCATAACCATCCAACTATCATGTCGTTCCTACACCCTCAAAAAAACTGTGATAGACTCTAACCAAATGCTTTGCCATTCCTGCCCATAAATAGTAAAGTCATGAGGGTCCCATACTATCCTGTAAGGTGTGAAACACTCTCTACATGTCGCATCAGTCTACCAAACAATGATAGCATAATACTCAATCTGTCGGCCCCTGAAGGACCAAGCAACCTTAAGCTGCACATAGACCTCAAAAGACAAATATTCTATGCACCCCATCCTAAGAATCTCAAGAGTGAACTCTTGAAAATGAAGACTGGCTGTCTCATTTGTCTCGGATCCCTGGTCAGACTGGATTATGAATATAGTTAAATAAAGTCTGCTCTTACATAAATAATTCTTGACCTCTCCTCCATTGGCATCCCATAAATATAGAGGATCGATCACCCTCACAACTCTGTCGATCACCTCTACTATTTGAAACAATTCATCGTGCAGATGAATGCTTGGATCCCACCACCAACCAAGGGGTCCACCAAACCTGACTCTAACAAACTTCTGTTGTACCATGCAGATAGTCATCTGAGTCTTAATGTAATCCTCTGGTAGAAACCAAGTACGAAGATCTGACTCTGCTCCTACTAATCTAATCAACTCCCACCAAACTGCATCTATACATCTGCTAACCCCCATACTATTAGGGATATCAAGTAATCCATGGGATCTAAGCAACTCCCTAGGGTGTAGCTCCTCCACCTACGGTGTCTCATAGTCATGCAAGTACTGAGAATTCCCTACCCAACGCAAATCACACATAGATCTCATGATTCTCTACCTAAGTAAGGATTCAGGGTCAACACTAGTGCAATCTCTATGGGAGATGATGTCTCCTCCTATTATGTCGGTTGTGCTCCTTGTGAACCAATCTAATACCATCCTTGCAATGTCGATCCTACCATACATCTCTGATGAATGTGTGCTCCGAGGTGCTGACACATCCTCTCTACTCTGTCCTGAGACAAGGGTGGTCTTTCCCATTCTGAATAGATAATCCTGCTCTGAATAGTGTGGCTGGAAAGCCATACACTCCCTCCAGTGTCTCGTCATATCATACTCGAGATACTTCCAAGAGAATCTCTCGACTCTAATCTGTTGACAGGTCTTGCGGTGTCTCTTAAAGGTGTCTCATGTATAGTTCTCAGGATCTCGGTCCTAAGTGCAGACTCATAGGTGAGGGATATGGTGTCTCTGTAGTAGATGATGTTATCCACTACCTGTACTAGTAATCCTGGATGCGCCCATCAATCAACTCACATGCAAAGCAATCCTTGGAATATTCCACCAAAGGTGGTACTTCCAATCAAGGATAATCATAGTGATCCAATCCCACGTGTCTTGATCCAAATCCTCTATGTCAAATCTCTCCTCGGTCACCTGCAACTCTGAGTGCTCCTTGTGTAGATTACCAAACTCCAATTTATCCTCGTGCAGAGTCATCACCAGAGGCTGTCCTCTTAAACCATGAGTGGCACTCCTGCTCTCATGTGCCACAACTTTCCTATATCCTGTGTGTGTTTCCTTATCCTCCTGCGTGCTCACTCTATTGGTGTCATATGAACCAGGATCCCACACATCTATACTATACTCATCCCGAAAAGCACTCTGTATCTATGTCACTATCGGATGGTCCCTAGAGTATGTCTCCCATCAACACATTTGCATCTCTATGTGGAGCCATCAATGGCCCCTCCACAAGAGGTGAATCATAACCTCCATCCGACCTAGCATGTATAGAGTCAATCCTCTCCGCATGTATCTCTCCTATCACAAATGTTGGTAAGCCAAAAGTGGAAGTGTGATGAGATGTATTTATTTAGAAAATTTATTGGATAAAAAAAACAATTTGGAATCAAATTAATATTTTTTAGTTTACTAATAAATATTCTAAAGTATTGAAGGTAAAAACTTCAAAAACTTGTAAACATTTGGGATGAATTTGGAGATGAATTTTCTATGAACAACACAACAATGATTATTTTGGAGAGTGATGAAGTAGAAAGGATGCCATGTAAAAAATTTCATTGTGGAGAATCTTCACAACATATCCTTATCCTTTAAATAGGATAATAATCTAATACTTAAACTATGGCAATGTCTTATGAAAATAAATCCAAAATATGATGTGAGGGACTTTACAGTATCATTTAGGTTTGAAAAAAATATATAATAGACTTTAAAAATTATATGATATTTACATATATATTTTATTGTATAGTTTTATTATGAATACTTACATTTAGTTTAATGCTTTAGATACGTTTTTTTGTTATGTATTCATCATTTTCTCGTAATACTTTAATTACATATTCATTGTGAATAACATTTTTTATGTAATTACTTATATATCATTGTGTAGTTACATATCTAGTTATTAGCATTGGGAGTAGAGGGATTGCTATTTGGAGTTTGAGTGTTTACAAAAAAAGACTTAAGTACAAACAACTTGATTTTATGTACAATTATCACCATTATTATGTACAAATGTTTAGTCTTAACATTGTGAATTTTGTAGAAGAGAATTTTGACATTTCTATATGGTTTTCATATTTAGATTGCATGAAAAGAAAAAATCATGAGTAAATTTATGAAAAGTTCTTATTTATTTGGAGTCGCCTTAAATGTATACATACTTTACTACCATTCACCAATGTATGCATATATTGGTGGAGCACTACATATTTACAAGAAACTAGTGAAATATGTATTTATCGAAGATCTAAATAGATATGAAAAATCAAACATATTGTTTATAGATGAAGGTCAATACCAATCAAAAGTAAATAACAATGAGAAGTGTTTGAAATTACTATCAAGTTGGACATTTGGTGGTTTAGATGAAAGGGGAATATGTATCTATCTCTCTATATATATTTTGAGTTATATAGGGCCTTGTCCAAACATGAGGCATTGGTTGAAAACATTCAAATTCATAAAATGATAGTGAGGAGAACTTATTTAAATTTCAGTCAAGTTGGACATTTAATGGTTCATATGAATAACATTAAAAAAAATTATGTTCTTTATGATAATTTTATTTGTTTTAATAGATGGTTTTTGGGAAAAAAAAAGAAGAAAAATTCTAAGTGATAACGTTTTTGAAAAATTTCATACCATATTAGCACTAACTATACTTATAATTTTGCAATTTACAAATAGCAATATTATGTAAGGTGTGTTGTTTTTCTTTTCCTGGAGATATAAGAGATGTATTAAAGAAATTTTTCATTATATCTTATATGAATGGAGCCTTGCTACATGCAATTCATAAAATGTCATTATAAAACAAGTGATTTCCAAGAAATTCAAACATTGACAAAATTACAAAAAAATATTTTATACACCCATAAGTTAGAGAGTTATCTAAATTTTTTAGGTTGGTTTATGGAAATTTGTGCAACAAAAAAATGTGAATCGGTTTTTGTCATTTTTATTTGATAAAAATGGATTGAAAGGGAGCAATTTAAATTCATTCTAGTACAAGATAACTATGACACCATACCAAAAAGGGGTTATGTTGGTGTTGGGATCCACGTGTATATCTCAAACCTTTAAATAAAAAATTTGTGAGATATTGAAGAATGTTTATGATGCTAGAAATACAGTGATTGTATATGATTTGAAAGCATAACATGTTTGTAATAATGAAGTGAACTATGTAATTACAAAGTGTTATAATTGTGATGATGTGAATGACACATACTTATTTGATCGATTGTGGCCCTTTCTTGTTACACTTGAATGATGTTTGTGATGTGATATCTATTGTAAAAGACATGAAACTAGTTTGTCAAATAATGTAATTAGTTATTTTTCCTATACATTTTCTTTGTGACAATGTTTTTGTGGTTAATAAGGTATTTGGATTTTTATATATCCAATGGCATTTGATTAGTTTAGTAGTACAACTTGTAGATAAGGTGTAACTAACTTTTAAATCTATGAATGACATAGATTAAATTCAATTGAAAATTGAGTGCAAAATTAAGGTTTAAAGGTGTAGAATTCAACACTGAATGTGCCCATATTGGATTCCAAAAGTGTAAAATAATATTCCTGAAGTGTCAATATTGAATTCAAAAGTGAAAGATCATATTCTAAAAATGCTAATATCAATTTTGAAAAGTGCAAAATCTGGGTTTTAAAGTGACAATATTGGATTTTAAAAGTAAAAAATCAAATTCCAAAAATGCAAATATTGAATTAAACTTTTCAATTTTGGAATATGATATTGACACTTTTGAAACTATATCTTGTGCATTATAAACTCCAATGTTTACTTTAGAAACACTGATTTTGGCATTTCTTCGAAAGGTATGAGATTACAATTATTCCAAGGTTAAGTCCTTGTAGTGAAATTTTTCCAAATATATTGAAATATTTGTTAAACAAACATTTCCATTATAACACACATGTAAAGAATCCATATCCTATAGCTTATAAAAAATCTTAGTACATCTTAAAGATGATAGTAAAAATGTGTGGCTTCAATGCAAATCTTAACTCCAATGCCAACTTGATAGCTTATTGATCATTCAAGCCCAATGAATTTAAGTACATAATGGATTCCAAAGTGTATCCATCATGCATCTATTTCAACCTTATATTTGGATGATGAAATGTGATAGATATGAACCTCTTTTGGATGAAGAAATGGCATTTTAACTACAAACTATAAAACCTTAGATTTGGATGATGAAATGTGATAGAATTGAACCTCTTTTGGATGAAGAAATAACATTTAACTACAAACTATAGGGGTTAGAAAACATATTATGGATAGGAAGCTAACATATTTATTCAATTGTGGTTCAATTTTACAATAAGACAAGATGAATGCCTTAATATTAAATTTATTAACTTACAACATACAAGATACATACACTATATAGAAAAGAGCAAGGAGCAATACATTTCTAGCTTGATCTATTTCTTTTTGTGTATTTTAATGGTTATTTGGAAGAATATCATAATAAAATTGGAAAATTATTATCTCTCCTTTTTTATTTTGTTTATTTCATTTTAATATCAATATAGAAATGTAATACTATTTTCAATTATGTAAATGATAGTTCTTAAATGCACATATTATTTGTTTTGTTTATTTGATTTTTAATATATATATATATCAATTATGTAATTGATAATTCTTAAGTGTACATATCACCAGCCTAGATCCAAATCCTAGGCACCATCAAGCATCGAGAGGGATCAAATCTCCCGAGGTGTAAACCTCTGCTCAAGTATTACACTCAAGGAGCTTTTCAAGACAAACATTACTTTTACTTTGTATTATTCTTTACAAGATCTCCCTCATATTTACTTTTTACTCTGTATCATTCTTTTTTGTTTATGGCCGACAATATGGACAAACATGGACAAACGTTACAAGATCTCCCTCATATTTACTTTTTACTTTGTATTATTCTTTTTTGTTTATGGCCGACAATAAGGACAAACATGAACAAACATTACAAGATCTCACTCATATTGGGCTATAGAGCACCTCCCAACGCAATTAAGTAACTTCGTTAATAAATAATTAAAATAGAATTAAATATATATAAAAAAGAAAAATATGTTAATATTGATAATATATATATATGAATGAGATCAATTATTAAACATTAATTTTAAATAAATTTAAATATATATATATATAAAGAAAAATATATTGATATTGATAATATATATCTGAATGAGATAAATTATTAAATATTAATTTTAACTAATTTAATATCCATAACCATTATGTAATTATGTAATAACATTGCCAAAGTTCTTTTCTTTTCATTAAGTCAATATTTCTTTATGAAGCTATAAATCTTCTTAATTCAAGACATTTTATCATTTGATATAATGGGTTGAAATACATAATTTATTTTTTTACATAATGGATTGATGTGAGGAACCTGTAACAATTAATTGATAAAATGCATAATATATGAGATCACAGAATATTTTTATTGTTCGTAGGACACTTCAAGGGGGCAACCTCCTTTGAGTAAGCTCAATACAAATAAATTCACGATACCTTCATTGGCCTCAACACACACTTATATACTAAGTCTATGCCCAATAATATGGTTCAATACCATGGAACATATAATACTACGGGATGACTTACAAAGCATATGTGTCCAATACTATGGGTCAATACCATGGGTTAATACAAACTATGGATCAACAAATACCACAGGACGAATTACAAAGCATATGCATCCAACAACAATATACTAACAAAGTAAAGAGAAGGGTTGACACGGGTTCCTAACAATTGAAACCTTTGAGACTAGTATGCTGAGATTATGCAGATTATGTAGGGAATCTATATACCCCAAAAAATGGTCGTGGCACATTTGGAGGTATCATCCAATGTTTAGCTCATTCACATGACATAAAGACGACAATTACTCCTCCAAATCCAATTCCCATTCCCATCCCCAATGCTCTCAATGACATTTTTTCATCCACATAACTTAGCAATCCCACTCTTACATTACTACTCTTACTATGATTATCACCTTTTCTCACATGTCCTTCATTTTCATTACATGAATCTAAAGGACAACCCCATAAACACTTATTATTTTGAAATGAAGATACATTGAATGTGGAAAACTGTGTTCCTGATGGGATTTTCCCATATAGAATATTTGATGAAACATTAAAAAATGCCAGCTCATGTAATTTAGAGAGCTCTTGAGGAATCAATCCACTCAAATTATTTGTTGCCAAGTCCAACTGCTCCAAAGTAGATACCCCTCCAAGAGATGTAGGGATTTCCCTTCTAGTTGATTCCTAGATAAATTCAACAATCGTAAGCTACTCATTCTTCCTATGCTTACAAGGATTGTTCCTGTAAGATTATTGGAAGACAAATCAAATACAGCGTTTGTAGGAAACAAATATGATAGATTATATGCACTTCCTTTTATGAAAATTTCCATTTCATAAGGCAACCTATCATCATTTGACACATTTGTGAATCCAGAGAGTCTCTCAAGGTGTGGCGGTATTCTTCCACTAAATTTGTTGTTGGATAAATCCAACAAATGCAACATGGTGAGATTTGTGATGTCTTGAGGAATACAACCATGGAAATTTTTATAACCAAAGTTTAAAGCTCTCAAGTTCTGAAAAGATGAAGTACCAAGGAAGCTTGCTTGTCAATCCATATTTACTTAAATCCAGTAGCTGAAGTTGGGTGCAATTGGACAAAGATAAGAGTAGTGCACCGGATAAGTTATTGGAATGCACGGAGAAAACTCTCATAGAATTGCTTTTGCCAATGTCCTTAGGAATTGGTCCCTCTAAGTGGTTTTCCAATAGATCTAAGAATGAAAGTGAGACCAAGTTGGTAATACTATCATGAATACTCCCAGAAAAACTGTTATTATATAGGCTTAGTGTGCTCAGATACTTTAGTTGACCTATGATGTATGGGATATGCCTTGTTAATTTGTTTGAACTCAAATGTAAATATTTCAATGAATGAAGCTTTCCTATGGTTCAGGTATGCTACCTATGAGCTTATTATTATCAAGATATAGATAAGTCAACTGAGTCAAATTGGCAAGGGCTATAGGGATGCTACCAGTGAGTCTATTTGAATAAAGATATAGTACATTCAACTGTGTCAAATTGGCAAGGGCTATAGGTATGCTACCAGTGAGTCTATTTAAAGAAAGAAATAGTGCATTCAATTGTGCCAAATTGGCAAGGGTTGCAGGGACGGTACCGGTGAGTCTATTTGAAGAAAGATCTAATGTGGTCAACTGAGTCAATTTGGAAAGGGCTACAGGGATGGTACCAGTTAGTTTATTTGAACAAAGATCTAATGTAGTCAAGTAAGTCAAATTGGCAAGGGCTATAGGGATGGTACCAGTTAGTTTATTTGAAGAAAGATATAATGTAGTCAAGTAAGTCAATTTGGCAAGGGCTATAGGGATGGTACTAGTTAGTTTATTTGAAGAAAGATCTAATGAAGTCAACTTAGTCAATTTGGCAAGGGCTAGAGGGATGGTACCAGTTATATTATTCGAAGAAAGATCTAATGCAGTCAAGTGATTAAAATTAAGAAAAGCTTTAAATGTGTTGCGACTTAGTCTATTTCCAGAGAGCTCTAAATAGTTCAACTCGGTCAAATTGGCAAAATTGACAATGTCTTCATGGATGATAGTCACTCCATTGGAAAGATCTAAGTGGGTCAGCCTTGTAAAATTGGCAATGGATTTAAGTGTGTTTCATGAGAGGTTAAGATTAAGAGATACATAGGAAAGCGGAAGCTGAAATATTTGAGAAGGAATAGAACCTGAAATATTATGGCAAGAAATCGACAGCTGTGTAAGCTCTGTGAAATTACCCAACTGAGGTGGTATACTTCCTGAGAATTCGTTGCCATATTGTAGATGCAGGTACTCTAGTTTCTGCAACAGACCCAACGCGACTGGAATAGAGCCGTTGAGTGCATTCCAATGGAAGTCAAGTCCTCACATCTTTTGCAGTAGGCCCAACGCTGATGGAATAAAACCGCTGATATATCGGTTATTGCTCAAGTCAAGTACTTGCAATGCTTTCAGCTGGTCAAATTGAGGTAGAATACTTCCAGATGAATTATTACCAGAAAGATTGAAAGTAGAGAGTAAAGACAAATTACCAAGAGACTGGGAAAGGGTACCTGTCAACATTCCTTTGTAAGGGTACTCTTCAGGAAGGTCAATGGCCACCACTCTTGAGGTGAGTTGCCTGCAGCGAATACCAAACCATGAACAAATGTTGTGGGATTTCTCGGGCGTCCAATTGGAGAGCTTTCCAAGTGGATCCAATGTTATGGCGTTTATGAAGGCCAAGAGAGCATCCAGGTCACATGGAAGCTTCTGGTCTTCTGTTGATGATAATATGATAGACGTTGCTGCAGGGAGACAGGCAACAATGCACAGAAGCAATAATGTCATAAAAAGAAGATCCATTTCTCCCCTTCCCACTAAACGTCGATGAAAGCCTGTGAGTTGCGTGTTGACGATGGTTCTCTTTATAAAGAAATCACTTGTGGAAAAGAGAGATGAAAGGAAAACGCCATGAGAGGAAGAAAACTTAGAAAGAGTCGTCGTCATCATCGTCAAAGAAGCCGTTCATAATCTAGCTGACTATCAATATATGATCAGCTATTTAAACTAAAAATAAATAAATTAATAGTTCAACTAAATAATACATACAATATATAAATGTATTATAAATGTATTATAAGTTTATATTAAAATTAAAATTTATATTATTATTAAAATTAATAATGTACTTTCACAAAGCAATATTATATTAAAGTATTACATATAAATAAAATTAAAAATATTAAATACATAATTTACTTTTTATTAATATATTAAACCTTGGCCAATGAAAGGTAATTTGCATCATGGGTAGGAGGAGATAATTTGCATCATGGGTAGGAGGAGATAATTCCATTAACAAAATTTCTCAAACCCTAGACAATGAGAGACAAATGTCATCATGGGCTCAAAATAGGAGGAGCTATAGAAAAAACATAATGAGAAATGAAGGAGTTTGAAAAGAGGATTGGAAAACTAGGTGAAGAGTTAGAGGATAAGATGGAAGAAATTAACTATCATATACTATTCACGTGAGCATGTGATTGTCTCAACTTGCACGTGTATTTCCCCACATGCATTCAACTTGTTCGATCCATGGATCAAGATCGTAGAGGGGGTCACTTCCCCCCTCTGAATGCTAAGTGCCTAGCCTTCCACGCCCTTGTGTCTACAATCCAGAAATATATTCAAAGAACTCAATTAGATTGATTTGTGAAGAAGATTAACATTATTCGTGAAATTCCCCTTATGTATCCTCATCTTGGCATATGTATCTCGCAGTGGTAGAGAGAGGGTTGATAGGTCAATTTACAAAGATATGGCCCTCATCAAGATCCATGGCAATTTGGGTACACAAGAACTGGTAGGTCTTGATCATGGAGAAACTCTCCCAAATTTTTTGCAAGAGAGGGTTTCATGTTTTTCCATTTCAATCTAAGGATGATAGAAATTCAATCTTAAGGAATCAACCTTACGTTTTTTGCACTAAGGGAATGTACTTCACCTTCAACCATTTGACCCTTAATTTTGGTCTCGTGCTAGATGCCCACTTCGTCATCCCAATATGGCTCCATTTACCCCATCTGCCTCTTCATTGCTAGAGAGACGATGCACTAACAACTATTAACAACATTTTGGGTAAGTACATAGATAAATTGGATCTAAAGGACGCAATGTATGCATGTTCCTAAATCTATATTGAGGTAGATTTAGAGAAAGGAATACTAGAAGAGATCCTTCTTACTCTTGACAATTTGAAACATGTTCAAAACATGGACTATGAACAACTTCCCTTCAAGTGACAATCCTACCATGATTATGGACATTTTATGAAAAACCGTAATCAAAATCAAGGCTCTAATTAACCATTCCCAAGAAAAGATTATTGATGGTAGGTGATCAAGGAAAAAAGGAGTGGAAAACATTAAGAAAATGGAGCATTTCAATTGGCCCCTTCATCCTCTTCTTGGCCCCCTTAAGGGGGAGTGAAATTGACATCCATAGCTCCTCTAATTTCTTATGTAGTTGCAACACATAAGCATTCTTCACAAAATATTATTCAAATTCCATTTAAATATAATTGGTTTGAGATCCTTTCTTAAGGTGAACCCTATTCATTTGAGGAAATTATAGCTATAGTTGGAAAGGGACCCACAACTTCAACACCAATCCTTCAAATAGCCTCTCAACATCATAGATTCCAACCCATGTCCTTGTTAGACGATGAGGAAAATGATCAGATGTTATACAAACCTTCTTAGATATCAGGTATACTGACCAAGAAGAAAGCTCAGCAACAAAGTGAATAAGAAGAAAAATATGACGAGGTTGAATAAGAACAACTGCCCTAAAAAAAAAGAATAAAACCAACAAGATAAAAAAAGGGAGGAGGCTATGAACAAGAAAAATAAGTGTGCTTTCCTGTGTAACAATGTGGAAGATGTGGTTCCTGATCAAATTTCCATATTACTTCCTTTTAAGGTGTCAATCCTTGAAGAGGGTTTAAAATATTTGGGTTATTACATTATGCCGAATGGTTATGGGTCTAATGATTGGTTATGGTTGGTCCATAAATTTGAAAATAAAATCACTCTCTAGTGCAACAAATTTCTCTTGTTGGGTGGAAAAATTACACTGCTCAAATTGGTCCTCACTGGTTTGCAAGTGTATTGGTTTTTAATGGCTCAGTTACATTGGTCTATCTTAAAGAAGATTAATTCTCTGATGTTTAGATTTCTTTGGTTCCGTAATAATGAAGGTGATCATTATCATTTGATCAAATGGGAGTGCATTGCTCCACCTAAGAAGATGGGTGGATGGAACATTGAAAACATATTTTGGTTCAATTCAACACTTTGTATAAAGATTTTATGGCGTGGGATTTTTGGCTCAGGGTTGTGTTATGAAGTTTTATGTGGTAAATATATTAAGAAGGATCTCATTAGCTGGATCAGATCTCATGTTCATAAGTATGGGAACACTTCACTCTTTTGGCTTGGGTTCATGCAAATTTTCCATGGATCAAAAGTGATTTAGCAGGGAAGGTTGGTAATGGGAAGCATATACTTGTTGAGATTGATCCCTATATTGGTAATGAAACTGAGTATATCCTCCCTCCACTCATTCGTGATCATCTTGAAGATTTTGGTTTTTTTACTTTGGCACACATAAAACATCCAAGCCGGCTCCCTAACTCACAGTCTTATTGGTTAGGGACAAATGATCTTGACCTAGGTAGTGTACGGGCAGTTGAATGGAACAATTATATTTCAAAATTAAATTCTGATGGGATCAGACTCACTTATGAGGAGGACAAATTGGTATGGAGCAACAATTTGGTTACTGGATAGATCACAATGAAATATGCTTGTTCATCTATTGTCAACATGAATTTTTGGGGGGATATAAAATGGTGGTTCTCTCAGCTGTGGCGTTGGAGTATACCACTCAAATTAAAATGTTTCATTTGGATGTCTTTTGAAGACATAATTCTGACGTGGAACAATCTCCTTCGTAGAGGCAGAATTGGGCCGAATATCTTCCTTTTATGTAAGTGTGATGGTGAATCGATTAACCATCTATTTTTTCATTGCGATTTTGCAAAACTAGTTTGGAAGCAGGTATGTTCTATCTTCAAAATTTCAAATGACTAAGGAAGGGGAAGCTTCGAATTTTCCTTTCAAAGTTGGATTCTGTCTCATGGGTTTTAATTTTTTACCAGCATATGTGTCTTGGGAACTCTGGAAATGCCAGAATAAAACCATCTTTGAACAACTAAACCCTTCAATTTTCTTGACTGTAAACAAAGTTGTAAATTTTTACAAGTTATACCATACAAGTATGAAGATCTCAAAGTTGCCAAGAGTAATCAAGAATATTCCTCTATCTAACAGGCCTACTGGATTCTTTGATGGGGCGTCGACTGATGGCAGATGTGGTGTTGGTCTTTATCTAATTATAAATAAGGATTTACACTTCAAAATGTGCTTGTGTTGTGGACCCGGTTCCAATACAAGAGCATAATTACTTGCTTTATGGGGATTAGTTAAGGTGGCATACTCCTTTGGCATTGATTCTATTCAGATATTTGGTGACTCGATGGTGATTGTGCAATGGGAAAAGAAGAATTATTGTTTGAATAAATTACTTTTGAACCATTGGTGTATTAGAATTGAAATTCTTTTAAACTCTTTCTATGATCGGTCCATCAATCATATCTACAGGGAATTGGATGATGTGGTGGATGCCCTCTAAAAGGAAGCTTTAGATGGTGAGGATGGTTGGATTCAGTGGAAATAATGCACTGAAGGATATAAGACAGATGAGGGTTTTATGTTGATGTTTGCAGACTAGGTTTTGTTTTAGCTCTATGATATTTTCTTGTGGTATTTAGTGTATTTTGTTGGACCCGTTTTTGTGGTATGGTTTTCCTTTTTGTGGTATGGTTTTCCTTTTTGTTGGGGAATTGCCCGTGTGCCCCTCAAGTCAAGTCAAGTCAATACAATTTAATTTGTTAGTCATGTCATGTCATGTCAATACAATTTCTTTTCCCCGCAATTGTCATTCAATTTACCCAATCGAAGTCTCGGTCTTCCGTTGTCTCTCTGCAACTCATACCGAAACGACATCAATTCTTTTTGGAAAGACGGGGTGGGTTTTGATATATTTATCCTTCTCCAGTCAAATCAATACCTTTGATGGAAAAAAAAATTTCAGGATCCTATTAAGTCAAGTTAATAATACAACTCAAAATTGTTATTATAGAAAATATGACGATGTTCAATATCCACCCAGTAATGTAGTATATTATGCGGTATTTAATATTATTATTGTGGAAATCTCAACCATTGAATTGAACGTTAGAACATGAAAATAATGAATTTGACCCACTCTTGCAAGTCAATACATGAAAATAATGAATAAAAATTTTCTCTGCATCTCACAGCGAAACGTCAATGTCTTGACTCTTTATATGTCAACTATTTTCTCCCTCCTACACACAGCAGTATGTCTTTATAATTGCCCCTTCAATGTATTTAATTTATACTCCTATCGTTTTATGTTACGAAAGACATTTAATATTTCTACCTGCCTCTGGGTAGAGTAGGGTCAATTTACTTTCGACTTTATTAAACACATTTTTCATAATGTTTTATAATGTATTAATTAAATTTCAAAAAATGTTTTTTTTTGCAATTTTTTAAATGAGATATTTTAATTTATTTGTAATAGAGTTACTTTTGATTTTAATTTTTTTATATAATTAAAAAAATTATTAAAAAATAAAAAACAAAATTAAATAAATCCCTTCCAGTTTACAAAGGCCGTAAAAAATCCATCTCATGCATACATCACTTTTGAGAATCTCATAGAGAACCTGAGAAATGACAACCTTTCCAGTTTGCAAAGGCCATGAAAAATCTATCTTATGCATACATTTCTTTTGAGTTTCTGATCAAACAACATGAGAAATAACATGGTTTATGAGATCATGTTTTTTTACTATATCTACAAAAGCTAATGGATAGCTAAATATTAACCCTTTGCATTAAGCCTCTTCTTTGCTATTTAGGAGCTAAATATTTATCTTTCTTTACTATCTAAGAGCTGAGCTAAATATTTATCTTGATACGAGTCGCAGATTTTGAACTCAAGTCTCCACTTAATAAAAGGGAGCTAAATATTTATTTTCATGATTTAATGCAACTTTGTATAGCCCCAAAATATTGCATATTTTGAACTCAAGTCTCCACTTAATAAAAGCTTAGAGCCCAATCACTTTGGAGTTTGTAGTTAGACCATATTATTTGTATTTTTGAATTTCTTTAGATAATTTGTATTCTTACTTGTGAAGTTGTTTGATTTCCTTCCATGTCTCTTTATCTTCATGTATTATCTTTTGCATTTGCATTGTACATTATCAATAATTCTAATTTTTATTTTTTTTTATATATTTTTCTATTTTGCATCAAAATAATTGTAATAAATTCTAGCTTATAATGTCATTTTTATGTGTGGCTTATACAGATTTTAATTATTCTTTTTATAGTAATTTAATTATTATTTATATGTAATCAAATGTATTTTCATCTCCACAAGTTTTTAAAAAGTGCATCATTACTTGTTTTTATAACTCATATGATTTACCATGTTATTTATACATTCAATTCAATGAATAATTGTTGAAGCTCTTGAGTCCTCATCAACATCTTAGTAAAATAAGAACCCATTGATATGTCAAAATGGAATATATACATCTAATTTACAACCTTCAACCAATGCTTAGAAACACCTAAATAAATAATGAAATCTTAACAAAATAATTAAGACTAAACTTATTGAAACTTGATTGGGGATTTCAGTGGATATTTGTTTATTACAATATTTCAAATGACTAATCATAACGATAATGGAATATTTTTGTATTATCTAAAAACAAACATTCTTAAAGCCATACTTTTTTTTTTCTAAAATTTAATATGAAGAAACAATCTACGAAACAATAGCTCAAGCTATTGAATTAGTTTTGATATTGTTGATATTATAACTCTAGCGATTAGAGTAGTTTCAATACTATTGATACTATAAATGACTTACACTCACAGTAGGGGTGATTTAAACTTCTCTATCAAAAAAATTCTCTCTTTTAGAGCCTTCCATACCAAGGCCAACATCCATGCCATAGAGACCAATATATTCTTGTAGTATCAAGAATTTCTTGAAGCTTTTACCCATGAATACCAACCTCATTGACATTGACATTCCTTATAGATTCATGGATAAAATTGCTAAACTGATTAAGCCCGACTGTAGTAGAAAGTAGTGTTGTAGCCACAACAAATCCCATCTTGTTTAAAAAAAGATGAAAGCCCCTATTGAAATTTTATTTTTATTCACTAAGTCTATTCTTCTTGAAAGCACATTGTTTTTTTTTTTAATTTTGTTTAAAGCCTCCCTAATGATATTTCATAATAAAATCTGAAACAAATCGAGCCTTCCATCCTTCCAATTCACTTAATTAAGTCAAGAAACAGTCGAGTCAGAAGTCAGAAGTCAGGAAACTCACATGTCTGTAACAACGATCTCGAAGCTCTAATCTCGAATTCTTTTATTTATATAGGTAGTCGGAAGTCAAGACCCAGTTCCTTAAAACAAATTTAACTTCACTGACTTCTCGACCCACTTCTTTCGGCTTTAACATCGGCAGTCGGAAGTCGAGGAAGCTATAATTTTAATCTTTGATTTCAGTCCCAACCATTGACTACTGACTTTGTCGAACTTATGACTAATCGTGGAAGTCATAAGTTGGGAGATCATCAATCTCTGTATCAAATTACCCCGACTCTCGACTTTCGACTCTTTCTAACTTAAGACAATTTGTGGAAGTTGGAGGTTGGGACATTAACAACTTTTGTATTAATTTCATCCCCGATTCTCGACTCCCGACTTTTTCCAATGATCACCCACTACATAAGTCAGAGGTCAGAATTTTTTTTATCATCATATTAATTTTCTTCCTAACTCCCAACTTTTTTGAGCCCCGTGCTAGCATTTCCATTCCATGTTCAAAATTTATGTTTCGCACGCACCGAGAGCATTTTGAAATATGAGCCTAATTAATGAAATCATTCTGTGATTAAACTCTAACCATCGATTTCAGAGCAATTGGCCTACACAATTAATGTGCAATTGATTCAATCCTAATCCAAGTTTTACTTAATCGAAATTTGAATTGTTTGGCCATTACAACACAGTGGACTTGGAATTCAACACATCAAATTTTCTAGTTTTTGTGAGTGAATTGTGTCAATCTCGTTCAATTATTTTCAGAATTTAGCAGGTGTATATCATTTTGATTAAGTTTTTATAGATTATTTATTTCCTGAATTTTAATTGAATTTTTTATCATTTGCAGGACCATCCCTCTTCTATGATTGCTAAATGAACCAGGTCCAAAGCTGTCGTGGAGGAATTGAAGCTCAATGACCCTAATTTTGGCTTATTCTCAAACATTGATGCACAGGTCATTAATACTCTTTGCCTATATTGGGCTAGGATCTACAACATCTTTGATGGGGATGAATTTTCATAATTCAAGGAGGACGCTCCAATTTATCCAAACATAAGCAATTTCCAGTTCCATGCTATTGTTGCGTGGCCTACTGTCATGCCATACACCGATATGGTGAAATGGATGATATATTATGTAGACATCCTGACTAGCACATTCAAGGATGAAAACTAGGTGGTCTAGTCCTCGTTCAAACCAGACACCTTTCCCAATATTTATGCTCTAAAGGCCCCGCAACACCTACTCACACAAGAATTCATAAGGGCATTCAAGAGAAAGTATGAACCTGATGTTCTCCTTAAAACATGGATGGATGACCCTGAAACCTTCATCCTGAAGCCGAACGAGCAATATCCAATTGTCTTTCTCAGAGATCCATACAAACTTCTAGTGGCCATGTTATGTCGATTCTATGGTGCATATACCTGTCAATATTTCAAATTGGAATGGGTTCCTATGGCCCACTTCATCTCTACAACATGTAAAATATTAAACTGGGCTCATATAATTTCTATTACTTTAAGGGATGCCATAGCCCAGGCACAAAAGACACTGGCTATCAAAAAGCACAAATTTTATATTTTTTCATACCTGATAGATATTGTCTTTGCTAATTTTGCTTACCCTACTATGAGATGGCATTGGAATAGGGAAAAGGCCCATATCCACATTTACTGCTCGATCATGTGGGAGGAAAACTATGCTCCCTACATTTATGACATATGTGATAAATTTATCAATGTTGTATATTTTTCGGTCTTCAAGAAGAAATCACCTAGGGTTTCAGAGAATGACATTTCCTTAATTTATACCATGGGAGATTGGTACATTGGGGAATATTTTACCTACATCGGAATTGGGGGCAACAAATTAGTTCACCTGTTGCCAAGGATTGTTCCTGATAGGTTGGCCATGTCTGAGGTAGTTTTCTAGACAGTCTATGATGGATTTCATGGTCAGTGCCATTCTTCAAAGAGGAGGTATTGGCCTAAGTTCCATTTATATATTGGGGATTTGACTATTCATAATGCTACTCATGGCATCACTCTTACTAAGGAATTCAACTGGTTGAAGCTAGATTTGGAAGAGAAAAGAATGCATGACCCTAAAGGCCTTATAGCAGAACATTTTTTACAGGCACATTTTAAACATAATTATGTGCATGAAATACATCCTGATGATTCTTTGTATCAAAATGCACATAGATTTGAGGAATTTCTTAGCAAATTTGTAATTTCCCTTGTTAGGAATTTTATTAAAACGACAATTTTCCACTTTTTTTCCTGAGTTCGACCTTTGACTAGTTTTGATCTCTAGGTCCCAAATTTGCCCCAAATGATCCCAAATATTCGAAGAAGGTATATGAATGATATTAGAAAATAAATATATGTTTCAGGGATTCCTTTGGACCTTTAAAATACTTCTTCAAATCCTTTTTCAATTCTGGTCAATGTAGGTAACTTTACTAGTGATTTCCCTTTGACTAGTATTGATCTCTAGGTCTCAAATTGACTCCAAATGTCTTCAAATATTCAAGGAAGGTGTATGAATGATATTAGGACTTGAATATGATTTTCAGGGATGAAATATGGCCACCAAAATACCTATTCAAACCCTCTTAAGATTCTGGACCAAGTATGCAATTTTACTAGTAATTTGAGGTTCAAATCCCCCTAGGGTAAGTACTGAAAATGGATTCCCAAATGCCTCCAAACCCACTCAAATTTATGAACAGAGGTAGGGAATGTATTAAGGATGTTATTAAGGTCTCATGTGCACAATTAATTTATTATTATATCTTTTCCAACCCTCTCCCATTCAACTGCAAAAATCACCAATTCGACCCTTGGGGAAATGGCACTATTTCTTCTCCCAATGCAATTAAACTGAGTAAAAATACTTCAAATGCTCAAGTACAGTACATGAAACTCGTAGAAGACATCCATGGAAGTATATTAATGACAAATATATCAGAGAATCATCCATTCATTTGAAATCATCAACATTACATTGATTCACAACAAGGTAGTGAAGAAATGGCACTGTTCTTTCATTAAAATTGAGATTTATACATTTCTACTTGGAATTTCCACCTGAAATTTTCTGGAGATGAAGAAAAGAGTATTTAATTCATATTACAAAATAAATTGGGCATTATAAGCTCCCCCAAAGAGTACAATAGCTCACCAAAAATTCCCTCTCTCAAGGATCAAGTTAATGCCATCAAAACTGGAAATGGTTGAAGGAGTGAGCTGCAATAGAAGAAACAATGAGCTTCCCTATAGCTTACACCTGAAAATGAAGACTCCATTAAAGCTCCAAATGAAAGGTATGAATGGCCTTTCCAATTACCAACTTGGATGGGAATCTTTCACCCTCGAAATTGGCTAAGGCAAGAAACTAATCATCCACTAGCTCTCCCTCTTCACAAATGCAATTGGAAATTCTACAAATGATCAAAAGCTGGTTTCATTCTTTTTTATTGAAATTTATAAAGTTCTAATGTCCTCCATGGGTCGAATTCCTTCCAAGAGACTCATGTCAACTCAAGTTGGGAAGAGATTCCAAAGACCGCCACTTGTACACCAATTCCTAGTCTCCCACTTCCACCAAATCACATGTGGAAGCATCTCAGCTACCCTAACACCCTTGAGCGCCCTCTTGGAGTCTATTTTTATCCCTGACATGTCATATATGTCATATGTCAGCCTTCAGGTCTGATTTGTGTCATAGGTGTCATAGCATCTTCATCATTGTTGTCATAGAACTAGGGAATCTAGCCCAAGTGTCTCAATAGCTCCAAATTGCCTCTTCCTCTTCCATGGGAGTTACTCTTCCTCTATATTTCGACCTTGGATGAGTCATGCCATGAATAATACCTTTTGGACTCCCCCAAGTATGTTACCATTCACCTTGAATTCGAATTGGTGAGAGAACAATGCCAAGTGTAGTGGGAAAATCTAGCCATATGTGGGTCCCACTTCCTCCATGTGTCTTAATGATCAAATGCCACTTTGATTTTCACTTGTATATATTTAATTAACTCATTTATTAAATATTTATTCCATTCTAATGTTCAAACATCATTTATGATCCCCATTATTCCAAATCCCAAAGCATCCACCCCAAACCTAGGAAACTAGTAATTTTCCTCGGCAATTATTTGACCTTTAGCATCAATTTCACAAACTCTAATGAATAGGGCCAATGTGATTAGGCCATTGTGACCCAATGCCAAATTTGGGACATTACAAATCCTCCCTTCCCAATATTGCTTGTCCTCAAGCAATTTTAAACATGGGTTTTGAAGAACCTGCTTTCTATATAATTCTTTGAAGTTGCCATTGAATTGTCCAACCTTGAGTCTTTGAATTTCCATGAAGATTTTAGAGAGGAACCACCATGCTTGCTGCTGCACTACTCTGATAAAAAAAACTTTAGTAAGTGGGAAATCCATCTCCCATACTGCTTGTTTCCCCAAAAAATTTGAAACCAATGAGATAAAAATTATTCCAGGGTCCCATTGTTTGTATTGCACCCCAACAATTAAGAGTGCTCTCCAACCCACACCATTAGATAAGAGGATTCCTAGATCCCATTTTCTTGTATGCATCCTTCCAAACATCATGAGTACCAAATATATATCATCAAAGTACATAACAACATAATGAAAATGTACATTAAGGATATGCTTCATCAAAGAGTCATGAAAGTGCTTATACCTCCAAGCAAGTAGACCACCATTTTCCAAGTGCATACAAGCTTCAAGTGACCAATCAAATCTGCTCCAATGACATAGGTGAGGATCCCATGTCCTATAATGCTGCTCCAAAAGGATGTGATTTGCATCAAAATATTCAGCCATGTATTCTTTCATCCAAGAAGTGAATGAAGAATTTCCACTAAAATCTGAACCAAATAATGATCAGAAAAAACAAGGAGACTTCAAATGACTCAAATAAGTCTCACCCATACATCCCTGAATGTGAGAATCATAAATATATAACAAAGTATGTGGCTTGCAACAAAAATGTTCTCTAATCATAAATCTATTCACCCAAGTGTTGGATCAAGTTCCTCCAACATCAAATGAATCAAGTGTTGAGCAAGAAAAACCATGACTCTTCAAGTGACTCAAATGCATATCATAGGTGCATCCATGTAGATGTGCATCATCATAAAGTAACAAAGGATGCTGCTGAGAATGTGAATAAGAATTTTCTCCAACCATATCATCATGAAAAGTAAATATAGGAGTTCCATACTCCTCATGTGGCACCATAAAAAAGAACCCTTTCACCCATTCTTCATTGAGACTAATGCTGCAAAACATGGAATTGTAGGATGTAGGAGAATTAAGTAACTCACCCAAATGATCAAAAAGTGCAGAAGTTTCATCATGGAAAGGATCCATATGGTTAGTATCATGCAACTCCTTCAAAAGTGTGAAACCTTTGCTGTAGATTAGTTCCAATGTAGAGGAATCATTCTCTTCTTTAAAAATTGCATAACCTTCATCAAGAGACAATTCAAGTTCCTCTTCCACCACATCAAGTGTTTGGATCTCTTCAAGTTCATCTTCAAACACATTAAGCACATTCAAATTTTCACATTTCTCATGATCCACCATGTCATGAGAATCCTCCAAATAATCTACCATTTGACAATCTGAAACATAGGAGGAAAAACAAGTATCTTGCAACCTTTCAAGAAGTTGCTCATTTTGAATTGTGAGCTTATGATTATCCTCATTATTCTTCAAGTATGCATCATGTAACAATTCATTAAGCTCAAACAAATGGTTTCTATCAAAAATCAAAGACATGAAATTACCTTTGATGTGGCACATTGCTCTTTGAATATTCTCCATGTCTTCAAGGAAGGATGTTTCCTCCAATGAAGTTGCTCTCCAACAAGAATTTGACACCAATGCTTGAGTGTCATGGAGAATGCTGAGGGACTCTTGGATCTTCTTTTCATTCATCTTTAAGGACCCTTCAAGAAAATGATTCTCTTGCAAATGAACCTCCTCATCTTCTTCATTTTTGCTTGGACCAACTTCATGAAGCTCAAGTGGTGATGGGGAAGTTGATCTTGGTTCTTCTTCAACTGCTACAAGGTCTTCATTATCATGCTTAATGGAAATTGGGCTTGCAACAACACTTTCAAAACTGATCTCTATGTCACCAACATAGAGGTGTGAGCACCCATCAGTAGGTACTCCTTCATAGTTTAAGCATCCATCAGTATATGCTCTTTGGTTCATGTCTAAGCTAGAAGGTGTCTCGAAATGACCTTCCATATTTTCGATAGAATCTTCTTCATGCTCTTGTGATGTCTCTTCATTTTTATTCTTCAAGAAAGATGATGCATTTTTCCCCTTGTTTTCCTTATCATCAATATCTTTGGAATCTCTTTTTGAAGAATCCCCAAAAGCTCTCCTCAAGTGGGACATAATTTCATGCACACATGTATGATACTCACTCCAAGTTTCTTTACAAGAAGGGCATAAACCTTTCTTTACTAACTCCACATCTTCATTTTTGGGCCTATTTTCAAAAATATGTTCATCATAGTACTCAAAAGACATGGCATTCTGTGTATTTTTGCTCGAAGCAAGATATTCTTGATATTTTTGATATTGTTGGGGCAAGGTTTTATATTTTGCTCTCCATCTTTGGAACTCACTCATAGAATTATCCTTGGTTGGTGTGACACACTCATATTCATCATATTTAAATTCATAATATAATCTTCATTTCTCTTGAAATTGTAAGAAGTGTTGCATGATGGCACCTCTTCCTCGTACCATTCACATTCTACTTCATATTGCTCATAAGCATCTACATATTCCTCATAAGAATTGTACTCATAGGATTCATCAGAATAGTAAGGCATGGCTTCCAATTATTCTTGAATGTATGTACCTAATACACAGGTGCAAGCACCATGCTCTGATACCACTATAATATCCCTTGTTAGGAATTTTATTAAAATGACAATTTTTCACTTTTTTTTCCTAGTTCGACCTTTGACTAGTTTTGATCTCTATGTCCCAAATTTGCCCCAAATGATCCCAAATCTTCTGAGAAGGTATATGAATGATATTAGAACATAAATATGTGTTTCAAGGATTCCTTTGGACCTGTAAAATACTTATGAAAATCCTCTTTCAATTCTGGTCAATGTAGGTAACTTTACTAGTGATTTCCCTTTGACTAGTATTGGTCTCTAGGTCTCAAATTGACTCCAAATTCCTTCAAATATTCAAGGAAGGTGTATGGATGATATTAGGACTTGAATATGATTTTTAGGGATGAAATATGGCCACCAAAATACCTCTTCAAACTCTCTTAAGATTCTGGACCAAGTATGCAATTTTACTAGTAATTTGGGGTTCAAATCCCCTTGAGGTAAGTACTGAAAATGGCTTCCCAAATGCCTCCAACCCCACTCAAATTTATGAAAAGAGGTAGGGAATCTATTAAGTATTTTATTAAGGTCTTATTTGCACCATTAATTTATTATTATATCTATTCCAACCCGCTCCCATTCAACTGCAAAAATCACCAATTCAACCCTTGGGGAAATGGCACTATTTCTTCTCCCAATGCAATTAAACTGAGTAAAAATACTTCAAATGCTCAAGAACAGTACATGAAACTTGTATAAGACATCCATGGTAGTATATTTATCAAATATATATCAGAGAATCATCCATTCATTCGAAATCATCAACATTACATTGATTTACAACAAGGTAGTGGGGAAATGGCACTGTTCTTTCATTAAAACTGAGATTTATACTTTTCTAATTGAAATTTTGACCTGAAACTTTCTGGAGATGAAGAACAGATTATTTAATTCATATTACAAAATAAATGGGGCATTAGAATCTCCCCCAAATAGTACAATAGCTCACCAAAAACGCCCTCCCTCAAGGATCAAGAATATGCCATCAAAACTGGAAATGGTTGAAGGAGTGATCTGCAATAGAAGAAACCATGAGCTGCCCTGTAGCTTACACCTGAAAATAAAGACTCCATTAAAGCTCCAAATGAAAGTTTTGAATGGCCTTTCCAACTACCAACTTGGATGGGAATCTTTCACCCTTGAAATTGGCTAAGGCAAGAAACTACTCATCCACTAGCTCTCCCTCTTCACAAATGCAATTTCAAATTCTACAAATGATCAAGAGCTAGTTTAATTCTTTGTTATTGACATTTATAAAGTTCTAATGTCCTACATGGGTCGAATTCCTTCCAAGAGACTCATGCCAACTCAAGTTGGGAAGATATTCCAAAGAACGCCACTTGTACACGAATTCCTAGTCTCCCACTTCCACCAAATCACATGTGAAAGCATCTTAGCTGCCCTAACACCCTTGAGCGCCCTATTGGACTCTATTTTTAGCCATGACATGTAATATATGTCATATTTCAGCCTTCAGGTCTGATTTGTGTCATAGGTATCATAGCATCTTCATCATTGTTGTCATAGATCTAGGGAATCTAGCCCAAGTGTCTCACTAGCTCCAAATTGCCTCTTCCTCTTCCATGAGAGTTACTCTTCCTCTATATTTCGACCTTGGATGAGTCATTCCATGAATAATACCTTGTGGAATCCCCCAAGTATGTTACCATTCACCTTTAATTCGAATTGGTGAGAGAATGATGCCAAGTGTAGTGGGGAAATCTAGCCATATGTGGGTCCCACTTCCTCCATGTGTCTTAATGATCAAATGCCACTTTGATTTTCACTTGTATATATTTATTTAGCTCATTTATTAAATATTTATTCCATTTTAATGTTCAAACATCATTTATTATCCCCATTATTCCAAATCCCAAAGCATCCACCCCAAACCTAGGAAACTAGTAATTATGGCAATTATTTGACCATTAGCATCAATTTGAAAAACTCTAATGAATAGGGCCAATGTGATTAGGCCATTGTAACCCAATGCCAAATTTGGTACATTACAAAATTGGCTGATGCAGACCAGAGATTTCTTGTCCATGAGGCATAGAGGAAACAAAAGCTCATAGTGATGGAAGAAAGGAATAGGGTTTTCCAATAGTAGCAAGATACTGCTAGGGAAGCTATGGAGGATACAAACAAAGCCATAGTGTTAATCTCAGCTTTATCTCATCCCAATAAAAATCATGAATTGGATAAGAAGCAAGGCAAAAAACCTATGACAGATGTTCACTCTATTACTCCCATCTAGATTCTCAACCTTCTCATACAGCAGACTCAAACTCTTCAAAGTAAGTCATTTTCGTATACCCAGTCTGTTCATGATACTGTCTCTGTTCCTAGAGTTCTCCAAATATATATGTGAAGATTGAAAATCCATCTAAATTAATTTTCAACCCTCCACTTCATACATCTAGAAGTGGCATCACTAATTTAGAGAAGGAACAATCTGTAGAAGTGATTAATCCAACACCAGTAGTCTAAGAACCTTCCCAGACATCTGCTCTAGACACCATTCAAGTTGTTAATGGTAATATTCGTCATCCATCTCTAGATAGTGGCTTGTCAGAAGTACCTACTATTGATGATCTTATTCAACAGTCAATTTCAAGTTCACCACATGATCTATCTCCTACCCCCAATCCTCCTAACAAAGCTACTCAATCTTCTGATTCACCTACTCCAACTACATTAAATGCTTTGGTTTATATTATCACTTCTCAACAGGCCACAACTTCTCCGTTAGACCCTCCACTAGCTCAAAATGTTACTCCTTTACAATCTCCCAAAGGGAACAATCAAGGTGAAGTCCAAGTTGGGCCAGTTTCAAACCAGGTCATTTGGAAATAGGAAACTGATGATCCTCAGAGGGAAGCAATAGAAGTTAATGCATCAATGGTTTCCTTTGCTAGAGCTAACTTTGAATATGTCTCTACTCTAAATCGAGCATTGGAAGAAGAGAAGGCAAAGAATTAGGCATTGCAAGCTGAGAAAGAATCCATCCATCAGAGTTGAACCAAACAAGTGGAAGACCTCAAATCTCAACATGATTCAATTGTGAAAAACCTACAAGATCATATTCAACGACTATCACAACAAAAGGCAATTTCAAAGGCTAAGGTAATTGAGCAGGTTACTAGCCTTGCTGATCTTAAAATGCAGATTGAAAAATTGGAAGACTCAAATTCCTTTTCTGATTTATTTAAATTAGCTATGCACAAATTTAAGGATGAAGCCATTTCTTACAATGACAAGTTGAGACGGACTCAGACCTTACATTTTCAAGGTTTTAATGAAATCCAAGATGACTTCAACTCTTTCAAGAGTGTATCAGATATTCTTGCTGACAATTTTGATAGGAAAAAAAAGGCACATTCATCTTATGAGCAGTTGTGTGAATGGCAATCTGATTTGAAAAATTCTCCACAAACTTTGCCTCGTTTGGTCTCAGTCAAATTAATGAGAACCCGAATTTCATATATGTCTTGGGGACTTGTTTGTGATGAGGTGACTCATATGATTGAGAAGGGCCAAGAAATATGTGCTAGGAAATGGATGTTGATAGATAATCATATGGAAAGCATGGAAATTCCATCTTTTGCTAAGTTGGTAGAGTCTCTGCCAAAAACTCTAAGGATTGTTGAAGTTGATGAACAGAGGAATCAAACAACAGGGATAATTCAGGATGCTACTCAACTAGACATATCGTTGTTTAGGTCGTTAATTTCAACACCTAGTCAGTTGGAAACCACGTTGCAAGGATTCATCGATTCTTGGTCCAAGATCCAAGCTAAAGAAGTCAGATCCTATTTACGCCAAGCTCAATTACAACTAGAACACACTAGCTACCCTAATGTCACTGAAATGTGGAATATCTACACTGAATGGAAAGCTTATGTAACCAATCCAGATCAGGGTTGTTAGTATTTTTTTGCTTAGATCTAGGAACTTGATCCTTCTTTTGAGGAATCATCTTTTTCATCCAATTGTATATATTTGAACCTCTAGAGGAAACATAGGGTGGAATTGCTAATGTAATTTTTTGTATCATCCTTTGTGGAATGTTATGTCTCTTTGAGACCTGTATGTAATTTTTTGCACACTTGTTAATTAAAGATGGATGCTACCTACATTTGGTTCCAACACATGATCAGATAAAATTTACTTGCTTTGATTTTGTTCTCTTTCATGTTATTTATTATCTAATTCATATTAGATGTCAGTAATTGCAGAAAATGAGTAATCACTTTGAATGTTTTCTTTGGATGAATTTTTATGATAGGGTAATTTGGTTGTTTTCATTTATTTATGTTCATGAAACATTTTCCTTGTCAATTATTAGCACTCTGAGATACTAACTATATATTTTGATTAAATAATAGGTTTTATTAATTTAGATGTTTTGTTTATCCAATCTTAAACTAATATAAGTTAATTGATGTTTCATTTTAGCTTCCATTAGTGATTGTCCAATAGATACATAGGAATATATTTCTTTCTAATTTCTTTTGTTATATTCCAGTTCAAAATCAGAACCTAATAAACTAATTTTAACTTACCTTGGGGTGGTCTTCCTTTCCTAAGCAATGAACTTTTCATTATACTTTTCATAGTTAATCACTTGTTTCTTGTAACCAATAAGTCTCCTTTGGGAGAAAAATCATAAGGATAACATAGAATTAAATCCATTGGAAGCAATCATCCCAAACGACTGGGAAATAGGGAAATCCTTACGAGGGTTTACTCAAGTTCTTGGATCATATTTACATCCTTGCATTGACCCCTGGACCTATTCCATCCAAACACGTGCATCAACAAATGGCGCTAGAAGGAGGTCCATATAGAATTTAATGGCTAAACACAATCAGAATAAACCTCCTCCAAAATGTTCTCCATTCGCAACATGCAACCATTCTAACCCACCAGCTACATCCACTACTATCACTTCTTCACAACCTGAAATCATTTCCATGCCACTCCCACACTCAACTCAACCTGAGGTAGGAACCACCGTTCTTACTTCCTTACCAACAAATCTCGAGCACCAGAACCAGATTGAAAATTCTCAATGAATCTTAGCTCGGGAACAATCTAGGCTTGCAAGAAGCCAATAACTACAAGAACGCCTTGCTCATCGTTTGTAATCTTCTACTATTGATAGAACTGATCCCGAAATAAATATAGTACCAAAAAAATTCCCATGGTTGGACACTCCTAACCGACAATTACACAATATTCTCACTGGACAAACCAACCCAAGCTTTACCTTGGAGCGTGATAACCGTTTTCTCTAATACGATTATTGGTGAAGCTTCATATCCCGAACATCAAATGTTAATACCTGGAATAGGCAGATCGGGGCTGCCACCCTCTCCTCCTGATTCCCTTCCTGATTATCCTCATGGTGATATTTCCAAAGGGATTTCCTCTGATCATCATTCTGGTGATTCATCTAATGATTCCAATGATCAAGATAAAAACAACAGATGCATGGCTAACAACCAGAATAGACCTTGGTTGGATTATGATGTGGTGGCCATCCTAGATACTCAACATCCCCTTCTTAAGAATCCTAAGAATTTTTTACCCAAATTCGACCCTTACAATAAACTTCCAGCCGAATACCACATAAAGAAATTCATGTTGGCCATATTATTACAAAATGTTTAGCACAAAGACATAGTTTGTAGGTTCTTTCCCTATACCTTTGAAGTAAAAGCTTCAAATTGGTATTTCACACAACAACCTCATACCATCCAATCGTGGGCCCAATTTGAGAAACTCTTTCTCGAACAATTTGGTGATGATAAAACACCAGAAGATCTGGTCATTGACCTATCCACCATGAAAATGGAAAGTAATGAAAGAAATAAAGACTTCAATCAATGGTTCTTGACCCTAAAAAATAAAATCCCTGTTGAGTCCATGCTAGCCGAAAACCTGATTGTGGCTTATTATGCAAAATCCATTCCTGTTCTTATAGCTATGTGGGTCAAACGATCTCACAAGACGACTCTGCAGGAAGTATTCAGTGAATCTATCCTAGTTGAGAAAGATATGTATAGCATCAAGGTAAACCCATATGCTGAGATTGATCAACTCACCACATCTCGTAAGAAACCTGAACTTCTAAAATTCCTACTCCTAAAAATTCCCAAGGAGCATTAGACATGGAAAACCTTCAAAAGGTATTGCAACAAGTTTCCAATGAAGTAATTGATCTCAGGAGGAATGTAAATGAAGGTTCCTGAAATCGAGGGTTCTTCAGGAATCCTTATAGAAGGCCTTATCAGTCACCACATAATCAGAATATGCCTCCATATGAGGGAATGAATATTGAGGACTTGGATTCTATCCTTAAGGCTATATTAAATGGTCCCCAACCCCCTTCAAATGAGGGTGAAACTAACTTTGTCAACAATCAACAACATCATGACCAACTGCCTAAAAGCTAGGATCATCAAGATACCCATGCCATCAATTGTTTCTCATAATTATCAGAGAACTTTGAAGAGGATCAATTTGAAATAGTCTATGCTATTCAACATTCCTACAACACTCATGGGAAAGGACAAGTACCTCAAGATTCCCTATCCACCTCTAATAAAAACATGAATTATCCTACAAATGCAAGGGTCGCTTCACCAAAATAAAATGTCATGCACTACTACAAAAGATAGCTTTAGAGGTGGTCATTTTCCGCCTCCAAAAGTTGAATGGGAAAGGGTTTTAGCATTAGTGGTGGTTTTGCAACCCCCCCCTAAAGGCACTACTGCTAAAAGTCAAGCCTTTCAATGATAGTTTTTGAAGAAATATAAACCACCCCAAAAGTGTCTTTGAGGGATGGTTCTAAACCTCCCCCCACAAATGAATTTTGGTGACGGTTTGGAACCACCCCTAAAAGTGACTTTTTGGGGGCGGTTGTGAACCACCCCTAAAATTCACTTTTGGGGGGAATTTTATATCTCTTCAAAAACTACTGCTAAAAGGATTGACTTTTAGCAGCGGTGCACTTAGGGGGGAACCACCCTCGAAAATTGACTTTTAGGTGTGGCTTAGAACCCCCTACGTAGAAATCTACAGGGGCGGTTTATATCTCTTAAAAAATCGGTACTAAAAGGATTGACTTTTGGGGAAAGTTTAGAACCCCCCCTCATAGTAACCTATGAGGGAAGTTCAGAACTCTCCTCATAACATATTTTGAGGCCAGTTAGAAACTCCCCTCATAGAAGCTTATGAGGGCGATTTAGAAACCCCCTCATAGCAACTTATGAGGGAATTGTAGAAATTCCCTTGTAGCAACCTATGAGGGTGGTTTAGAACCCCCATCGTAGCAACTTATGAGGGAGGTTTAGGAAACCCCCCTCATAGCAACGTACCAAGGCAGTGTAGAACCCCCCTTATAGAAACCTATGAGGGAAGTTTAGAACCCCCCTCATAGATACTTATGAGAAAGATTGAGAACCCCCCTTGTATCATCCTATGATGACTCTTTAGAATGCCCCTCATAACAACTTGTGGAGTCAGTTTAGAACCCCCCCCATAGCAAGTTTTGGAGTCGGTGTGGAAGACCCAATCAAAATATACATGGATGGTTTGAAACCCACCTCGTAGGAACTTACGAGGGCAAGTTGAAACCCCTCTCATATAAACCTATGTGGGTGGTTTAGAACCCCCCTCATAGATATTACCCTGTGGGAAAATATGGCAAATGGTACACGAGATGGACCACACTGCATCAAGAGAGGGACCAAATAGTGTGAGAGTTCACAAATACCTTCCATAACTTGAACACAAAGATGGGTATCAAAGACTCCGAGTGGCATCTGGTTATAAACTACCATGGGGGGATAGATAGGTACATCTAAGCCAAAATGGATTTTCTAGACATCTCATCATTAAGATCTTCTTATCAATATGTTTTCAAGATCGAGAAAAAATTCAAGCTGAAGAACAAGTGGGAGTTTGGGCCTGTGAATCCACCATAGAAGAAAGGAAAGGGTAACCCTAGATCATAGAAAAATGACAAAGTAAGGACAACCTACCCCTGGACAACTAGTCCAAGCCATAAGAAAAGAAGGGGAATGAGAAAACAAAGGACACTAGAAAATGGTGTGAGTTCCATAAGAACCATTGGCACAACACAGATGAATGTCACTCAAAGCAGTCATTGGTGGCCAAGATCAAATATTCAGAGTCAAATCTCGATTCTAACTTTGATTAATAAAATAGCACTGTCTTCGCAGACAGGGGAAAGCAGATCATTGCTACAGAACCCAACATCACCATTTCTACCACAAAGCTCTAGCTCGATGATCCAGAGGATCCATAGGAAGGTGAAAACGTATTCCACTTATAGATGTGGGTAAAGGAAACTCAAATAAATTTCATTGTTGAGTGTGGAATCCAAAAGAATATTATTTCGATAGAGGTCATCAAACATTTGAAGTTTCCAACAACACCACACCCACAACCTTACAACACTGGGTAGCTCAGCTAGGGAAGGGACATCCATGTTAGTCAACAATGCCACCTACCTTGCAACACCAATCCCTTCAAAGATGAGGTAATGTGTGGTGTTTCCCCACTCGAAGTTTGTGATGTTCTTTTAGGACAAACATATATGTGGAAGCATCATGATGTTTATGAATCTAGACCTCTTAATGTTATTATTACTTTGGGAAAAAAACTCTATAGGATACCAAAGGAATTTCACACTACTACGATGTCTCTCATCATAGCTAAGAAGTGAAGGAAGGTAATATCCCATAGTACCTGTTAAATTGCTCAACTGTCTGCTCCTATGTGTGGCTAACTGCTCTATTCCTCAATCCTTCTTATGATGTTATAAAATGTAGTGTATTTCCCTTTCATGCTCTAAACAGTTACCTTGGTATGAGGATGCGTGCTTGTATTATGATTGTTGGCTTGTCCTGTCTCCCCTTTCTTTTTCATTTGTGGAATTTCAATTATCCCAATTTTGAGTGGTCAAATTCAATGACGGTCTCCATGCATATGAAATGACTTTTTATGTATGTATCTTGACATATTTGCTATCATGGATTAACAAACTCCACCCTTTATGATACTTTGGTTTGAATCTTCGGATCATCCCCTTCTTTGCATCATGATTAAATTTGGTGGTGACTTTGAGTATATAATCATCACTTCATACTTCATTCTTTATCATTGCATCCTTTATACAATCCACTATATCATATAATGTGCCTCCCCAACTTTAGGTTTGATGTCCACATTAAATCAAGATGGTAAGTAACTTTAGCTAGGATTTCTTATGAGATTAGAAAGTGAATTACTTAGTTGAGAAACTCGTACCTCAGTAATAACTTACTTTTGTAGAGTTGTTTGCAGAGTACGTGCTTGGGAATGTTGTTGTATAGCTTTCATGTACCAAATTTGTAATTGGGTCACAATGGCCTAATCACATTAGCCATATTCATTAGAGTTTGTAAAATTGATGTTAAGGGTCAAATAATTGCCAAGGAGGAAAATTACTAGTTTCCTAGGTTTGGGGTGGAAGCTTTGGGATTTGGAATAAGGGGGATAATAAATGATGTTTAGACATTAGAAGGGTTCAAGTATTTAATAAATAGAGTGAATAAAGAAATTGAAGAGAAATCCTAGGTGACAAATGGTTTTGGAGACATATGGAGGATGTGGGACCCACACTAGCTTGATTTTTCATAATACATGGTCTCACTCTTTTGCAAATTCGAATTAATGGGAATGTGAACACTCTTGGGTGAGTTGGTAAGTCATAACACATGTCATTGAGAATCTTAGGTCGAATTGGGAAGGATTGGTAACCTCCATGGAAGATAAAGAGTCAAAGTGGAAGTTTGTGGACACTTGGGCTAGATTCCCTAGCCCCTATGACACCAATGATGGAGCATCTATGACAACTATGACAAATTGCAGACCTGACCTCTGACATCTGACCACTATGACATGTCAGCCCCAAAAATAGGCTCAAAGAAGGCAAATTTGGGAGTTGGAGAAGCCAAAGAGACTCAAAATCGAATTTGGGAGAAGATGGAAGGTTGGAACTAGGAGACAAGTGGCAAATGTGGAATATTTACTAAATGGAAATCTATTGAATATATTGAGAGGATTTAGACCCTTAGAAGGATAATTTTGGTTATAAAATGTAGAAATGAAGTATGAGAATAGCTTTTGATCATTTGTAGAATTTGCAATTGCAATTGTGAAGAGGGAGAGCTAGTGGATGACTAGTTTCTTGCCTTAGCCAATTTCGAGGGTGAAAGATTCCCATCCAAGTTGGCAATTGGAAAGGCCATTCAGAACTTTCATTTGGAGCTTTAATGGAGTCTTTATTTTCAGGTTTAAGCTACAGGGCAGCTCATGGTTTCTTCTATTGCAGCTCGCTCCTTCAACCATTTCCAGTTTTGAGGGCATATTCTTGATCCTTGAGGGAGGGCGTTTTTGGTGAGCTATTGTACTCTTTGGGGGAGCTTATAATGCCCCATTTCTTTTGTAATATGAATTAAATACTCTTTTCTTCATCTCCAAAAAGTTTCAGGTCGAAATTCCAAGTAGAAATGTATATATCTCATTTTTAATGGAAGAACAATGCCATTTCCCCACTACCTTGTTGTGAGCCAATGTATTGATGATGATTTCGAATGAATGGATGATTATCTAATATATTTGTGATAAATATACTGACATGGATTCTTATACAAGTTTCATGTACTGTACTTGAGCATTTGAAGCATTTTTACTCAGTTTAATTGCATTGGGAGAAGAAATAGTGCCATTTCCCCAAGGGTCGAATTGGGGATTTTTGCAGTTGAATGGGAGAGGGTGAGAACAGTTGTAATAAACCATTAATGGTGCATATGAGACCTTAATAACATACTTAACACATTACTTACCTCTGTTCATAAATTTGAGTGGGTTTGGAGGCATTTGGGAAGCCATTTTCAGTACTTACCTTAGGGGGATTTGAACCCCAAATTACTCGTAAAATTGCATACTTGGTCCAGAATTTTAAGAGAGTTTTCAGAGGTCTTTTGGTGGACATATGTTATCCCTGAACATCATATTCAATTCCTAATATCATTCATAAACCTTCCTTGAATATTTGAAGGCATTTGGAGTCAATTTGAGACCTAGAGACCAATACTAGTCAAAGGGAAATCACTAGTAAAGTTACCTACATTGACCAGAAATGAAAGAGTATTTGCAGAAGTGTTTTAAAGGTACAAAGGCATCCCTGAAACACATATTTATGTTCTAATATCATTCATATACCTCTTCAGAAGATTTGGGATCATTTGGGGCAAATTTGGGACATAGAGATCAAAACTAGTCAAAGGTCGAACCAAGGAAAAAAGTGGAAAATTTCAATTTTAATAAAATTCCTAATAAGGGACATTACAATAGATTTTGAGAGATTGATGTAGAATCTCTGCATATTGTAGAATTCTGTAGTTGGCACTTCTGTGGTTTATTTCTTTAGTACCTGCAAGAAAGATGTTTATCATTTGATTTTTTTTATTATGATTATTTATATATATATATAGAATTTCCTTTTTGAAGGTTTTCAGTCTTTCAGTCTATCCTAGGGATTTCAAAAGAATTTTTCACCTGAGAATTTTTTCTCTTTTTTTTTATGTATACAACATGATGAATAAGTTAGGGAAGGGAATTGTTTCCATAGTATTACATGTACTGCTATTTTTTTAGGGTTTCCGTCAACTTCGCCTTGTTGAGAGGTTTCTTGTACATCTTTAGTCTGTAACCATTCACTAGCAGCGGTATTTGATCCTCATCTATAATGGAGATTCTAACAGATCCATTGTCATAGATTATGTCAACTTGGTAGGGCCCTAACCATATGGTTGTCAAATGGCTTTTAAAATATTTGAAACTTGAATCATAAAGCAGGGACTAGTCTCCCTCTTTGAAGTCCTTGGTCTTTATAAATTTATCATGCCACAATTTTATGTGCTATTGGATTATTTTTGTGTGTTGTAAGGCTTGTTGTCTGATTTCATTTAGTTTATTAAGTTGAAGTAGCCTCTCGTTCAGTGCTGTAGACAAGTCCATGTTAAGTTCTAATATTGTTCTTAATGTTTTAAGCTTGAACTCAATTGGAAACATTATTGCTTTTCCATAGACTAGCTCATTTGGTGTCAGACCTGTAGTAGTTCTAGGTGGTGTTATACACCCAAGATGCTTCATGAAGTCTATTTTCCCAGTCCTTTCTATGAATTTGCACTGTTTTGGTGAGGATTTTTTCTATTTCTCTATTAGTAAATTCTGCCTGGCCATTGGCCTAAGGATGATAGGCTGCTGACTGTATTTGTTTGACCTTGTTGATCCTCGATATTTCTTTTATCAAGTTTGATGCAAACTGTGTCCCTCTATTAGTAACAAGTTCCCCTGGTGCTCCAAATCTAGTGAAAATTTATTCAGTTAAAAACGATGCTACTGAGTCTTCATTGGAAAATCTTAATGCTTTCAATTCTACCCATTTTTTCAAGTAGTCAATGCAGAACATAATGTAATGCTTCATGTTTGATGGTGGATCAATGGGTCAAAAAAATTCCATTCGTCGTTTCTCAAAATTTTCTAATGTTATTTGGGGATCGAGTAGGATTTCATCTCTTTGAGTTGGTTTTACCATCCTTTGACAGTCATCACATATAAAAACATAAATTGTTGTATATTGGTGCAAGGTTGGCCAATAATACCTTGTTTATAAAACCTTATATGTTGTTCTCTTTGCTTCGTAGTGGCCCCCACATGGTTCATCATGATAGGCATGAAGAATGTCATGGACTTCGTCTTATCAAATGCATCTTCTCGGGATGTGGTCTGGTCCCCTTCTAAAAAGTTATCCTTGGATCCATAAAAATGGAACACTCTTTCTTATTATTTTGCATCTCTGTTAGTAACATGTTATACAACTGGACGAGAACCCACGTTTTTTTGGGGGTCAATTTTAGTAGCTGTTTTTAACTTCATTTCAAAAAGTGTGTATATTGGTAGCACCACTTTTCATTTTGAGCCATATTTTTGTGATTTTGAAACTTCTTGGTCATAAGAAAACTATAACTTTTATTTACAAGGTTGTTTTTGTTGATGTATATGTAACTTCGGAATGTATTTCATATATGTATGTTGTATGTACTCCTATAGAGATGGTATTATTCCTCTATACGGAAGTGTCGTCATTTATATTGTAAATGTCGTAACTTATACTTGATGGGTTATTAGACCACCTTGTTGTGGTCGGCCCTATATAAGTCATGTGGGTCGAAGGGTTATTAGACCACCCTATTGGGGGTCGGCCATGTGGGTCGAAGGGTTATTAGACCACCCTATTGGGGGTCGGCCCAGTCAGTATTATGTTATGTGGTTAAGTTCGAGCCTACATGATTTATGTAAAAGGCAAGTCAAGTCAAGTATAAATAGAGTGCGGGAGGCACTCTATTTCATCACTCACTTCTCACTCATGCACTCAAGGAGGAGTGGCGCTCTTATGGAGGAGGAGGATCTGCTGCTAGGATATGTCTATCTCTTATGTTTGGGTTGTATCATTGCTCTATCTATCTATGAGGAAGTTATTGGGGTTTTTCACCTTTATGGTTTTCCCCAAGTAAATCTTTGTGTCTCTTGTGTTCTTGCATTATTGTCTCCATGATTGATATGCTGTAGATATGCTGTACATGTTGTTCTCTCAGTTAAGATCCTAGATCAGATTGAAGTAAATTCTGAACATTTAACAGCTTTTTCAAAGTTTACAAAAAAAATACATTTAGTAGCTAGTTATATTGAAAAAATACACACATTTTTTAATTTTTAAATATTTAGAAGCTAGTTAGAACGAAAAGTATATGCATTTTCAAATTTTTTTCATTAAACTTGTATCTTAAAGAAGTCATTTCTTGGGCAAATTTTATTAAAAAAAAAATCAAGACATTTTAAACAATTTTTAATGCATTTTCAACTATTTTAATTATATAACTTAAGTTTTGAAAATTTATTTAAAAAAAAACAACTCTCTAAAAAAAATAATAATAATAATTAAAAAAGAAACTTAAAAATGAAATAATAAAAAAAATTATAATAAAAATTGAAAAAAAAAAACGATTAGAACAAAATGTTAAAACCAAAATTTTAAAAAATAATAAAATTTTAAAATGTCTTTTTAAAGAACAAAAAATAATAGCAAATTAAATTTTAAAATTAAAATTTTGAATTAAAAAAAAAACAAAAAACAAACAATACAAAATTAAAAACTTAAAAACTTAAAACTAAAATTTAAAAAAATAAAAAAAACTAAACTTAAAACTAAAATTTAAAAAAATAAAAAAAATAAACTTAAAACTAAAATTTAAAAAAATAAAAAAACTAAATTTAAAAACTAGATAAAAAAAAATTATAAAAATAAAAAAAAATTATAAAATAATTTATTGAAAACTAAGCCCTTTTCCATCCCCTTCCTCCCTCCGCCCCTCCCCTCCGCCACCCCTCCCTCCGCCACCTCCACCCCCTCTCCCCTTTTCCAACCCCTTCCTCCCTCCCCCACCTCCCCTCCGATAACCCCCTTCCTTCCTCCCCCGCCTCCTCTCCCATCCCTTGTCTTGTCCCCTTTCACCTCCTCTCGTCCCTCTCCCACCTCCTTTCCCATCCCCTACCCCATCCCCCTTCCCTCTCCTCCCCTTCCCCACTCCCATCCTCCGTCTCCCCCCCCTCCCCCTTCCCCCTCCCCAGTCCCCGCCCCGCGCTCGCTGCCCACAACGTCCCGTTATGGTCGACCGCGATTCTGATAATCGTGCCGCTCATTTGCGGCGGCGTGATTATCAGAATCACGGCTGGCTGTAATGGGGCATTGTGGGAAAGGAGGGGGGAGGGGGGAGATGGAGTAAGGTAGTGGGGAGGGGGAGGGAAGGGAAGGGGGACGGGGTAGGGGAGGGGAGAGGAGGCGAGGGAGGAAGGAGAGGAGGTGAAGGGGGATGGGGCAGGGGAGGGGAGAGGGGGTGGGGAAGGGAGGAAGGGGTTGGCGAAGGCGAGAGGGGGTGGAGGGAGGGGTGGCGGAGATATTTAATATGTTTTGTTTATGTTTTTTATAAAATTCAATTTTTTTATTATTGTTTTTAATTTATTTTTTATTCAAACTTTGTATATAGTTTTAAAATTTTTATTTTAAATGAAATTTTTAATATAAATTTCAAATTTGTTTTTTTACATTGAAATGTTTTATAATTTTTTTTGTTTTTGTTTTAAAATTGAAGTTTTTTATATATTTTTAAATTTTTTTTGTTTGTTTTTTAAGTTTTATATTTTGTATTTTTGGCTTTTTAATTAAATTTTCTTTAAAAAAATTTTAATATATTTTTTTAGTTTGAGATATTTTTAATTTGTTTTCCTAAATTGAGATATATATATAGAGAGAGAGAGAGAGAGATTTGTTGAAAGTGTTTTTATTTTTTAAAATGTTTATTTTTTTTAGTTTGTATTTTTTTTTAAATTCTGAAATTTTTATTTCATTTTTGAATTTGTATTTCATTTAATTTTTATTTCACTTTTGAAGACGACGAAAAAATGAAATGAAATTTTTACTTCATTTTTGAGTTTTTGTAATATTTTTTGCATTTTTTAATTTTTAGGTGTTCTAGATGCAAAAATATGAATTTTTATGGCTACATTTCTATTTTTTGTCTTACAATATATTGTGTTTCCTCCCTTGTTCGCCAAAATATCATAATTTCTATGCTTTATGGTTTAATGTATGGTTTAATTATGAATAATTTCATAAATTCGTTTATTTTATATAGCAAGAGAGGTGGAATAATTTCTTGAATATTTTGTGTTTAACTAGGTGCTAGTTTTATATAGTGTTACTAAAGGAATTAATAAATACAATTTTAAATTATGATAAAATGATTTAATAATGCCATTTTTTGAAAACGTGTGCCACTGGTAGCATTAGTTTTCAATTTAGGGCTTGACATTGAGGTTTTTGAAAATGACAATAAGGATTATTTTGGTCCATGTCTATATTTTTAACCAAAAAAAAGTGGTGCTACCGATAGCACCACTTTTTGATTTGGGGTGGTTTTTTGGTGTTTTTTATGCAAAAATATGGGTTTTTATGGCTAAAGTTCTCGTTTTGAGTAAATAGTTCTCGTCAAGTTGTATAACGTGTTTCGTAGGAGAAGTGTTGAGGGAATCTCCCAGTAGCCAAGTAATTTGCAATGTTAGCAAACCATGGAGTGTGTGTAGAGATGAAAAACAGGTTGTCATCTAGAAATTTATTATCTATTAGCTCCTTATCTTCAACATGAGTTAGTCTAGATAAGAAATATGCTACAACGTTATGTTTCCCTGATTTATCTGCAATGGTTATATCAAATTGTTGTAGTACAATAAAATCCATTTGATTACTCTACGATTGACATCTGATTTATTCATTAAATATTTGATTATTGAGTGGTCAATATGGATGAATAACTGATATCCAATGATGTAGTGCATAAACTTGTTGATGGATTAGATGACATCAAGTTTTTTTTTTGTGATAGTGTAATTGAGCTCTAGTTCTGCAAGGTTCTTACTGATGTAGTAAATGGAATATGGAACCTTATTCTCTTCTTGGCCAAGGAATGCATCAATTGCTCTATCTGAAGCATCAGAATGTATGTGGAAAGAGATCTCCCAATTTGGTCCTTGTAAGATAGGTGCTTCTGTGATCTTCTACTTGATATGTTCAAATTCTTGGTGGAAACTATCATTCCACTGGATTTATGCATCTTTGGTCATCAAAAGAAAACATCACTGCAACTATTTTACTATAACCCTATATGAATCTTCTATAATATCTAGACTTCCCTATGAAGCTTCTAACATCTCTTAGTTTTTGTGTAGGAGGTAGGTTGATTATTACTTGAATTTTTGCAGGGTCTAATGTAATTCCTCTTTCAAAGACATAATGTGTTAAAACTACTCCTTCATCCATCATTAACTGACATTTTTCATGGCTCAAGCAAAGGTTTATTTCAATACATCTTTTAAGAACATTCTCTAAGTTGGTGAGAGCCTTGTCAAATTCATTCCCATAACGAGTAAAATCATCCATATATATTTCCATACGGTCATGGATGAAATCAGTGAAAATACTAAAGACTGCTCTTTGGAAGGTAGCGGGGGCATTATAAAGTCCAAAAGGAAGGAATCTATAGGCAAAATTTCCCCATGGAAAGGTGAAGTTAGTCTTATCTTGGTCTGTTGCATGAATTTGGATCTGATTATACCCATTGAATCCATCTAAGAAGGATAAAATTTCCTTCCCTACTAGGGTATCTAGCACCTGGTCGATGAATGGTAAGGGGAAGTGATCTTTCATTGTAGCTTTATTCAATTCTCTATAGTTTATGCAAACCCTCCATTTGCTTCCTTTATTTGGAATAGTAACTAGTGGTGATACCCATTCGTTGTCTAAAATTGGTTATATGAATCCATCATCAAGGAGTTTCTGTAATTATGTTTTGATAGTGTCTCTTAAGGTTGGGTTCATTCCAGGTTGTGGCTTCCTAACAGAGACTGATACCTCTTTGATATATATGTGGTGTTGCAAAATGGTTGGAATAACTCCTTTCATGTCAGGGTAGCTTCATGCAAAGGATGCTTGGTATTTTCTAAGGAGGTGGATCACTTTTTGCTCTTGTTCAGGTGGTAACCGGTCACCAATTTTCAATGTTCTATTAGGAGAAATTTCTACTTTTTTGGTGTTTGTTCTTGTTTCCTCCATGACACAGATTTTCTACCATATGTGTTGTTCCATCCCAAGTATTTCCAACTCATCGACTGGTAAATGATCTGCAATGGAAACTGGGTTATCATAAATATTTTGGATAAAAATGGAAATGACTGTGTCCTCCTATGGTTATCAAAGTGCTAGGGAAATATCTATGGTCAAATATGATGGATAGGTTGATCATAATCATTTTTCCCGTATTTCCACCAAGGTTCCCTGATATCTAAATGAGGTCCAGAAGGAGGGTATAGGGTTAACGCATTTGTTTGTAATCCATTCGTGATGGTCATATCTCCCTTCCTACATGCTATGTGTGCATCAGTTGTTGCAAGCCATGGACTCCCAAGGACGAGAGGATATCCGATGAGTTTAGCTTTAGTGTGGATGACAATGAAATCAGCAGGGCACTGCCAAGAGTCTATGGTAACCATAATGTATTCAAATATGCGATCTGGACATACTGTAGAAGTATTTACAAGTTGTGGAGTTGTAGTCATCTGTCTTAGAATATTTTGAATGTCAATTTTCATCATGGTATCTTGCATCATTACATTTATTGCTACTCCTAGGTCAATAAGGGTGTTTGAGATCGGACTTCTTGTTATGTGTACATCTACTATTGGACACCCTGGGTCAGCATATTTCAGGTTAATGACCCTTCCCATCATTAGTTTTTCCAGTTGTCCTACCACATTGATGGTAATAGGGTCCTTCCTCTTTCTATTTGGCCTCTTTATACAAGTATCCTTGATGTATTGATTATAGATAGGAATTTCCTTAGTAGCTTGTAGGAGTAGTATCATGACACGTAAATTTATGAGTTCTTCTAAAATAGGATTTTCAGTTCTTTGGGATTTTTTGGACTGTAGTCTTCGCGGAAAAGGTGAACAGGACATGGTGGATCCCCTGCATGATGTTCCTCCTGTACATGTTTTTCTTGTGGTGTATGATGTGCTGTGGGAGAAAGAGGTGGATTCGTTTTTGGATCCTTTGTTGGGCGCGTTATAGTATTTCTAGAACGTAGATTCAATTGATTGATTTCTATGGTATCCAAAGAGTATGTTGGGTATTTATTTTCCTCATTAGTACACATAGGTTGAACTTGTCTATTGTTAGGATTTGGGGCTCGACGAGCTGGTGGAGGTGGTCTTGGTGCTGAAGGGTTAAGATTTTGAACTTGTGGTTGATTAGTGTTGGTCATTGGTTGTTGGTTTGGTCTCCATCTGGTGGAAGGAGAGTTCTGTCCATATATAGGAGGTACTATTTGAGGATTCTACCATTGACATTGCACAGTTGATGCCCAATTAGGCGTAGGATAAGGTTGTTGTTTGTAGGGGTTCATCAAAGGTTGATACCCATAGGTTTTCTAAAATGGTCGTTGATTATATTCGTGTTGGTAAGGAGGTTGAGCATATGGTTGATATGGTTGTTACCTTTGGAAGTTTTGGTATTGAGTTTGACCATAAGGGCATAGAAATGTTTCATGTAATCTCGGTCTTCTAAGATTTATGTAATAGAGAGGTTCTGAAGTTTCTTGTGATTCATAGAGATTAGATTTCAGATATCATAGGTAAGGAAAATTATCCATAGGATTTTTATCAACACAAATTGCACAACATTAATCTTTAACGGCACTAACTTGCATTAGGTTTAGTGGACACTCTTTCTTTTTGTGTTTCTTCCCGTAGTCAGGGGAGAAAATGGATGTCTTTATCTGAATCTTCCCTTTTTAACTTATCTTTCATAGAATCCATTTGTAATTCCATAGAGGGTGAAATATTTGATTTCATGTCATCTAGGATATTCCTCAAGTCTCACTAATTGGTGATGTTGGAGAGATTCGTCATCTAAAGTGCAGGAGTGAGCTATTTTATAAATGAGTTGAAACTGTTCCTCATAGTCTTCCAATGACTTGTTTGGTCCTTGTACCATTCTAAAATAATCATCCATTGTTTCTCTTGCTTTACAATAATCCCTATATTTCTCAATGAAGGTGACTTTGATTTCTCCCAGGTGAAAATAATGTTTGGTTCTAAACTCATGAACCACCTGAGCCTAGAGTCTTTTAAAGTTGAGGGAACTAGTTTTAGTTTTTGTGCATCCATGGTGTAATCATAGGTCCAAAATACCACCTCAAATTCAAATAGGAAGGTATCAGGGTATTCTAAGGATAGTCCATGGAAATTGGGGCAAGGAAGTAGGGTTAAAAAATTTCATTCTGGCCTCATTATCATGAGCTCCTCCAATGGGAAAATCATAGATAGGAAGTTGTTCTACATTTTCCTCATTGGCAGTAGAGTGCTCCCCATATGCCATCGCGTCAGATTATTCATGGTCTGATGAGTCTGCCGAATCGTATGTTGACCCGAATAGACCTTTCCTTCATCTTGGGATATGTTGGTGGTTTGATGGATTAGATCCTTCAGGAGGATTGTCCTCTTCCGTTATGCTATGGATTGAAATCAGATTGGGTTGAGGATATGTGTTCGATACGAATTGTCCAAAATCATCTCTAGAATCAGAAATTCATGCTAATTTGGAACTAAGAATGTTCTTGTTAACCCTTTTTTTATGTGTTTTGTTTTTTTTTTCTTTTTTTATATATAATTTTTTTGAATTTTATGAGGGATTTTGTAGTATTATTTAGGATTTTCTTTGTTTATAAACGGGTAGGATTACTTACTTGAAATAACACGTATTCTTCTTGCTTGCTTGTTCTTCCCGACTGTAACTTGTGTATCACTTATGCAAAAATCAAGAACAACTAGTTAATATTGTCAATTTCCATGTGGTTTGGCATGCCTCCTTGACAACGGTGCCAAAAGGTGATGGGAATAATCAATCATCAATCAATACTGTATCTTGTTGGGACAAGATTCCAGTAAGGGTGTTGTGTCTAAACCTTTTCTTTAATCATCAACCTAGGGGTTCATACAAACTTTTGAGGGATCTAAGGACAATTTTGGGTGCTCCAAGTCATAATAGAAAGAATTTGAGAAACTAAAGAAACGCTTATGTTCAACACTTGTCCTTACCTTACTAGATCTACAATATCCATTTGAAATTGAGACAGGTGCTTCAAACTATGCTATTGGCATAGTCATCACTTAACATGGCTATCCAATGTCATATCACAGTGAGACACTCTTAGATGTAGTACACAAATACCCCACCTAATACAAGTAAATGTATTCCATTATCCAACATTTCTGTTAATGGAAGCATTACATTCTCAACAAAGAGACGACCAACAAAACTGATCATAGGCCCCTACTGTTCATGCAAAAACAAGGGAAATCATAGAATGATCGCCGCCAAAAATGGTCCATGTACTTAGAATGTCAAGACTACCTTCAACAAATCATGGTACTTATTGTGTCTTTATGGTCATGGATTTATTCTCTAAGACGGTCATTCTAATAGCTTGTAAGAAGAGAATCACCAATGAATCCACTGCTAAACTCTTCTTCAAACATGTTTGGGTTCATTTTGAGCTACCATAGACTATTATTCAAATCGGCATAGCATAATATTAAGTACATTTTGGTCTAGCCTATGATCACTAATGGACACCAAACTCACCCAATCAACTACCTTCCAACCCTAAACTGATGTATAGACAAAGGTGGTCAATAAGATGAATGTGCATATTCTAAGGATGTACAATTCTAACCATTTCACATGGGATTATCTTCCATATATTCAAAATAGCTATAACATATGCCTTCACATATCTAGTAGACATATCCCTTTCTAGGTGTGCTTGGGATTCCAACCATTGGCCCCAATTGATGTAGCTCTTCCCATTTCCTCAACACAAGATAAATCTTCCCATGCCCGCACCGAGGCAAAAAATTCCAATTGATTCATTGAAAAGATTTAGCACATCCATCAACGAGTCCATGAAATTATGGAAAAATCCAATTCCATGTACAAGCAATGACATGGACAACATCGAGTTCAACAAAAAAATAAGTGGGTGATAAGGTTTGGTTGCATTTGCAAAAAGAGAGGCTCATGGGATCCCATTGCAAGCTTCATCCACTTCGATATGGGAATAAACCATCACCAAGGAAGTTGATGATAATGCATTTGAATTAATCATTCCTCCCTTTATTTTTCTGCACCTGGTATTTAACGTGGAGCTCCTTTTCCCATATTTTCCATCGTTGTTCAACACATCAAAGGTGGCAGAGAATTTGGCCCCATAAGAAATCAAACCTGACTATTTGTAGCAGTTTGTAGTTGATCAGATCATGGATACACTGGTGAATAACACTTTCCAATAGTGTGTTCATCTCTATTGGGTCATCAAAGTTGAGCATTTTGTTCACCAAGGAAAGTGGCTCACCAGGAGTCAAATTCAACAGAAGTTTCCCCATCTGATGCAAGAACTTCACGCAATGGAGACCATTGATTCCTAAGGGGGGAGGACTCATCCACTTGGATATCACTAGACACCCACCTATTACTCTAGCTAAATTTGTTTTTTCCAGTTTGGTAGTTTTTCTAGTGCACAATTTTTCGGTTTGGCAGTTTTTCTAGTATGACAGTTTTTTATGTATTTTTGTGTCCAAAACTTATGGGGCCATTTTGAGGCCCGAAGCAATTTTTTTGGGCGATTCCATAGTCTATTAATTACCAAAGGTAGGATTGGATGGGAGAAATGTGTACTTCTCAGCTAGACCTTTTCAATGTGCTATTGAACACTCTAAACAGAGATAGCATGCAAAAGTCATGCCCGATGAAGTTGACACCTGAACTAACCACAAACATTTTTACAGTTCATCTCATAGGGTTAGGATTTTGATGTTTAGGGTTTTTACCTCATTTTTATGATAAAAACTCCCTTCAACCTCCTTTTGTAATCAACTTGTCATGAATGAGCATAACTGCCACATCTCTTCTCAGATATATAGCTACCACCATTCTAACTGCTTTTATGTTACAGTCTGTTTTGTTTTCATTCATTTAATAGAATATGAGTTTTCTCTATCATTACATTCCTTGCAATATATCTGTGTACATGGTTCTATATATTCTCTTTTGTTTAGTTCTCACATAAATCTGGATCACTGGTTAAGCAAACATATTCTGCTTGTAAAGAAAAAAGACTTAACTAACTAAGAAACAACACTTGGGAGTAAAGAAATCATCTTTTTTCATTTCAATACTCATCTCAACAATGGAAACTACAGTGCTAATTGACAAAGCTAAGAGAAAACAAGTATCCCAAATAAATAAACCATACATTAATTAATATGTTAAGCCCTAAATGTTGGCACACCACCCCGTATAAAGTGGTGCATAACCCCCTATATTTTGGTGCATTACATATTATTGATGTCGTCTTGGGTTTATTAGTGGGCCTATTAGTTATTATTGTACACCTCTGTGTCCTATATATAGGAAGGAGATCTTTTTATTTTAGTCATCATATTGGGTCTTGTCCTGTATTGTCTATTCATCACATTGTGTAAGGAGGTTTCCCCCTAAAAGAGGTTGGATATTCATATTCATTCTTCACTATTAAGTTATGGATTACTCTTTTATGTTCTTTTGATGCTATTTTAGGGAATTGGTTGCATAACATTTGGTATTAGAGCTCTTTCCTCGGGACTGATTTCTTCAAAACGAGTGATCTTGGCATTTTCACTATAATTTTTTTTTCTAAAAGGATTCGGAAAGTGACATTAAAAAACCATATATGGAAAAGGAAGTGCTATCTGTGGTCCAATTTTCAGATCCTGATACATTACAGGTTCAGATATATTCTCCTTGGAATCTAGGGTTTTTTACTAGTCCAAAACCTAGTCTAAAACAAGTGTTTTGGGAAAAGCTGTTATATATGGGGCATAAGAGATACAAATTGAGTGATACTAGTTGCATAATAAAGAGGACAAACCATAGAATCCATGGTAGAATTTTCAGACTTGGATCCAAAATATTGGAAACATGGAAATCCGTAAAAAAATGATATTCTGAAACGACCCAAAATAAAAAGTGTTGGGATATTTACGATATCTTTTTAGTGGCTCCTTAGAATTAGGTCATACCTATGGCATTGAATAAAGGATATATAGGGATACTATAGGAATAATTTTCAGACTCAGAGGATCCGAAATTGCATATTTATATAAGTTGCAAGGTCGTCTAGACAATTAATCTCAAAATCAGGCTTTTACAAGGTGTGTATTTTTTAATTTGAATAAATTTTGATTCATAGATCTACTTGGGGGGATTCAAAAGGTGTGGTGAAGAATATATATCGTAAATTTGTTATAAATTCCTACTAAAAAGGGAACCTCTACACCAAATAAAACTTTAGACAATTCTACATGGACTTATGATGAAGATGAAGAAATTCTCAAGGACATATCTGATTTACAAGAGAAGATAGTCACAAAAGATGCACTAGCATCAATCCTAGGAAAAACAAAGGATGAAATGGAAGTGAAAATGGATGATTTAAAAAAGTACATAGATGATTTTAAAGGTTTGAAAGGGGACATGCAAGATTTGAAAGAAAGGTTGACAAAGTTACTACAAGAAGGGATTCCTAGAAGTGACAAGATCTCCCATGAAATTCATGATGAAAAAAAAGGAACATACATCATGAATTTAGGGACTCTAACTTGGGGTCAAAAACCAACTACATCCCAAATATAAATATGAGGAATTTTTATGGCACAGATTCAGTAACATGGATAATACAAATGGAGCAGTTCTTTGAGCTACATGAGGTGCAATCCACACAAAAGGTACGCATTGCATCTTTATATTTGGAACCTAATCAGTTTGTGTGGTATATATGGCTTTGCTTGTGTAAATTACTTATCACTTGGGAAATTTTTATGGAGGAATTGATAGCACATTATGAGGACACAACGATAAATACCTTCTTTAGGCAACTGATAAATCTCAAACACAAGGGTTCAGTTGAGGAGCACATTGATAACTTCCAAGGATTGAATATCAGGATCACAAATATTCCAGAGGAGCATTTGAATGATGTATTCATAGGAAATTTAAAGGATAACATCCAACATGAGGATTTCCTTTCGGAACCTAAGTCCGTGGAGCATGCATTTAGGGTGTCAAGAAAATTTGAAAACAAAATTATGGCAAGAAGGAAGGATACCACTTACAACTATAAAGAAGGAAGTGTGGTCTCGACTCATCCACAACCCACTAGGTTGATGCAGCAACAACTAGAGGAAAAAAGAGCAAATGAGATTTGTTACAGTTGTGATAACAAATACAGTAAGGGCCACAAGTTCACTGAGAAGAAACTATTTTACATAGATTGTGAAGAAGTGGAAGAAAATGAACAAGAAGGATAAAAAAAGAGGATTCACACCAGGAACCAACACTAGGGATTGAAGGAGAAGAAATTCATCCCACCATATCTTGTAACGTTTTGGATAGAATTACCACTCCTCAAACTCTCAATATAGAAGGCTATATCAAGAATAAAAAGGTAATAGTACTAATTGATTCTAGCAGTACTGATAATTTTATTCATTGTAAGATAGCACGAGATTTAAATTGCTTTATATATCCAGCACTAAAGTTTCAGGTGATGGTTACAAATGGAAGAACTATAAATTGCTCAGGAAAATGCCATAATATAGATATTTGTATGGGGGAGTATGTCCTAAAGAGTCTAATGATTTCCATTCCAATGGGAAGGGTTGATGTGGTCCTAGGGGTCCAATGGCTACAATCCTTGGGAACAATAGCTTTAATTTTTAAGATATTTTCTTGAAATTTTTTCAGGGAGAAAAAGAATTTGTGTTAAGCGGTACCAGAATAATACTTGGTAAGATAATCAACTCTAATGGCATGACCAAGATTTTGCAGAAAGAAAAATGGGGTATAATTGCACAATTTTTCTCACTAGATGTTCAAACACTTAAATCATCCATCTCTCTAGATCTACAATAGGTCCTCGACAATCATTCCAAGGTATTTGATAATATTCCCACGGGTATCCCATCTACTCGAGATAATGATCATGCTATTCACTTGGTTCCAAGAATATTTCCTCCCAATATTAGACCTTACAAATATCCTTATGCCTAGAAGAGTGAAATTGAGCATATGGTCGCATAAATGTTAGAGGATGGAATAATTCAACCTAGCGAATATTCTTACTCTTATCCAATAATATTGGTGCATAAAAAGGATGGTTCATGGCGTATGTGTGTATATTATAGAGAGATCAACAAGCTCACTATTAAAGATAAATTCCCCATTCTGGTTATTGATGAATTGTTAGATGAATTACATGGGGCAATTTACTTCACCAAGCTGGATCTTCGTTGAGGCTATCATCATATCAGGATGAGGAAGGAGAACATTCCAAAAACAACATTCCAAACTTGTGAAGGCCATTATAAGTTTTTAGTCATGCCTTTTGGCCTTACAAATGTGCCTTCCATATTTGAAGGATTGATGAATTACATATTCAAGCCCTTTCTTTGAAAATTTGTGTTAGTATTCTTTCATGATATACTAATCTATAGTAAATATTGGGAATCCCATGTTCAACATGTTGATAAGGTGCTCACACTATTGGAGGAACAACAATTATATGCAAAAACCTCCAAATGTTTCTTTGGGGTACATGAGTTGGAATACCTGGGTCATATCGTCTCTCATGAAGTTGTTAAGGTAGATCCTAGCAAAATTAAAGCAATCTAGGAATGGAAGATCCCTACAACCCTAAAACACCTTAGGGGATTTCTTGGGCTAATAGGATATTATCGCAAGTTTGTTCAGAATTATGGGCGAATAGCAACACCATTAACAACATTACTAAAAAAGGATGCATTTTCATGGACTCCAGATGAAACTAAGGCCTTTGAAGAACTCAAAGAGGCCATGTGTAGAGCTCCAGTCTTGGATACACCTGAATTCATGAAAACCTTCATTGTTGAATTTGACGCATCAAGGAATGGCGTTGGTGTTGTTCTAATGCAAGATGGAAGGCCCATTTCATTTGAAATCCGACCAAATAAGGGGAAAATTTTACAAAAACTAATTTATGAGAAGGAAATGCTATCAATTTTACATGCCCTGAAGTAATGGATCCCCTACCTCATAGGAAGACATTTTAAGGTTAAAACGGATCATGATAGACTTAAATATTTCTTGAAGCAAAGGCTATCTTCAGAAGAGCAACAAAAATGGTTGACAAAGATGATGGGATATGACTTTGAAATCATCTACACAAAGGGGAATCAAAATGTTGTGGCAGATGCACTATCCAGGAATGATGAGCATGTTGAAGCATTGCTCTCTGCTATCTCCATCATCTAACCAGATTGGATAACTAAATAAAGGGAGGAATGGAGGAATGCCGATGAAATGTGGACATTCATTCAAAAGTTGCAATAGGATCCCAGTGCCTCTAATACATTTATGTGGAAAGATGATTTTCTATGGTACATGGATCGCTTATATCTTTGTAAGAGTTCCCAACTCAAGAAAAAGGTACTTTTGGAATTCCACTCCACAGCGATAGGAACTTAAAATCCTACCACAAGGTCAATAAATATTTTTTGGGGGATGGTATTAAAACTGATGTTCGAAAATTTGTGACAGAATGTTTGGTTTTGCCAACAAAATAAAGTGGAAACAATTAAGACCCCAGGTATTCTACAACCACTTTCCATTCCAAGCCAATGGTGGATAGAGATCACAATATTACCGAAGTTCGAAGGAAAGAGTGTCATCATGGTGGTTGTTGATGGACTTACTAAATATGCACACTTTTGTGCACTATCTCACCCTTTCAAAGCTAGCACAGTCGCCACTCCTTTTATGGAGACAATCGAAAAACTACATGGTACTCCAAATATTATATTAAGTGATAGGGATCCCATTTTCACTAGAAATTTTTGGACTGAATTATTTTCTTGTTTGGTTACTCAACTCGCTCATAGCTTATCTTATCATCCTCAATCTGATGGACAAACAAAGATAGTGAAAAAATGTTTGAAAGGATATATTTGATGTTTTGTAGCTGATAAAAAAACACAATGGGTCAAGTGGTTACCCTTGAAAGAATGGAGGTATGACACTTCCTTCCATACATCGGAAGAATGACCCCATTTATGGAACTTTATGGCTATCATCCATCATCCATTGCATCTTCACTAAGATAGTCATCTAGAAGTGGAAGACCACATGGATCATCAACGACAATTTCTTCAACTCTTAAAGGACAACCTGAATTTGGCACAAAATCGAATGAAACAACAAGCAAATCAACACTGCAATGAACGAAGCTTTGATGTGGGGGATTGGGTGTTTTTAAGACTACAACCATACAAATAGATGTCCCTGAAGAACATCAAGAAGGATAATAAATTATAACCTAAATACTATAGTCCTTATAATGTGCTACAAAATATTGGTAGTATGGCCTATAGATTGGACCTGCCTACATATTTATGAGTCCACCCAGTTTTCCATGTTTCATGTTTAAAGAAGGTAATCAATGAAAAGCTACCAGTTCAAATGATATTACCAGAACTTGATGAGGACGGAAAAATAATCTTGGAGCCTAAAGCCATCAATGAAACAAGAATCAGACAACTTTAGAATCAACCAATTCCAGAGTATCTCATTAAATGGAAAAACCTACCCATGGAAGATTCGGCATGGGAAGACAAGTCCTTTATACAACAACATCCATAACTCCTTCAACGTTGATGGAAACACTTTTGAAGAGGAGGGGCATGTTAAGCCCTGAATGTTGGCACATCACTCCCTATAAAGTGGCGCATTACCCCCTATATTGTGGTGCATTACATATTATTGATGTCGTCTTGGGTCTATTAGTTGTTATTGCACACCTCTATCTCCTATATATAGGAAGGCAATATTTTCATTTTAGTCATCATATTGTCTCTTGTTTTGTCTTATAATGTATTCATCACATTGTGTAAGGAGGTTTACCCCTCGAAGAGTATGGATATTCATCTTCATTATTCTCTTTTAAGGTGTGGATTACTCTTTTCTAGTTTTTTTATGTTCATTTTATGCTATTTCTGGGAATTGGTTGCATAACATAATACTAGTAGAAAATTGGGTAATTAGTGACCAAATGACAAAAAATGTTGGTCATCATGTGAAATAAATGACTAAACTACCAAAAAAGTTGGCCACCATAGTGTTTTTAAGTGAAATATGATCAAATTTGAGCAATTTTAAGTGATGAGAACTAAAAATGACTAAAATAAATGACTAATTTAGTTATGCGAAAAAAATATGATTAGATGGTTTAAGTTAATAATTACATAAGATGTCATAATTATCAAATATTTCCTGATACGTCATACTCAAATTAATAGTGTCTATATATAATATAAAATAGGATTTTATTATTATATATAACATGTTTTTATACATCTCTAGATATGTCAATATTGTAATAGTAATCAACCTAATTAGTGTTTTGTGCAATGATTAATTAGTTTGCAATGACTAAGGGGGTCTCTGAATCCATGTGCTACGTTAAAATTTAAGATTGTATGGACAATGACTAAGTGCAATTTCAAGAATGAAAATTTACAAATTTTAATGTTGTAGATGGTTAAAGAGGTATCTGAATCCATCTGCATAGTTAAATTTTACGAAATTGTAATTTTTATTTACAATTTCATAAATTTTAACCTTTCATATGGATTAAGTGTTAAAATTTAGGAAATTTTAAATTTCATTGTCAAAATTGCAATTATCCATGCTCAGCTCGGTAGTTATTATATATGTTATAGTTAATTTGTAACACACACACATACACACACACCACATCGAAATTGAAGAAACCAAAGTACTAGCAAAAATAGATCAGTGGTCTAAAATGAGAATTAAAAAAGCAATTGAGATGTCAAAAACCCTAATCGCATTATTAGGGATGGTGGTTTGGTCCTAAGCACGAGGCGGCTACCAAGCATTAATCCTAATTAAGCAATTTTAGGACTTAATTAATTAATTAATGAGTTGAAACATTACTAATATTGAATTATTAAACAATTTTTTTTTAAAACTTTATTGAAACCTCATTAAAACTTTATTAAAATTAACAAAATTTAATTAAACTTTAATGTTGTTTCTATTAGCATATTTTAAAAGTTTATTACAAATGATAAAAATTTAATAAAGTTTTAAGTATGTTTCTTTAGTTTTAATAAAAAATTTATAGCATAAGTTCATTGTGTTAGTTTTAATAAAGTTTTTATAATCAATTGCAACTAACAACTTTATTAACACTAATTAAATCTAACATCACCTATTTTATTATAATCATAGGTATGAACCCCAAGTATTAATATAATTAATTTAATTTATTATTTATTTAAGTTTGTTTATAGAATCTTTTAATATTTTACAAAATTAATGTATAGTAATATAATAGATATCTTATATTCTATAATAGATATCTCGTATATTACAGTTTAGTAATGATGAGACAGCAGTTTCTTTTAACTCAAGTGATGAGACAGCAGTTTAATAATGTTGAGACAGCAGTTTAGTAATGATGATTAGGTACTACACTAGCATATATTACAGTTTCTTTTAACTCAATTGACGTGCATGCTTGGTTATAGATATCTTCATATCTTTTTATCCCTAAGGTTTTGAGGCACAAGGCTGGCCTCTGAAACTTTTTACAAGTACGATGCATTCTTGCTTTCTTGTTCTACTTGTTCAATATGTTTAATTATAAGCCATTGTGAGAAGATTTAAAAGTGAATCTCTACATACTAAAAACATTTTTAATATCAAGTATAATCAGTCACCTCTCTATATATTTTGGAGAAATCTCGAGAAAAGTAAAGCACTGTAAGGTTTAGTGGAACTCCTAATAAACTCATCCATCTGGAAGTGTGGGAAACAATGAGTGGAGCTAAGATATGTCAATGAATCCATGCACTAAGTGGCTTTTCCGAATAAACTCTCCATCTAGAAGTTGGCATTGTGTGCAGCAATGAGTCAAGGTTTAATTTTTTTAGAAGATAACCAACTTATACACTTGTTGTACTTATAAGCAAGTCTAGTTTTCGTTGATGTCTTTGATACTAATAGCAAAATTTATTTCCATGTTTTAACAACAGTTTGCATATGTTGTTAGATTAGTTTTGCATAATTTATTTTGATTTTACTCAACATAAAACCTTAAATTAAATTTTAATTTTGCCCAAATTTATTATCTCTTTTGGAATATCTTTATCCACTGTGAAGAGGGAGCACTTTGAAGGAGATAACCAATTCAGCTACTACTCTCGCTAATCCAGCCACTTCTTTGGGAGTGTATGTAAAGTTTTATCTTCCAGGATCATAGAGCATCAGAATGATATGGATATAAATTAATGTATAATTGATTAATGATATGGATTTTCTGTCAGATTTGATGATCTCAAACTAATTTTGTGCAGTTTTTTCAAGTATTTGGGGTTCTTATTTGTTGGAGATGTTGCATTTCTTATAGAATCAAGAAAAATTATATTCATTTATATAATTTGACATTAAAATAAGTTATATTTATGTAAATTTACGTTAAAATGTTTTATTTGCTTTGTATACAAGGAGGCTTTGTGACCTTTTTTTAGAATGGGTGATTATATGGAATCAGCCGAAGTGTTTTTGTATTTTGTAGTCATTACATTTTATTATTAGTTTTCTTTATAAAGTGAATATAGTTTTTTTATTCATGTTAAATTTTATTACTAGTTACACTTATAGTTGTTTATATCTTAGAAACTAGTATTTATGTTTTTTCTTAAATTGTAGGTGGATGAAATATAAATTGATTTTATAGTAGTAGTTACAAATTCAAAATAAACAATTATAATATATATATATATATAATAACTCATAATTAATGCATGGATAGATCGCAATTCAAATGTATTAATAACTCTTAGTTGATGCATGAATAATGGGAGAACAAGTAACATATAACTTATTTGTGGAACTTAACTTGTGGTTATCGATGTTCACCAATCACAACTTAAGTGATTGTGCTAGTCATCATATTTGACATATTATTCACAACCACCTTTACAAGTAATATGCATTAACAACATTGCTCTATTTGATGGTATCCCAACCCTTATTTTCCTCGCCCGTTGCAAAAAACTATTGGATGATTGAATTTCTCTTCGTGGATGTACAATGACATTTCAATAACGCAAAAGTTCCCTGCAGGATTATTTTCAACAAGTTTAATGTAAGCAAAGAGTGTCTCCTTATGAGAATCGACACAACAAGGTTGAACAAGGAATGACTTGTCCAACAATTTGACTAAATTTTGGATTCGATGGTGATCTTTTTATGTCACTAAGTCACGTCGAGCAGATGGAACTAATAGTGTTTCCCAAAACAATATGCTGGATACATACAATTAGGCCTGTTGATGACTATTGAACCCAGAATATAGAGGACAAACTAATAGGGAATGCATTGATTAGATCAATAGACAATTAAAACAACGCTATGACATTGTGAGCACACATTTTTGGATCCCGCTCCCACCATGTCATATGTCGTTGGTAGGTGTAAATGAAATCAATTAATTTCATCATATGTATGTAAATAGAGCCTAGGATCCAGACCATAGCTAATTCGTAGAGCCCTTTAGATGATTTCATAAGCTTTCTTAGAGGAAATAGTATCAACGTTGAGCATAATCCAAGTAGAATATGGAAAGTCAGGGATCAATCATTCAATTGAAATTACGAAGATTAAAAAGTCATGGATGATAAACCTTTGTTAGCAAACCCAAGAGGCATGTTTGAGATTCCATGTCTGTTGAAGACAATTTCAAACCAAGATCCAAAACTTACAACAAATAGTAGTGGATACCATCACGAAACCTTGCCACAATAATTGGTCCATGGAAAAGGTTGAACTCAAGCTTCCTTCATTATTCTTCGAAAGCTATCAGTCTTAGCACATCGTCATCTAGGTGGTAAGTGGTGCCAACGATAAAGAGGGCAGTGGAATAGGTGTTTTCCCAGGCGAAAAATGGTAGGTTGCCACGCCGCCAAAGGAAAGAGAGCTGAGCTCAAATGTTGTGCATATGTGGATTGTTTGATCCATGTACACCAACCTGCTCACTTCAAAAATAAAGGTGAGAGTCAAATTAAAGAGTGTCCACATAGAGCCAAATTAGAACTTACTAAGGATGATATTGCCAGATTTAATGGAAAGGATGATAGTAGTAGAACTTACTAAGGATGATACTTCTAGGAAAACTGCAACCATATTAACTTCATAGGGCACACTTCAGATATCTCAAACAATTATCTACAACAACACCATGATCTTGTTCTTTTCGACCCTCCCTGGTAGATACTGGATTGTGAAGGATCATAATATGTATGTCTCCCATTAAATGCAACACCACAAACTTGGTTTGGCTCAAAGTGTGGATGGAGACTGCCCTTAACAACTTCCTTGATAGTTGGGACAATATATCACCTTCTTTGTTTGCATACTTGAAAGGCACAAAAAAATAGCTCCCCTTTCCCAAGGTATCCCTCACTTTTAAGGAGGATCTACTATTCATCGGCAAAGAGGAGACATGAGAATGAATAGTCCCTTCTATGGGGTGGTTACTCCCCATAACTTATGGAAAAATACTAAACAAGGAAGCATAAGCAAAAACTGATACTAAAAGAGGAGCAAGTGGCCCACATAATGATGATGATGCTGAGGAAGATGCGAGTGACATATATGACCACTATGAAAGCTATTGTTTACAATACTAATCATCTACAGAAATTATTCTTTAAGAAATTTGACCATTCCTCCTTTTCTATGCAAGAACCTTTTCTTCACACTCATGCAAAGCACTATTTACACAGTTTCCTGCTAAAAAAGATGATATATCATAATTACTCACTCACAATATAGTTATTCCCAACAGTAAACTATTATTGACATAAAAGAAATCAGTATCATACTTACTTGTAAGTTAAAAATTACCCTCACCCTCCCTACAAGTTGCTAAGTTAAGAACCTAACCTTTGAAAATACAACTATGTTTTCATGTGATGAATTGTCTAAGCAGGCAGAGATATCCCTCAGATGAACCCACTTTGGGATGCAACAAGAAAGTAAAGTATCCTAAAGGGTTAGATCAAGGTTGCTTTAGTTTGGACAGGCCCAAAAGGAAAGATTAGGGTTGACATCATCATTTGAAGGGATTATATTAGCATGCAGCTCTTCACCTTGCATATGATTTGGTTTTCTCCTCATGAGTTAATGATGACGTCATTACTAGGGTTTGACACTAGGGATTGCTTCAACTATGATTATATCAGTGGATGAAGTAGCATGGCTTAATTCTGCATCCTCATACCCTAAATGAAAAGATAAGTACTTGTTCTCTCTGTTTATATTCACCCTTCTGAGTGAGAAGGGTTTGATGTTCATGGTCACTTGATGTATAGTTGTTCTTCTATTACTAAATCTATCATAAGAAAGGTTGTTGGGTTTTTCCCTTATGAGGAGAGAGTGTTTTCCCAGGATAAAATATGGTGTTTATTGTGAATGTATATTTATGTGATGTGATACATTTGCTTTTACTGTCATGATAACTGTCTTAATGTTACACTTCTTATAAGCAATTAATGTAGTTGAAACTTTCATGTGTAATTATTATATAATGGATGAAATTTTTGAAAATATGCACACATAATTACCTACTCATAAAAGTAACTAAAATTCAACAATAAGCACTCCCTTTCCAAACTTACGAATTACTTCCACCTAAATTGATGGATACAACATGATACACATTGTTTGTGTACATATACATCTTGTTTGCATCCATGACATAATCAACAATTGTCACATATGATTCTCTTGTACTACATTTATTAAATTCTTGTCCCCAAAACAAGACATGTAAACTGATGTAGAAAATTTTTACTATTAAAATAGACAATTTAGGAAAATATATATTTAGGAGTATATTAAATATAAACTTTTAAGCAAAGTTGTCAATTTACAATTTATCATTTTCTATGTATCAATTCCTCGGATTATTATTCAAATGAGCCATTTCCTATGACACTAGGGAGATTAAAACACAACAAAAATACTTCATTTAATTTTTCACAGGTAAACATTTTGGATAAGTTAGAGACCTTGTGTATGTAGTAAAACTTGACATTTTGGGCTAAATAGCATAGCCCATCATCAGGAGAAGATTCAAGGTCTTGACAGAAGTTTAGGTCAGCAGCTACCTTTAATAATACATGAACGCAGAGTGTAGTAAGCATATGTTTATGCTGGTCGGCGTATGAAGGAGTTCAAGAAGGAATTGTGATTTGAGGGTTTTTGTTTGACAATTAATCATAATACAACCAAAACCCTATTTCACGTATTTTGAAACTCCTTTTTTTATTTTTAAATTTTAGTTCTAAGTTACCTTAATTTAATTAGAGTTTCTTTAAAAGTAAGACCCTAATTATATTATAAGTCAAGCTTTTTAATTTAATTTTAGAATGTAATTTTATAATATAATTTTAATTTTGATGTTTCATATTGAGAAATTTATTCAACAAAGTTTAATTTTAATAATTAATTTTAGTTTTTACTTCATTATGTTATTATGGTATTATTAGTTTTTTTTAGTATTTTTAATTTTTATAATTGTGGTTAATGTTGTGTTGTTGATTTTTTTTGTTTTGTTTGGCTAATGATAGGAACCCAAGACTTGCTTAGGTTCCATCCATCATCGCAGTTGATATTATTAGGATTCCTCTCTATTTCAATAGCTTCCTAGATACGTCTCTTTGTGTAATGGACGATGTTGCAGATGACCCGTGCCTTTTCCATGAAAATGTGGTGTCTAGAACCATGAGAGTGTTTTGCTAGCGCAGATTTATTCACTCTTCCATGAAAGATGTCCGCACTATGTTCTTTAAGTATAGTGAGAATTGAGCATCCAGTCTCACCAATTATATACTCCTTATTACAATCACAAGGAACCGAGTAAATATCTTTCCTCTTTTTTTGGATCCAATTGATATTTAGCATGGTCTAATAGTTTCCCTAATGTGTTAGGGGGAGAGAAAGAAACCCTTATATATTTTTTTTTGTAAAATATTTGCTATCTTGTCTGTGGTACCCTGAATGTAAGCTAGATTGATAGTATTAAGGGAGATGTTATTATTATTTTCATTCATTGTTACCTTTTATCCTAAGATTTTTTTATGGATCTTTTGATCTGTTTTTCTTCGTATCCATTTTTCTTGAAGATAGTTGCTAGATGTTTAAGCTCATGATCTAAGTGGTCTATGTTTGAGATACGTTTAACGCTAATATATGTTACTACAAACGAGAAATGGAAACATAACGAGAAACGAGAATGGTACGAGAAACAGAGTTTACAGGTTTCGCATGTACATGAAACAAGGAGAGAGAAAAACAACAAAATTGAAAATAAACAAAAGATGGAAATAATTATTTATAGTAAGGCTTACCCTCCACACCTAAATATACATCATGGTGTATGTATCAAAGAATAAAGTAGTATATACTTAAGAAGAGAGATTATCATGAAATATGAATGATGAGAATAAATGAAAGTTGAGAACATTACAGAGTAAGTGCTATGAACTAGAGGTCAATCTTTAATATAACAAAATTCCATGTTTGTTGCATGTAAGGCTTTAATTGGGTCTGTAAGTGATCACTATTATAATTAGAAATTTGTAATTGCAAGATGCAACCAAAACACAGATAAAACTAAATGCCCATCAAGAAGCAATTCTGACTCTTAAAGAGCATGATAATGTTTCCATGTACATTAGTTTGAATAAAAGATTATTCTTCTTTCTAAACTTGTTTTCTTTATCAAGAATTTTGTTTTAATATGTTTTACTTCTTAACTCCAATAAGAATCTTATATCCTCTTATTATTTTCCCTAGTTTTGAGGAGAAATGTTAAAATACCATTGATCAATTTGGTTTCAAATCCCAGCATGGATTTTCAGAGATAAGTGACAATAGGGAGGACTCATTCAAAACTCTAAAACCTGTTTTCTTAATTTCAAAGCAATATATATATTTTCCATTTTTTGCCCAGTGTCATTAGTCTTCTACCACTTTGCTAGATTCAATACCTGAAATTACACCTAATGTCTCGGTTTATATCTCATGCTATCTCTAATACTATTTATTGTTGCGAACGACCTTAATTCTAGTTGGTGTGATTCATATTTCTGTCATTATTGCTGCGAACGGCCTTCATTTTGGTTGGTGTGATTCATATTTATGTTTGCTGAGTTGGTACTACCATAACAGTGAAAAGTAATGTTGGGCGAACACTACAAGCATGGAAAAGGAAATCCAATCCAAGACAAAATCTTATAAAAAACCAGAGGAAACGGGAAGCCATTTCTAGAAAACCGTCTTGAGAAACGATTCCTTTATGGAGAAATGGTTTTTCAACATTAAAAATGGAAATGACCCTACAAAACGTCGGTTTCCGTACCGTCTCTGTTTCTATCTCGTTTCTTCTAAAAAACGTCGATCGCCGTCCCGTTTCTGGTAACAGAGACCCTAATGATAAGAGTATTTAGGATGCCATCTTTTTAGGCTGGATGATGATGGAAATCTTCTTGAATATATTTGTCTGTGTGTTTTTTTTCGATATACACTGTGTGGTAAGGAACCGTCTGTTTTTTTAGATAGAAGGATGTCCGAAAGTGGTTGTTTTTGTCATCTTCCATCTCCATTATGAATTGTATGTGCTTGGATTGGTTGTTCATGCGTTCCAAGAAGCTTCTCAGCTTATCATAACTTTGCGGCCATATGAATTGGGTATCATCCACATACCTTTTCAAATGCTCTGGTTTAAATGGGGAAGAAATGATGGATTTTTCTTCAAAGAATTCCATATAGATATTTGCAACCACAGGAGAGAGTGGTGATCCCATTACCACACCATTAGTTTTCTCAAAAAAGTCTCCATGAAAGCTAACATAAATGCATTTCAGGCACACCTTAACCAGTTCTGTAGTTTATTTTTCATTAAGCCTTCTAAAGATGTCAATGGCTTCATCCACTGGAATGTTGGTATATAGAGAGACAATGCCAAAACTGGTTTGCTTATTCTTAGGTGAACAAGGTGGCAATAGGGTCTCAAACCGTATTAGATTTCCCCTGCAAATTGATTCAGATCCTTCATTTTATATATATAGTGGTTACTGCTGTGAGATTGTCTCCTTTACATGTTGTGATCTGTCAGTTCAATTTGTCGCTACAGGACAATCCTCCTTCAAATTTTTGTAATGTTGAGACAAGGCTAAATGAGGTATGTTGCGATACATCAACGAACATGCAGATCTGGAAATTACCTACATATTGGCATGCGAATAGGTGAAGTAGTAGCTAAGATGAAACCAGGGCCGAGGATAGGTCTTCCCAATTTTTTCATGACAGTCGTCACTTCAATAAACTACCTAGAACCCTTTTAGCTTAATGCTCTTGAATCTTCATCCCATTCAATTTAAACCAAAACCAAGCTTGACCCCAGTTCAATGCATTCAATTTAAATCAAAACTGAGCATGGCACACTTCATCCCAAATGAAAACCAGGACCAACCCTTTAGATCCATAGAATAATGCAACATAAACCACATCATCCATGGAAAATCAAAACCATGTTAAAGTAGGAGGCTATTCTAGAAAAATCAAAGCATACGCATAATCCACATTGGCAATTTAACAAAATTGTGAATAGAAGCATACCCACATCAACAAATTTGGTGAATAGAAACCTCAACCCAACTGCTCAAGGCCCATCTGATATAAACCCCCCCCAAAATGGCTTCCATGTGGGGAATATCAGAGATGCTAAGGAACCTATTCATTTTAGGAGAAATGGGGATATATGCCATAAGCCCTCTCCCCTTTTCCATCTTTGCAGTCATGGTAGTGGGGATTGACTGTTAAGTTGTGGAAGCCGCCATTGCCATATTTCTTTCTTTGCAAGCCATCACCACTAAATGATCACCTCATACAACACAATGTTAAATATATCAATGATCATGTTCATATACAAATGGAAGACTGAAACCCTAAATAGTTTATGCTGTGTTGAGAAAATAGAGCATCCACAAGAAAATTAAGTGAAGTTAACCTATCTTTGATGTGTTCATAGATCTTATTGATCTTACTGATGAATTTTGTGCGGAAAATCTCAACGACATCGATGACCCTCTTTATTTTAGGAGAAACAGTGACAAACGCCATAAGCCCTCTCCCCAGCCCTTCTCCACCTTGGTAGTACTTTTTCCCATCGCCGACCCTTTCGATATAGTCATGGAAATGTGGCTCAGTAGTTGATCTTTGGAAGCCACCATCACCAACCTTCTTGCTTGATACGTGATCACCATGAATAGTTTGATGGATGAACACCCCAAACCCTACAAGTTTAGTCCTCTTAGGGCTTTGGACAAAGGTAGGACTCGAAACAAAGGAACACATGCATAATAGCTAACCAAACAAACGTATTTCCCTTTTTTATTAAATGAAAATTCTCTTTTGTTGCCTTCACTACGAAAAGTCAAAAAGTCTACTAAAAAACAAAAAATGTCGGGTGAGTGACGAGGGAACATAGGTTTTGTCTCAAACAAATGTCTTAAAACACCTCCACATGTAGTAATGTGAAACTATGGTGTGCTCAGGGTGCAAGGATTCATGAGGACATCATAGGACAGTACCAAACCTATTAAGATAAAAAGTGTCCTTATCCCTTTGCTCAGGTTGCAAGGATTCATGATGTCTTATGATACATAGGACAACTTACCAAACCTATTTTTAGCTATCCATTCTTCGCCAGACATAATAGTGGATTATTGAGTTTCTGCAAAGGACGAGGAAAAATCTAAATTCTCTAATAGTTTTTATTTCTATCTATCAGGTCCCCTTGAGTGGGCTCACCTTGTACCCACAATCTCTTATTCTTCTCCAAGTATTTCATGAGAGATGATGTTTTTTATCCAAGAATTTCAAGAAAGATGTTGATGACTCTTGGCTCTATGCAATATGCAAGGTTGTCGACACAATTACTGTGTTATGCTAGAGGTAAAGCAGAAGCTCACAGTTGATACACCAGATATAGTTAGGAGGCACGCTGAGTGCATCTGGCCAAACAATGATTGACCTGGCATCATGTGTTCTTGAAATAGGAAAAAGGAAAAAATGCAAGTGATACTTCCCATGAGAATAGTACGTAGAATGGAAACAAGTGTTAACCGAAAACTAATTACAAATCTTTAACATTTCGTAATGGAAAACTAATTTCCAGCCTTCGTCACTCGCCCTCACTTCAAAATTAGAAATAAAATAATTTTTGTTTTTTAAATTATTTAATTTTTTATTTATTTTTAATATTTCTTGAATTTACAACATTGATTACCTAAAAAAATTGAATAAAATTAATAGTACGAAGTTAAAAGTGGCAAAGAAAATCAATTAAATCAAACTTATAAGTATGTATGAGATAATGTAAAAATAAAGAAAGAAAATTAAATTTATTCAAAATAAATTTAAAAGCAATGTAATTATAAATGATGAAAGATTACAAATCTTTTTTAGTTTTGTTTCATAATAACTAAAAAGACAAGAGTTATGAGGTGGTAATTTTCTTCCACAATTGCAAAATGTTATTTTTTAAATTTGTAAGAGAATTGTAAGAAAAATTTAGTTTTAAAAAGCAAAAGCTTAAAAAAATTAGCCAGTGTTCTTTTGTTACTCTTAAAATGCAAATACATAAGTAAATTTTGATAATTTATAACTAATTTATAACTAGATGCAATTGGCCAAAAAAACAAGAAATATTACTGTACTCAATGTCCAAATATGTCATATATTTTGCAAAACCTATAATAGTGAAGCTATGATGCAATACCTTATTGTACCCAATATCCAAATATGCCATATATTTTGCAATCCCTTGAGGTTTATTGGGAAAAATCCTCCACCATGCAAAATAAAACACTTAGCTGATAAAGAAAAGGTTTTTAAGAATTTCAAATATCTCTCAAAAATACTTGTAAGAGGGACAACAATAACCATAAACTGTATACAGAGCATAAGTAGCTTGAAAACCATCTAAACATAAAAATCAATTCTATGAAAACCTATATAAAGGAAATATTTTAGTTTAGTAAGAAATTTGAAATAAGTTGTATCCTTGAGTTATTTCTTTTACACTTAAATATTATTTATGGTTCTTTTCATTTGAAAATATCTTGCTTTAAACTTTCAAACTCTGCCTTCCAGCATTGAAAAAAATAATATATCGAAAAAAGGAGAAAGACAACATCTTGGACAACATCTTATGGTAGATATATTTGGTATTGTAAGCTAATTGACACAAAATCACAGCATATGAATAAAGTATTGTGCCTCTAAACACATTTTATTTTAGAATGGCAAGGCTAGCAAGTATTATTAAATATATAAAAATAAAATTTCAACTTTTTTATAATTGAGATAAGTTAACTTAAATATGTATAGTTATGATAGCATAGTGGGCAATTTAAACCGAAGATGATGTTGTTATTTGCGTATTGCGTTGAAAGCGAAAAGGTGAGTATCAATAAGCAATAACAATAAGTGTTACCAATAATCATATTCTAAAAACACATATAGAAACTCAAGGCATTGAGTATATTACAAAATAGCTATGAAACTGGACAGCTTGTAAAATTTCTTGTTTTATGTTATGTGATGGCACTAGGAACGAGCAAAACAAGGAAGACTTTTACCCTGTTTTTTCTTTTTGAAACGCAGGTTAGATTCGTTGAGTCATTCTAATTAGTGTGATGCTTGTGTGTTTATTAAGTTCAAGTCGCATGTGTAAGTTAAAATTGTGAAAAAAGTTATTTTTTATTAAAATGAACTTTGGAATCCTTATAGAAAACACATTTTCGATAATAAGTTCCTTCAATCGTAGAAACTACATATTAGAAAACACCGTGGATTGTTTGAGTTAAATTCACACATGCATGTGTCATTTAAATTGGCATTGCTGCAGAGAAGAAGTGATATGAAAGCATGTGCAAGAACAAGAGAATTGTTCCCATGTGAGAGGCAATTGATCTTAGTAGAATATGGAAGACCACACTTCATTTTATGTAGTGGTTATGTGATGGGATAATTTGTTGGTATCTTAGTGAACAAGAGAACAAAATTTTTTTTTGGCTTTCATTGGTTTTCAAGATGGACCATCTCCAAGTCTAAGAATGAAAAGGATTTGCTCATTGAAAATGAGAATGAATGTTGATTGAAGAATTACAAGTAAGCTAGAAACCAAAGTAAGAGTTGGACTAAAACCAAATCCAAAATATAGGGCCAAGGCCAAAGTTAAAGTTATATATAAGAACCAAAGTTGAGATCCATGTTCCCAAGAAGCAAGGCACACAATCCAAATTTTGTTTCTTTCTATTTTTTTAGACCTAAAAGTACTTTCAATGGGGAAGTGTGATCTAAAATGGATCCAAAGAAAACAATTTCGTATAAATCTTAGTAGAAAAAATAAAATCAACAATTAATGAAGGTTAAATTAAATAGAAATAAAATGGCATTGCATGCAATGCAAAGTTAAATGAGAGAAAAGAGAGAAAAAAAAACATGAGACGAGAGAGATGGGAATGGGAAATGGAAGGTCAATTTTTTTGGCCTTCCCATTACCCCCATATATTCCAATATCTTCTTGTAATTGCATTTACAAAGGTATTTTTTCTATCCAAGAGATGAGGATGCATAAGATAAGATTGGATGTGCAAATTGTTGAACGGTCCTAGAGGCATGAGTTGCATTGTAACCTAATATTCTCAAAATGAGGATGGGGAAACTATTCAAAGTTGGTTTTCCCATTTGGGTTTCTAGGGTAAACATGGTGTCTATTGTGTCTTTAATTGCTTTGACATTTCTCTATGGTTATGGTGTATATTTTGTTGTGTTGCTTATCCATAGTTAATTGTTGTTGCTAGTTATATTCATGGTTATAATGAAGAACCTCATATTCTAATTCTATTAATTTTAATCAGAAAAAAATTTTCCAATAAAAAAGTGTGAATAACAACAACTATGATATGAACACCATCCGTTCCACCCTATATTTTAAGATCAATGGCTACTAAATTTTAACTATTTCAATTATGTAGCTACATTCCTAATTTTGTCCCTAAATAACAAAAATTCAACGGTTAGTGAGGTTGTTAACCAATACATACAAGCCTACGCATAATAAGCAAACCTTCCTTGAGGTTGTATGCACCTTTAGTAGCCTATACACAGTAGTTGTTGGTCCCTTGAGGTTGTATGCATTTGTGTGGGTCGTGTGTAACCTTTGGTAAGCATGTGACTACTTTCCTTCAATTGTTGAATGATGGTTTTCACTTACATAATAGCGGTTGGGGTTGAGACCATTCCAAGTTTGAGCATATGGCTATTCTCATTCACCTTATTTGATGTTTAAATGTAAGAGTGATAAATGTGGAGGATATCCATTGAAAGTTTACAAGTAAAAGAATTATTCTTATTGATATGGTTTGGGACGTTCCTTTCTCTACTCAAAAGAAGAGTAATAAATATTGTTGGAGTGTATTGTCAGCTATTTCCAAAATCCCAGGGCGTGGTGAATTGATATCAAGATTTGAATTGGATTTTGTACATACTTTTTATTTTATTTGATTATTCAAAATAGAAGTGTTGAGAATGTATTGGACACCAGATGCTCCCAATTAAATAGAATTCATCCATAGTAAGAGGAATTCATCTTTGGGCATTGGTACAAACATTGTCACACAAATCTTAACCAATTGACATCAAGAATCCATAGAGACAAATGTTGTGGTGGATAAGAGTGCACATCATATTCTTGTTGTCTACTTGAATAATAGTCATAGCTACTTAATGGTTGGATAGATGAAAATATTGAGTATTGGGTAGAGTTTGCAAACGATACAGTGCAACCTATGTATTCATAGTTCCTCTGAAGGAGTCATTAATTCTTACAACTACTTGAATAAGGAAATAATGATTCAGAAATGAGGGACTTATAGCCCACTCTTTTCACTACCATGTATCCTCTATGGAATTTAGTTCTAGTCTCTATTCTCACCTTGTACATTTCATAGATCTTTATTTCTTTGTCTTGTAACACAATTTAGGATTAGAGGTATGGCATGGTCTCTATTGTAACTTGCACAAAACAAGTATCTAACAACACAATAGCAATTAGGCCAATAATAATCAATACTTTGCAATTAATCTATTGTTTATCACTAGGAAAGCAAAGAATCCTTCGTCATGCTTCTTGAATTCATAGATTATTTTTTGTTTGTTTTATTTGTATCCAAGACAAGTACTAAGTAGCTCTCTCTTTGAGTTTAACTACCTATAACTAGCCTCGTTAAACATAGGTGTTAAAACTTGCTCTATGTTTTATCAATTCCTCACATTTATGTCACATGCAACAACTCAATTTGATATCAATGTTCATAGATTCATAATTATGATATCATCATTATGAACTAATCTGAAAAATTGTGACTTTCTGATTGTTTTTCTATACATTGCTTGCATAAGCATTGTTTCATATAATCTAGAGTTATGTGCATAAACTATCTTGTTTTGAATGTACATAACACAATGAAAATCAATCACATATAATATTAAATTGACCCTGTTCTTGGTTCCCATTCACTTAAATATAAATGAGTCCAATGCCAATGACGTAAACACCGATCCACTTAAACATAGATGATGTGCTCAATAATTTTCAAAATACACTTAAATATTGAGCCTTACAACCATTGCTTATTCAGATACATTTTGGATTAAACAATGTGTTTATTGAAGGGTATATTGTGAATCAGAGGGTATTTTTATTTAGCATTGATAGGGTGTAATTGTTTCCCACTAGGGTCCCTTTCCTTGGCATTATCATTTGAACAAGTATAACCATCCTTTCATACCTTAGTAGGAGGGTCATGTAGGTAAGCAGAGTTTTCATTAGATTTATTTGGTATTAATAAATGGGCATTATAAACAAATCGAAGATTATAGAAGACAACTTCCATTTCAAAAAGGATTTAAGTTGGTGAAGTGAGTGGGATATATAAGTCCCTCATTTATGGATCACTCGTCACCTCAAATGTAGATAGAGAACATCTTCCAATACAACATGAAATTGTGTGTCAAACATCATTGGATTATTGTGTTATATAATATATTTCAGTGTATCACTATTCTTAATATCCGATAGATTAGGGATTTTCATAGACTTGTCACTATTTATGGCACACCTATCTAGTTTCAATTGAAACAATATTTCCTTTTGAATGCTTGAATATTAAATATCTACTTGTATTATTAAAAATAATTCCAATTGAGAAAATAGTTCCTTCGATTAGATTTTACAAGTCCAATGGAAAAGTGATTGGATTATGTTTTTCAAATTTATTGGAAGTCCTTCTCAGTTAAAAAAAGAAAAAATCACATTTAGTAAATATGTGTTAAAGAGACACGTCCATTCCAACACTCTTGTAGAAGATCTATATCCTATATCTTATGAAAAACAATTGTGCATCTTAATGATGATGGCGAAAAATTGTGGCTTCAATGCAAGTTTTGACACATTCTTAGCTTATTGATCAAGGCATGTGAAAGAAGTACTAGGAAATGATGGATTCCAAAGTGCATTCATCATGCAACTATTTCAACCTTAGATTTGGATGATGAAGGATGATAGAATTGGATCCTTTGGGATGGAAAAAGAGGATTTTAACTACAAACTATATGGACTAGAAAAAACATTATAGACATGAAGCCATCATATATATTTGTGTAGTTTTACAATCGGACAAGGTGGATTCCTTCACATTTGATGGTGAGTAGCATCTTAGTTTCACCTTCATATTTGCATTTACCTTCATCATTTTGAGTTTGTTATCTACCTGGAGGTTGAAGAGAATTTTATTCTGAATGAGTTCTTAACTTTGTTAACAATGGTTTATTAAAATTAATAAGTGGTTGTTATAAAAGTGCACCAACCCAAATATTAATTTGAAACATTAAGTATTTTCATATAATTTGGTTTGTAAACTTCTCCCCCCACCATACAAGATATTGAAGAGAGCAAGAAGTAACATAGTTTTAGTTTATCTACTTTTCAATGTATGAATTTGTTAACTTGTTATGTGGAAAGATTCCATAATAACATTGGAAAACTATTCTCTCTTTTCTTTTATTTTGTTTATTTCATTTTTCAAATCAACACATAAATATAATTTCATTTTTACATCATATAATTAATACTTCCTATAAGTGAAATTTCATTTTCAAATATTATAAATAATCATTCTTAAATATACACATGTCAAGTAGTTTCTTTTTTCACTAAACTATGTTTACATACATTAAAAAAAAATACACATATTTTATAAATAAAACTAACAACTAACTTTTCATCCACTTGTGACTTAAGTGATAATGTGAACTAGATTTCAATAACCTTCAATAAAGAAGAAATAATTTTTAAAAAGTAGATTCTTATTTTAATATAATAATAATAAAAAAACAATTAATGTATATCATTAATTAAAAGGAAATTAAATAATTAAGATGTTTTTTAAATATATAAATCATTTTAATTAAAAAAAATAACATATAAAAAAATTAAAATATATTTTTGTCATTTTAACTTAAAAATATAAATAATAAATTTAAGATTATTTATATTTATATAAAATATTATATATAAAACAATAACATAAAATTACAATGAAAATTGATACCACTACTTCATAAATTTCAAGCCATGATATGTGATAAACATTAATTTTAAACAATTGAATCATGTTATCATATAATAATATAATATTATTGTCAAATTTTGTTTTTTTATTATGTTAAAATCATTCATTATTATTATGTAAATATGTAATAATATTGTTAATTTTGTTTTTAATTACATGTTAAAATTATTTAAAAAACTATAACATTCTTTAGAGGTTTGAAATTATTTCTTTATTTTAATTTTTTAATTTTTATGTTTTTTTAGTTTTTATAACTAACTTATTTTTTTAATTTTTTATTATTATTTGATTTATGCTTTTGTAATGTAATATTATTATTATTTATTTTCCCAAATTTTCCATGAATTCCTCTTTTTCTATTTCCAAAATATTTATATAATATTATTTTTCCTTTTTCAAGTCTTCATAACATGTTTTCTTAAATCATTTTTATTTTATATTATTTTTATTTCCTAGTCTTTTTTACTTCTTTTATGAAATAATCTGAAATAATTTTTATTTCTTATTCTTCATATCTTCTTTTTCTCAAAATAATTTTTATTGTATAACATTTTTATTTCCTTAGTTTCCTATATCTCCTTTCCTCTTTTAAGTTTTTTTATAATACTATTCTATTGTTTACCAAACCTTTTATGACTTCTTCTTATTTTATATTTTGTTTCCTTAATTTTCTCTATATACTTTCTTTTTTTAAGTTTTAGTGTAATACTATTCTATCTTTTACCAAACCTTTTATGACTTCATTCTCATATATATATATATTTTATAGTATTAGTTTTTAACTTTTCCCAATATTTCCATGACTTACTTATTTTAAATTTTTTGTCTTTTTATTTCCTTCTTCTTCTAGATATTCTTTCTTTTTCTAAAAAAAAATGATGTTCAAGTTTTTTCCAAGTTATAGAAGACTTTCTTTTCTTAATTTTTTTTCGAAGTCATCCATAACTTCTTTCTTTTCTAAGTCTGAGTATAATATTATTTGATTTGTTTCCAAGTTTTCAAATAAAACTATTTTTCCATACTTCAAAAATATCTTATAACTAGCAATTGCTCCAGAAGGTGCAATGGTACACCCAAAGGAAAAAGAAAAACATAAAAACAGAGAGTAGAGTAGATGTGATGAAGCGAAAATGAGATGAATAAAATAAATCTAATGAAGAACTTCCTCCTCGTCATAAAAATATCTCTTTTCATTTGGTCAAACATCATAGGAATAGAAAAAGAAAAAGGTAAAATTAAAATGAGATTGGAAATTTCTTAGAAATGTATAAACATTAAAAATAGTATAAAGTATGAGTCTTCATCCATAACTTCTTTATTTCCTAAGTCTGAGTATAATATTATTTGATTTGTTTCCAAGTTTTCAAATACAACTATTTTTCCATACTTCAAAAATATCTTATAACTAGCAATTGCTCTAGAAGGTGCAATGGTACACCCAAAGGAAAAAGAAAAGCATAAAAACAGAGAGTAGAGTAGATGTGTTGAAGTGAAAATGAGATGAATAAAATAAATCTAATGAAGACCTTCCTCCTCGTCATAGAAATATCCCTTTTCATTTGGTCAAGCACCATAGGAATAGAAAAAGAAAAAGGTAAAATTAAAATGAGATTGGAAATTTCTTAGACATGTATAAACATTAAAAATAATATAAAGTAATGTTAATGATAACAGACTAACTCATTGTATATGGTACAAGTTAATCTCAAAGTATTTTAAAATATCAATGTCAAGGTATATCACAAGTTAGTTCGATGGGAATCATTAGGAACCAATTAATTTAAATGATATAAAAAGCTGTGTATATGTATGTATTCAATATTAATCTTGAAATTAACATATTGTGGAACCAAATTTAAACCCAATAAATATTTGTATCTTTTTTTGTTTGAAACCATATATATAAAATATTTGTAATAAATGACTTGATTATAATACAAGTTGTGATAGGAAGGTGGAGGCAAAAATGGAGGAGACCATCAATAGGCATCGACCTAGTAAAATAATACAACATTGAATTCTAAAATATTTTTTAACACAAGTGGAGAACGAAAACATTAGTTACAATAAATTTTATGAACAAAACTTCCAATATCAAAAATAAAAATATCCATCTACTTTGAAGAAGACTATAAATTCCATGCATGATTTCTTAATAAAAGTAGAAGAAAATATGTGATAGGACACATGGTAGTGTAATAGGGAAGATAAATTTATTATATAATGATGAACATCTCAATTTGTAATTGCATCTTATATTTAAAAGATTCTTTCTAAATAGACTTGAATCCTTCTTAACAACAAAATATAGATATTGCAAGGTCAAAATTTTGTTTTAAAGTTAAATCCATACATTTATCCTCTTCACAATGGAATTTTATTTATGGAAAGTAAACGATGATATTAAAGTGAAAGGAACAAGCCACAAAGCAACACATCCTTTTCTAATGAGCAGTCAATAAAAGAAACAAGATCAACATAACATGATCTTCCCTAGAGTTGATATATCTTGCATGTGCTATCGCTTATGACCATGAAGGGTCAAACACTCATAATAAGGGAGGGATTTCATAATCCATGTGTCTCCAATTCCATATTTGGTAACAACTACCTCAAACCAAACTTTTCCTTGTTAATTTAGAGTCATGGTTAGTAGCTCTTGAGTTGTGACATGGCGAGATGGCCTAAAAATAATAATAAAAATTGATAACAAACATATCATAGTATTGTTATGTGTGTCTTATGTTTGTATTGAGGTATATATGTCACACAATTATATGTGAATCATATATATAAAGAATTTACGGAAATAGGATTCATTGAAGTTGTTCCAAAATGATAAATTAGTTTAAAGAGATAGCATGTTTGTTTGTTATATTACTAAGGTAGAATGGAAAATTCCACGAGATCACATTTAAATAAGACTAAATAGAAAGGAGTGGGAACACATTCTTTTATAACCAACTAAATCTATGAAGTATTGAACTATAAGTCCATAAGAATATTGTGACATACAACATACATCCATTTTAATGAGCATGCCTTGTATCTTTTGTTGATTAAAAGAATGGATAACATCTCGATTATAATAATGTCTTCCATTAGTTTCTTCCCAAAGGCAAATATCCTTTGTTATAGGGAAATTATGAGGTGCCAAAGTCAATTCGCCATAACTTTGGATCTAATTTTATAAATGATGTTGCATAAAGCAATAAGGGCTAGAGTGATTAGTATAGCATTAAAACCCTTTGAGGTAATTCCTACCCCATCATGATTAATCTATGGATGACAAACCATGGTCTAAAATGTGCTAATGGAATTTGAAATTTGCATGTTAACCATCCAAACCCAAGGAAAAGCCATCATTGCATGTTGTACCTCCTTGATAATTGGATTATGTTTTGCAATGATCAAAAAGGAATATGAGAGGGCATACTAATGTGATTTATGTTGCATGGAGTTAAGGTGGTTGAATAAAATTTTAGATAATGTGTCATGTTAACTCATTTTCAATCTCTTAGTTTGATTTCAAATTTTCATTTCAAAGGAAGGGTGTTCTATTAAAAGTTTAAATTTTCATGGTTGTTTCAAAGAATTTGCTTGTATTTAAATTTGTTTCTCTTAGCCACACTATGTGGAACTTTTGACTCTATAAAATTTCCTCTTTCTCCTCCAAACCCTCCACCTAATGACTTAGAGGTTAATTGGTTCTTTGGTAATTGGTAAGTGTGTAATTGTGATATTTAAGTATATATGTCTCTCTTCTAAAATGTATAGAAAATATTTTCTTATTCTAGATCTTGATGTTAATGTAGAGATACTTTGACTTTTGTTAAAAAATGCATTGTAGAGTTGTGAAATCATACTTAGTGATCCCATCACTAAAGTGATTGTTATGGGAGCTTATTTTCTAGATAATAGAAACTTAAATATTCAATAAAGTTAGTGATAATAAGATATATGTGTTAATTATGTTAAATTGTTTTTATTAAATTGAATTAAATATTTAATTTCTTAAATCAAATAATAATAATTAATTTTAATTATTTTACAAATTAAAATTATAATATTAATGATAATTATTTTTTTAACTTTATAAATATATAAAATAAACTAAATTAATTTCATAAAATTTATATAAAAAATATTATCTTAAATAAAAAATGAGTATTCAAACTTATATGATAAACAAATATATAATGTGCTCTTAATAAATTAAATTACAAATAAAGTAAATAGTTATTTAAAAAAGTAATTATAAGTTTAACTAAAATGATTATGAACAATATATGTTGTTCATTAACCTAAAAAAAAAAAATCAACTATAAAAATATAAAATTTGTCTTTATATTAATAACTTATATTAGTATATTAATATAATATTAATAAACAATATATATATATATAAACAAAATATATCTCATTATATATATAATTGAAAATTTTTATTTTGTTAATTTATTTTTTATATCATTAAGAGTCCACAAAAATTATAAAACTATAATTTCTACCCACTACAAATCTTATACATCATCCACCATTTGCATTATAAATTTTTTTGTTAGATTGTCCACCATTATCAATGTCTAAATGTTACCTTTTTGAAGGAATTAAGGAAAAATAACAAAGCACCAAAGTCAAATACCAAAGTGTTCAAATAATGAAAACAATAGTGCTTTAATAATGAATTTCAAATTTAAAAATATTTATATAATGAATTTACTTCATATTTAGATTACTCATAAATTGGATTTCAAAACTACAAAGCAACCCTTTGAAAATCCATGAATGAATCTCTTCAAAGAGTTCAAAGTTCGAAGTTGTTTTCTAAACCTCGTCTTTCCCTAAAGTCGTATCAAATATTTTGAAAGCAACCCTTAAATAATTAATAAGTAATGATTAACTATTTGACAAGTTCACTATTACCAAAAATTACAAACAACTTCCGAGTATTAATAAGAATAATATTAATAAGAAATGCAAACAACTAAAACGTACTATTAATTTATATTTGGAACACCAACAAATACCCTCTTCACAATCAAGAATACTAACAAAGCCCTTGGAAATTGAATACATCTTTCAATTCAAATAAATTGTTCTAAATCTTTTTAATTTTAACTAACAAAGCCCTTGGAAATTGAATACATCTTTCAATTCAAATAAATAGTTCTAAATCTTTTTAATTCTAAATCTTTTTAATCTTAATGTTGTTATAATGTCTCCAATATTTCCTACTGCCCTGCAAGGACTTTCTAAAATGTTTAGACTATTCGAGGGTGAGGAGAGTAGGGTTCTATATCCTAAACTAATTAATGAGTCAACTTGATAACTAATCTGCCATCCAGAAAGTAAGAATATATCCTAAGCATACTTCCAAGCTCATAAACCATAACTAATTGAATTACAAACAATAGCTTCGTGATACCATTTAAACCCTACACATAAACTAAAGATGTCCTCGATCAACAACATGATAAATTATTTTATTTACAAAACCATGCCAAAAAAAATTTTAACAAGAGAATGAAATCAGCACAAATATACTACCACACATAGTACAACATATTCGTGGCTCTTTAAAAGTTAATATCAGAGCGATGCTTTCTTAATATATATTTTTTTTCTCAATATGCTCCAGTGCATCCATAGTGGGGAGCATCCATTGTTCCCCTTGCAGGTAGGGTGTCAGCCAACATCCATTGTCCCCCTTGCAGGTAGGGCGTCAACCACTTCTTGTGAGGATTGCGTACACTCTGATAGGGGCTCACAATCAAGCATTGGGAAATATGTAGCTCAAATCTATTTAGCTTCTGACAGACATCAATCATCCCTCCTCTCCCATTTGTATTTTGTAGACTGCCCTCATAATATATCAGTAGGGTAGACCTACAAAGTTGTGACATTTTGAGTACATAGTCACTCATTTGGAAGCTAGCAACGAATCTTATAGATCATGGCTCATGTATTTTTGCAGGATCTTTTGTTCATATTCAAAAGATCTATGGTGCAGATCATACTCATACCACTTAGATCTGAGACACATTTTGTGAATTCCTATTGCCTGTACACTTATGGCATATTCAGAACTAATTCTCTAAAACTGTATAGAGGAGATCGTCGATGCTATATTGACAAAACCCAACAGTGAGCTTCTATCAGTAAATATTGGTCATTTCAGATTGTGTCCAAGATCTTCCAATGGGCTTGGAGGCTCACATGTTTCGCCAAAAGGCATGGGAAGCGGGGGAGGGCAGCCGATGTAGTGGGATCCTAGCTTCTCTGAATCATTGTAGCCCCACTTGGAGCGAGGACTTATAAATGGAAGAAAATACGTTTTCTCCATTGACCAAAGCTGCCCTGGAGCATTTTTGACAACGCATAAGGGGGTACTTAGAAATGGTTAATATGTGGTCATTTGTTTTCGTCATCCGACCAACCAACCTGTCAAGACTTTTTTGGTTTTCTACTCTGTCAACGTAATGAAAGCAAAAACACAGGAAAGAAGCTTACATAAATATCAACTACAACACCTATTTTGTTATTAGTAAAAATATATGGTTCAGTGTTCGAAAAATATAACAAAGCAAAGATCTCACAAGTGAGATCCGATTTTTTTTTTTTAATTTTGAAAAATAGCGAGGATTCATAGGAGGATGTCAAATGGAAAGTACAGGACTTGATCAAAAGCTCCTCCAAATCTGAGATTTCATAGACAGCATAACAGTTTGACTTTTTTCCATGCAATAAAATATGCCCAAAACACTAAAAATATAATTCAAAACCTATAACGCAAATGCTAATGCAATGCATATGACCATAGTATTTGCCGAGATTGATCATATCCTTATAGCATATGATGGACTCCAGCCGCTGTAGCTTGAGCTGCTACTTGAACCACTTCTTAGTGGCTAAGTATGCACTTCTGATTCACACATCCCTCTGCCGACAACGCCTCCAAAGATACCAATGTTTCCATATTTGGTATCTCTTCTAACTCAGAGCAGCCAGAAATATCTAGGAATCTAAGCTTCGCCAACCCCTGTATGGTCTGCAGCTTCACACCCGTTCACCCACAACCCCTCCGAAGGTACCAATGTTTCCATACTTAGCAGCTCAGAGCACCTAGATGTGAACACATAGAAACATCTTTCTCTGTACATTGTAAGCTTTGTCGCCTACACCAAACACCATATGCACTTCTGTTTCACACCTCCATGTGCCCACAACCCCTTCAAAGATACCAATGTCTCCATACTGGCAGCTCTTCTAATATAGATAACCCAGACATTTAGGATTCTAAGCTTTGTAACCTGCACCAACCCCCATATGGTCTTCACTGTTCAGCGTCACACATCCCTACATACACAATTCCTCCAAATATACGGCAATTGCAAAAGCCAAATGTTCACTTGTTTCAACCATAAGAAAGATCACATCATGATTCTCATCTCGATAACCTTTCGAATTGTTGAGGCACATACCAACATTAACAAAAAAAATCTATTTACCGGTGGTTCTCCTCCCCTATGACGCAATGTTTTTAATTCGCTATTGCATACTTGTAGAACCCGGATGATGATATCCATCTGCAGGCCTGGGATTGGAAATGGAATTAGGAGCTATGATTCTTCGGCTGAATAAACAATTGGAACCGGATATTCTTCAGGTGGATCTACCGACTGAATGCTTGCTCAAGAGCCGAACGAAAATGAATACAACACAGTTGAGTCAAGAGCCGAACGAGAATGAATACAGTTGAGTCAAGAGCCAAACGAGAATGAATAACACAGTTGAGTCAAGATTGGGCTCCTTTGTCTAATGTTTAACTGATTCATTTCGATTCATTTTCTGATCTTTCATCAAATTGAGAATTCACACCCAATTTCTTGAACCCTTCAACCAATTTTCCTCAAAGATTACACTGAGGAGCTGGGTATCAACGTCAAGGTTACAAGTGTATGGGTGTGATGATTTCTATGGTCGTCGTATTGTTATGGTTAACTAATGACTTGTTAGTTGGAGGCCGCCTTCTTCTAGAAGGGGCGTTGTGGGCTGGGGACTGCAATGTAGCAGATTCCTCATCTTTTGGATGAATGGAATCTTTTCACGTGTTTTTCACATGCATCATCGCCTTTTTCCCTGCGTGTTAGAACAAGTTTTTGTTCTCGTTTTATGGTTTAAAAAATATTGTGCTATAGTAGTACATGCAGGGTGTATTGTTCTATGGTTTACTTACTTGGAAAAAAATTTACATTGTATGGTTTACTTACTTGGAAAAAAATTTACATTGTATGGTTTAATTACACTGTATGGTTGTTGGCCTCCCAACAATTCCCCTTTATTTCGTAAAATAAAAGGGCCTCATGTAATTTTTGTAAATACTTGGCCTTGTCTTTCATTTTATCTTGCTTGATTTGGTAGTTGATTTCATGCCCTTCTTTCTTTGACCCTTCACCTTTTGTGTTACATGCTCTTTGGATTGGTTTTCATGAGATAGGGGTTTGGTGGTTTAACTTATGCATCACTTTGAGTCTCTTCCCCTCTTGGTTGGTAAAAAATGCTTGCTTTCTCTTATTTGGACTTTTTGAATCACTTTCATGCTTTGGCTTATTTGACTTGAATTAATTCGATGTTTTGAAAGGTTATGCATTAATTAATGGAAGCATGCTTTTAATTTTTTAATATTGGGTGAATTTATTAAATTTTATAAATTTCAAATTTCCTTTTAAAATCATTCATTGCTATGATTTTTGTTTCTTTGATATTGGAAAATTAATTAATCAAGGTTATTTTCTAATGAATTATTTTTGGGTTTTTGGAATCTCTATATCAAAATGATGTAGAAAATCAAAACATTCTTAATTAGGGTTGAAAAAACCAAATTCATACGAACTTAATTTTTATAAATATTTAAGCTAAATTAGTAATTTTATATAATTTTAATAAATTTCAATTGAGCTTATCTTTCCGTTCTCACTTAGGGGCTTAAAAGATTATATATTAAAGTGTAAATCAAATCCTTATCAAAATATATTCAAGGGTTTTATACAAAGTCAAAACTTTTCCAATATTAAATAAATCACTAATTTTTATGAAGCTTTTATTTCCATAAAAATTACTTTTACTATGTTTTACTTTTTCATGTTTTTTAATCAACGCAAATACAGTAAAATTTTATATAACAAATATAAATTTTACAAAGCTTCATATAAATTTATTTCTCACTTTTACATGTAATTATATTTGGATCTCAGGGATTTCAAGGCTATCTTTAAACTTCTTTTAAAATCGTTGGTTAAAACTCATGAGAATAAGACATGTCCAATTTTCCAAAATAATGGATTTTGTAATTTATGAAAATCTTGATGCTTGACTGACCAAATGTATAAGCTTGCAAAAGAAAAAGAATAAACAAATATTGATTAATACATATTTATTTTAACCTTTGTTTCATTAAGATGGAGATTTTAAATAAATATTTATTTACACTAATAAAATATTATTTTTTACTCTTAATAAATTTTCTTTATTTAAATATTTTCTTGTAATATTTTAAAGTTACATTACAATTGATTTTTTCCTTCTGAAAGAGACTTTACACATATAAAATCCTATCTTTATTTTATAAAATCCTATCATTATTTTAAATATAAAATCCTATCATTATTATTATACAACACTCTTGAATACGAACGAGATGATGAGTTAAAGGCATGACTTTTTAAATGCGCCGATTCCCGGATGATGAAGGATGCCATATTTTTATTTGTATGGGATCAATCTCAATGTGGAATGGACCATTGCAAAAGAAGTCGGGTTGTAAATTTGTTACCTACCCACAAGAAGAACATATCTAAACTGTTTGATATTAATGAGGATAAATATGAGATATCGAACATCTTTTTTATAGATGAAGCTAGATATCATAGTGGGCATAATAGAGAGGAAAATTGTTTTAAAATCCCTCCGAGTTGGGAATATGAGGGTTCTTTGGAGAGGGATGGATTTATATGGTCCAATATTTGTAATTTTCTAAGCCATCCCACCAAAATTAGAAAACACGCATGAAGAGATACGTGAAAATGGAAATGCTTATAGAAACTATTCCTCGTTATTCATTTTAGAGACTTGGAAACTGATTTCATGGTTAACGTTCTGTTATCTAATACAATATTTTTAATATATTGTTAGTTATTTTTGGTAATTATGTAAGCACACATGCACTATATGAAACCAATTTTGTTTTATTATCTCTCATATGAAAGGTGTTCACTAAGTAGTTTATCAAACAAACAATTTAATCAATGATATTTCTCAACCCTCAATCAAAAGTTTGGATCATACATAGAGCTCATGCTGAATGAAAGAGTATGGTTCTTGTCTATGAATGGAAATTCAAACGATGTCAATTATATGTTGGATTTGTATTAAATGGCCAAAGAAATACCTGTTAGGAACCTATGTCAACCCTTCTCTTTACTATGTTAGTATATTGTTGTTGGACGCATACGCTTTGTAAGTCGTCCCGTAGTATTTGTTGATCCGTAGTTTATATTAGCCCATTGTATTGGACGCATATGCTTTGTAAGTCGTCCCGTAGTATTATATGTCCCATGGTTTTGACTCATAGTATTGGGAATAGACTTAGTATATAAGTGTGTGTTGAGGTCATTGAAGACACCGTGAAGTTAATTGTATTGAGCTTGCTCAAAGGAGGTTGCCCCCTCGAAGTGGCCCGTGATCAATATAAAAGTGATTATGTTCTATTATTTTTGATATCTCGTGTATTTGCATTAATTAATTATTGCAAGTTCATCACAACTTGTATCAGAGCACTTTCTTGGGCTCGCTGGGTGAAATTTCTGCCAAATTTTTTTTTCGCATCTGTTGCAGGTTCAGATTTGGGAATAATCCCTATCCTCTTAACTGTGGGAAGTACTTGGGCATAAGCCCTAAAACTCATTGTGAGGAGTACCACAGGAACCCCGAAGTAGCTGGCCCATTGAGAGGACCTGCTAGCGAAAAGGGCAACGACCCCTACCTGATTGACTAGTTCCAACCCGTGAGGTAAACCAAGAGCTGTCGTTTGTGGCAAAGCGGTTATCAGTTTTACCTGAGCTGTGGAGTGAGGGGTAGTGCCCCAATACGCAAGCCGTCAGACAGCATTAGTGGCCGAGTGAAACCCCTGAACTGTTAGGAAGCCGCACATACCTGGGGTCCATATCTATTTTTAGTTGAACTGTTGCCGATCACTTCCGCTCCAGATCCAGCCGTTTCAGATCTATTCTGAAATTCGTTCCAGAACCAGTCGTCGTTTCAGATCCAGCCGTTTTTTATCCCTTCCGCGCTGTTGCAGATCCCTTCCGCACTGCTGTTAAAAAAAAAAAATCATTTTTTCCCCATATCTCCATGCTGTAACCGGTGTCACCACCCCACAAACAATGCGAGTCAGGGGATACTTCAAGAAGCTCCCTCTTACCATACTCATTGATTCTGGTAGCACTCATAACTTCATTAACCCTCAGATTGCCAAACAAGCTGATTGTTTTGTCCATCCTTGCTCCAACTTTGAAGTCATGGTTGCCAATGGGGGCACCTTACCTTGCAAGGGGAAGTGTCACAATGTGCATATCTCTATGGAAGATTATAAACTACGCTCTGACATGTTTGCCTTGTCCTTAGGTGGATGTGATGTGGTTTTGGGCGTTCAATGGTTACACACACTTGGCCCCATCCTATGGCATTTTGCTGAACTTTGGATGCAGTTTAAAGTCAACGGGGCACAACACAAATTTATGGGCTTACAACCAGGGTCTCTCTGCATCATCAGTTCACATCGCCTGGAAAAAATCCTTAAGAAGAATTCACATGGTGTCATCGCTCAGCTCAATTCCATTCAGATGCACCCATCAACAGTCTCCACTACTTCCTTGGATAGATATGCAGGTATCTTTGCTGAGCCAATGCGCTTGCTGCCTTCAAGAGACCTTTTCGGTAAGAATTTAGCCACATCGACCTCTCAGCAGGAAATGATGGCTATTTTGCATGCAGTACAGAAATGGCAGCCATACCTATTAGGGAATTATTTCTGCATCAAGACTGATCTCCCGAGTCTAGAAAATTTTCTGGAACAATGGGTCTCCTCCCCAACACACCTAAAATGGGTTATCCAACTCATGGGTTATCCCTATGTGATCACTTACAATAAGGGTAAGGACAATATGGTGGAAGATGCTCCTTCTTGCACAATTGATGACCCAGTTTCTCTTACAACTCTTTCTCTGCTTGTTCCAAATTGGTTGCAATATGTTCAACAGGGATCTCTCTTCTATGAACTCCATGCTTCTTCATCAACAAGGCACTCTGGGTTCTGCAAAATGTATGACCGGGAACAATGTAACTTCTTTTGGCAGGGACTAAAAATGACAATTCTACAGATGGTGGCTGACGATGATACTTTCCAAGTCAACAAGGGTGAAACGACACTCCTTTCGGGATTGCTCAAACCCTCGCCCATCCCTACACAGCTTTGGCCAACTATTTCTATGGATTTCCTAGCAGCGCTCTGGTGGTACAATACCACATCTCAAAGGACACCATATGAAGCAGTCTATGGAAAAACACTGCCAGTTATTCTTCCATACACCCTTAGTAGCTCCCCAGTTCAGGAAATTGACTCGGTTCTTCGAAACTGCGATCAGATTCTTCTCATTCTGCAGGACAATCTTCACATGGCCAGAATTCACCTGAAACAACAAGCCGATCAGCACCGTTCTAAGCACATTTTCCACGCAGTTGACAGGGTTCTTCTTCATCTACAGCCTTCCAAGCAATCCTCCTTGACACTCCAAAGGCATCAGTGGCCTGAAATGCAACCTAAGGATGCTACCGAGGAACCACTCCTTCAAATTCTGCAGCAATTTCTCCAACCAAAGCTTTGAGGACAAAGCTTTTGCTAAGGGAGTGGGATGTTAGGAACCTATGTAAACCATTCTCTTTACTATGTTAGTATATTGTTGTTGGACGCATATGCTTTGTAAGACGTCCCGTAGTATGTGTTGATCTGTAGTTTATATTAGCCCATAGTATTGACCCATAGTATTGGACGCATATGCTTTGTAAGTCGTCCCATAGTATTATATGTCCCATGGTTTTGACTCGTAGTATTGGGCATAGACTTAGTATATAAGTGTGTGTTGAGGTCATTGAAGACACCGTGAAGTTAATTGTATTGAGCTTGCTCAAAGGAGGTTGCCCCCTCGAAGTGGCCCGTGATCAATATAAAAGTGATTCATTTCTATTATTTTTGATATCTCGTGTATTTGCATTAATTAATTATTGCAGGTTCATCACAATACCTAACATCCGAACAGTTACAATGATTTCAATAACATTGCAAAATTGATTTATTATATCTGATATTTGATTTACAGTGATTTCTCAAACGAATAAAATTATCATTGATATTTCTAAACGCTCAATCAAAAGTTTGGAGCATGCATAGAGCTCGTTTGATTGGAAGTGTATGGTCCTTGTTGATGAATGGAAATTCAAATGATGATAATTATAATATTATGTTGGAATATAGCCAAAAGAGAGAGTTTTTTAGAAACATGTAATAGCAATTTGTATTAAAAGGCTGAGGAAATCCTTAACAGCCCAAGATTTACAATGGTTTCAATAACAAAATTTATTCCCAGAGTTCAACAAAATCTTCCAAAAAATCCTTCATTCTTGTATGACCATATTGCACAAAAAATATTTGAAAACTTCCTACAACTATACTTCCTGCTAAACTATCCTAGTAATACTATTAAAAACATTTAAACAAGACATATTTATGAAAATCCATGGCCACTGTGGCCTTCATCCATTAACTAGTCATTATGATCCTAAGCCTCGACCTGAGAACTTGGACCTTGACGTTTACTGATAGGAGTCTTCTGGATAGTATCCTCTTCTATTTCTTTCGAGACCATACAAAAACCAACACAAGACTGGCTTCCTAGGGACAAGACGACTACCATATTGAAATGCATCTCTGAATCATTGGAAAGGTGAAGTTGTTCTATTTGTTTCCCCTTTTCCTTGAATTTGGATTCAATCTGATCATGGTTCTTGTCCCATTCATCCATGAGGTTGCTGATATGGAAAATGGACTCCTTCAATACCTCAAGTTAAGAACTCATTCTCCTTAATATTCTCTCAATGTTCTTAATCTCAGGTGGCTCAAAAGTAGTAAATTGGTCTCCACAGAGGATCGGGTAGAGTGAGAAGCATAGACTGCTCGCATCCAAACTGTACTCGACCACATATCGAAGACATGGAATAGGAATTTTACGCGGGTTTAGAAACAAAGGACTGGGAAAACGAAAATTACCGGTTACAAACACCCTGGAATTTCTAGGATTGGTTTCTCGACCATGGTATCTCATGATAAAACCAAACACATTGCAGTCGATGGCGTCACATGCAGTCTCAGATGCATCCCCAATTCCAGATAAGAGAGCCATAAAACAAATCTTGAAGGTGAAAAATGAAAAGATGAAGGGTTTCTCGAAGAAAACCTAATTTATGGAAAAGAAGCAAATAAGGAAAAGGACAATGAAGGAAGGTTCACAGTGGGATTCCCTATGTTTATCAAATTGCAATCATAAAGAAAAAAATTCTAAATTTTTTTACCATAATCCAGCTATTTTTAATAAACATTTTGACTGTAATACGACTATTTAAAAAAAAAATCTGAACCATCTTTGGTAACTGAAATCATCGAGTTTTTGGACTACGCCAAATAAAGGGAGGTTCTCTAATTCACATCACATCGATGATATTCATAGCTGGAATACTGGAAGTTAAAAATTAACATCTGAACATACAAGATCTAGGGAAAAATCACACTCGAAGCCTTATCGTGTCTATCTGTCTCGTTTCACTATCAAAATTAGTTTTTTATTAATAAAACATACGGTGATTTGACTAACAGATCTAGTACGATTGATAATTTAACTACCACCATTAGTTATTTATTATTGTTATTATTATTATTAAAACATCTAGTACTTTGTAGCATGTCAACACCAATTTTATTTTTTATGTTCTTCAGAAGTATGACGAAATAGACCTAGACCAATTTTTGCACATGGAGAAGTTTGGAGTGCGTCGAGGTCCTGGAGCTCGATCTCCCCTTTCAAACACATAAACTCTATCCTGGAGCAATGTGTTGTGTACAACACTCGTCATTGAATGTCAAATCTGAAATGTGTCATCTTGCTTGAATTGAAACTTATCAATTTGATGTGAATTAAAATAAAATTTAAATGTTGAATAGTCATGCTAAATGTTTGATTAGCCTAACGTCAGACTATGAGAAAATTATGTCATGGTTTAGGCCAGAAGATGGATCAAGTCGGATCCATTTGTGGATTTGTTTGTGGCGCTAAACAATGATTGTCAAACGACAGTCACACTCATTAGCATGAGTGGTGGTGTTTATAAGGAAGAGATCTTCCCAGACCTAATCGATGGTTGTTTGGGTGGTGATGTTAAGACATTGCTTTCGTATTTGCAACCGAACCCAGATATTCAATCAAAAACTCGAATGGCTGACCCGCATCTAGAAGAAATGATAAAGAAACTTTCCATTCAGGTGGCTAGCCTCAGAGGGTCTATAGACTCTCTCAGCAGTAGGAAGGATGAACAGGGCAGAAAGCATGAAGAACTCGCAGCACTTCTTAATGCGTATGGAGAAAAACTCGACTCCCTAAAGCTTCAAGCTAATGAGGAGAAGAGAGCCATGGATACAGTGCTAAATTTGGTTGGGATTCTCAGGGAACCCACTACAAATGTAGGCTCCAAGGTGTCGGAAAGCTCAGTAAAACTAGAAGACGCACCATGAAGAGATGATGCTTCTGGACCCAGTGCATGACGAATATAAGCACCCGGGTTCTAAATAGATGTGCACTAGGGGCTAGGGGATACAAATTTTTTCATGCTATTTTTTCTTTCATACTAGTTTGTTTAGCTATGTATTTTGTATGCATGTTTTTTGCAAGCCTATAGTTTGTGTATTTTGTTTGTATATGTTAAAAACACATGGAATGATGTGGTATCCCAACTACCAATGGCTGCCTTGGAAAGTGTTCCAAGATACTAGTTTATGTAACTGATTTGATTTTTGATGTAATTTCTTTTCAATGTTTGTTTAACCCAGGTTTATTTGAATGCCATAAATAATAAAAAATGTAACAATATCAATTATGGAAAATACGGTGGAATATAAAGATTTGAATATTCAATTCTGGTGATAAAATGAATTCCTTTAATCACTCATAACCATATAGCAGAGATGGAATAATTCTAACCTTATATAATGCTGATAGAAAGATAAAAATGTTCGTAACAGTTGTAGACGGTACTCTAAATGACATAGAGAGTTGGTTATAGGTGCTCGTCTCAAATGGATGCCAAATAGGCGGAATATAAACTCTTAAGAGGCATATTGCTTCTTCCTTTTGATGATTACATCCCCTTCTAATGACAATTGAATTAATTCAACCTTCTAGTAGCCTCCCGGCATGAAATCATGACCTCTCCTTGAGGTATAACTTCAATAGTTACCTCCTTAAAACATATCTGGTCTTCTAATTTGATGCACTGCCACTGGAGACAAATGTTTATAGATATAATATATGAAACCAATTCCCAACACAGGGACAATGTCTCTCTTGTTGTAGGTATTTATTGACAAAGGTAACTCGCTTCCATATAATAATGCATGCTCCGGAAGTAGGATAGTTGGTTTTAAATTGATAACACACCCTCCACATAAAGAATATGAATCCATTAAGAAATACGCCCTCCCTAGCTCATATGCAGTATGGATCTCTTCCCACAGTTGTATTAATTTAAACCATCAATGAAGAAAATTCCCAGCGGTGATAAATAATGACCCACAGTATAGATCAGGCTCCTCTCACAAGGAACATTGTCATAAATAATAAAGCACTGCTTTCCTACACTAATAAGAAGCTTCCCTAGAATTCAATAATCATAGCTTGGATAGTTGAGTAATTTGGAAGAGGCATGCATGCATTGCACCAGGTATAAGGCAGAAAACACACTACTCCTTCAATCAATTCACCCATGCAAGTTAATATGCCCTCTGTTTCCTTCAAATATATTTCCACTGTTTCAGAAAGGTGAGAGAGATATCCAGAATCAACAAGTAGGATAATACTGGCCTTTTGAAGAGAATAGGAGAAACATGCAGACAATATGGCCACTCCCAGCTACAATACAAATTGCTCTTCTAGTGTGAAAATATCCCATGCAAGGTTATGTCCTTCTTATGCTGCTAAATCTCAGAATTAGTCTCCAGTAGGATGAAGATGTGATAAAAATGCTGTAAGATAATCAGTAATAGATATATAGAGGGATTGGTTGAATATTTGACCTTCGAATTTAGCTGGAGGAACTCACATCAAAGGATCATGCTCTAAACCCTTGTGCCTTCTCTCATAATGAACCCCTGTGCCTTGATGAGGTTATCTTCTTGTAATGATTGAATGATCTTTGAAGTACTATGATAGATCAAAGTGATATATCGTTGAAGTGACTAGGGCAGATAAATTTTGCTGTTGAAATGCACTAGTTGGTTAGGGCAGTGTGCCCTCAACCCTAAATTGATTTCATAGCTCTTAACGCGAATCTCAATGATCAATAATAACAATGGATACTGAGTAACTCACTTTATCTTTATTTTATAACCTTGGAATTCCATTCCCTATACCTAAGTCACTTTTTAATTCTATTTCTCAGTTGATTTGCATGCATCTCACTTGTTGCATGCATCTCACTTTTCCATGCATGCATCTCACGTTTGCATGCAACTCACTTTTTGTATGCATGCTTGCATGCATCTCACTTTTTTCATGCATGATTGCATGCTCTTGAGCTAGGGCTTGCATGCTCTACATGTCCTTTGTTCCTGTTTTACCCAAAACATTCCATTTTTACCCAAAACGGAACATTACAATTGAAAATTGCAAATTTGAATCTCTCATAAGTTTTTCTAATATATTGTATCCCAAAATTTTCTTATTATGTTTTTATTTATTGGGGATGGAAAAGGATATGTGTCAATAAAGGGTGGGCATTGCAAGTTTGAATCTCTCAAATTTTTTTCTAATATATTGTATCGCATAATTTTCTTGTTATGTTTTTATTTAGTGGGGATGGAAAATGATGCGTATCGTTAAAGGGTGGGAAAAAATTGCCCTAAGAAACATAAAACCTTTCATTAAGAAAACAAAATATACAATAAGATTTTCATGTTAGAAAGGAAACGCCTAAAAATCTCTCCTAAAGGGCTTGCAGAACGATTATGATCCGTTGTCGAATTAAGAAGAATATTTTATAAAATTCCAATGGGTCTATAGACAATGGCTCAAGCATTACCTCGAACCACTCAAAAAATAAGTTATGCACTATTCACCACCACTATTAGCCACGTCTCAACATTGTGGTAGAAATTGTTCTCCAACACTCCGTCATTCTTGACTTGTCCTACCACACTCAATGGCTCTTTGCCCATAATTTGAACATAGTGTTAGTTTTCGGTCGGTATTCTCTCGTCGATTCCTAATATGTTGTCTCCCATCTTTAAAGTGGTGGTTTGAAAATGTTCGACAATACTTCCACTAGCAAGAAGGTATGGAATGCTATTACAGCTAAAACATATACATGATTTATAGACCTATTAAATGAATTTCGATTTTGATAAACATGCATGTTGTTCTTAGTTCGACATACACAAAAAAAAAATTAAACTGTTAATGTTTAAAAAGACAATGTATAGCTGGGAATTAAAATATGGTGCGATTAAAGTACAAAAAGAACTTAAATTTAAACTGTTATTGTTTAAAAAACAATGCATAGCTGGGAATTAAAATCTAAGCACGAGAAAAGGCTAGTTATTCTCCTCTTCATCCTAAGAATGAGAATTAATGGTGTGTGGGAAAGGGCACCAACTCCTTCTCTTTGAAAGAAAGGGCAACGACTCCTTCTCTTACTCGCTTGAATTAGGGAATTGTTATTTTTTCCATACCGATATTTTTTTTTTGGAATATGACAAGTTAGATGACTATTCACGTGTGAGAAAGGGAAGCAACTCATTCTCTTCAGGAGTGAGGGTAGTGGTTCATTCTCTTGCTTGCTCGAATTAGGGAACTTGTTAATTCTAGCTTCTGCTACACTAGGGAATCAATGGACTAATGTTTCTAAGATATGGTGGTAATTTCAAGTTTTGAAATACCATGGATGGTTCTTGGAGCCAATGTATGGCCCAATATCAAAATACAAGGTTTAAGTCCATACAAATGGTGTTTAGAAATCATGGTTCATGCATAGCACCCCAAACAAACACTCAATACCTACATAGGGAATCTTTAGTCAACAAGGTATGGTCATCACTTTTAGTATCAGTGCATAAAGGGTGGTCCTTGGGTCCCATGTAATGGTTCAAGGTCACAATTTATGGTATTATAAGACAAACAATTATTTGAAGGGCGTATACAACATGTATAGCTTCCCTAGCCATCAAATAGGCATTTAAGAGGGAATCCATGTCCCATTAGTTTAATGTGGTGGTTATTTCAAGGTTAGGTCCATTTTGGATGGTTCTTTTAAATAAAACCATGATTTTGAGTACCAAGGGCCATGTGTTGGATCTTGAACCATCACAGTATTCCCTAATGCACACTAATCCCTCCCACCCATCACATAGTGTCCCTCTAAGCCTTGGGGTCCCAAACATGATAATAGACCCCCAAAACCCTTTACTAGTATGACCTCAAGAACACATTTCCCCATTATCACAATGATCTTCTATCACATTTATCCACCCACCCACACTTATCTTTGACATATCATGGCTTGAGTCCTTGACATATCAAGCTTCTCAAACACATTATGCCCCAACTTACAATAGTTACTTCTGCACCTCACACATTACACCCCTAACCCATAAGACCCTAGAAATGAAAGTAAACTACTTAAACACCTTAACCCTTGAATATTATGATCCTGAGCACACATTATAGCATAACCACAATGAACCCCTCACACATAGGACTAAATTTTAGCTTTCTCTATACTAGGGAATATTTGGAATAAATGTTTTAAAATATGGTCATAATTTTAAGTTTTTCAACACCATTTATGGTTCTTGGAGGTGATGTATTTCCCAAGATCAATATAAAAGGTCTAAATTCCATATAAATGGTCTCTAGGGGCTCATGGTTCATGCATAGTACCTAAAATAAACACACAAATCATACATATGGAATCTTTAGTATACAAGTGAGCTATGGTTATCATCTTGATGATTAATCCATCAAAGATGCTCCTTGGGGCCATTGTAATGGTTCAAGATCACAATTTGTGGCAATATAATACAAAATGTTATATTAAGGGCTCATGCATAATGTAGAGTTCCCTAGCAATCAAATAGGAATTTAATAGGGAATCCATGTTGCGAGAGTTTAATGTGGTGTCTATTTCAAGGTTAGGAGCACTTGGGATGGTTCTTGTAAATTAATCCATTCTCAAGGGGAATAAGGCCCATATGTTTTCACATACCAAGTGACCTCATGGTGACTTTGGGGCATGGGGTAATGAATATCTAGTTGAATTTTCCTCTGATATGTAATTTTGTTTTTCTAATGATTTCAATTATACATTTACAATAAAATAATCATGTGTATAATTACTCATAAAACATATATTAAATATCTACCAATTATTTCCATAAGAATGCATTTACATAGCCATTATTTCGATTCCATAATTCATATGATGGCAGCGAGTAATACAATAAAAAATAAATACCATACATTTATTCATATAATAAACTTATCTAAAATATGGCCAACTGACTGCAAACCAAGAATATTCCTCCCAGTCGTAGGCTCTGTCAAGCCATATCTTTCTTTGATAGAGCCACAACCGAGCTAGGGATACCCATCCACAAGAATGCACTTATTTTCTACTATAGCTACCCAATCCTTTATCCTCAGTCTGGCTTCCATTCCTATTCTAGTGATGGTGGTACATCCATTGGTGGTATAGGTCTGACATCAATGAAGGTTTAGACATGGAAGAATGATGGAAAAATGGTCTCCAACCAAAATGGGTGTCTCTGAGCTGAAGGAATGATCCATGATGGTGTAACTCTCTCTTTTTTATATGCATGGGTGAGACTATCCAAGTGGCACCAAGGTTGCTAAGAACTATCCACTTGGTATCCATGCAATTGGACACTTTTTTCGCCCTTTTTCTAAGGAAAGTTGGACAAGTGGCATATTTTGTACTGGGACATATTTTCTCCCTCCAATATTGGGCTTAAAATGATCACTCTCCCCATTGTGGAAAGATACCCCCCATCTCTTCTTTGTCCTTCCTGGTTTCCAGTAGTCGTGTGTTATATTAAATATAAAATGTACATAATTACATCATTCATGTTGGGATTATATCCATATAATCCATATTTACATAATTACATTATGGGGTAAAAAATAGGGTGTTACATATGTGGTCTCCCAAACCATCACATTATGCCCCAATTCACACTAACATGTTCCACCCCTTACATAGTATCCTTCCACCCCTAGGATCCCAAACATGACAATAGACCCCCAAAAACCTCTATCAATATGACCTCAAGTACACATTTCTCCATTATCAAAACTACCTTCCAACACACTTATCTGCTACCGCACACTTAGTCTTGACACATTATGGTTCACGAACATGCTATGCACCATTATACAATATCTAGTCCCACCCCTCACACACTACACCACTAACCCGTAAGACCCTAGAAATGGAAGTACACTACTAAAACACCTTAACCCTTGGCCATTGTGACCTTGATCACACCTTATCCCATGGCCACAATGAACCCCCACTACAAAATTTGAACCCAAAATCCGACGAGAAAATCCGACGACATCCGACAAAAAGGATTGTGTCATCAGATTTCACCGTTAAAATTATGAATTTTGATTAAAAAAAATTAATTGATAGAAGGATATGTCAGATATCCGATGGCTGTCAAATATTCGACAACAATTGTCAGATATCCGATGGCTGTCAAATATTCGACAACAATTGTCAGATATCCGATAATGATTGTCGGATATCCGACATCACTGGAAATGCTCAAGTTGTCGAATATCCGACATGTAATTCATAACGGTAACTATGCGCAAGTTGTCGGATATCCAACATGTATTTCATAACGGTAACTATGCTCAAGTCTCTGGATATCCGACGAACATATATATTTTAAAAACTATGAATTTCAAAACATTCTGACATGTTTGCTATACAAGCAACGATTTGCGGAAATTATTTTATTCTTCAACGGACTGTTTTCTGTAAAAGAATACATAATTATTTCTATGTTTTTTGTGATTAAAATTAGCGAAGTTTGGAGCTTCATTTTCTAAGATCGATAATCTTCATTCAAGCTCTTTATGAGAAAAGGTCAAATAGAAATATTCCTGATCCAAATGAACAAAATCGACAATTGCTTGCTAGATTGTGGGATGGACTGAAAAGAAATGGTGATGAGAAATGTTATTGTCCATGTAGTCAATGCGGGATCTTTAAGAGGAGAAGAATAAAGATCACAACAGCCAAAAAACATTGCAGGGAACATGGACACGCTGAGGGGGGACATGAATATCGTCCATTTGTAAGTTTTGCATTATATATGTTTTTATATTGATTGCTTTTGTAAATGTATGTATTATTTTAATATTTCTTATATTAACTTTTATCTATTGATGGTTTCATGTAATTATAAAGGAAATACATCCTACGACATATCATCCAGAGGTAGTGATTTCAAAACAAGTACCGAAGGAACATGGAGCTATGAATAATGGAGAACAAGTTAATGATCATATTGGAGAAGATGATCATACTGATAACATAGTTGAATATGATGATACAAATACTTTTATCCATGATTCATTTAATGTTAGAATGGATGATGATGATCATCATCATTTTGATGATATTCATGATTTACCTCTTCTTGAGAAGGCATACGAACCCCTTTATGAGGGCTCCAACAAAAATATTCTCTCTGCTATATTGTTGATAATGAACTTGGAGGTTATGAATGGTCTTTCAAACATATTAGTCACACAGATGTTAAGGTATGTAATATATTCCATCATATAATATATTTGATCGAGTTAAAGGTTATCAGCATTCATCTAATAATTTTATTGTTAATTCAGAAGTCAAATTAATACGGATGATAGTTATTGTTATTAACTAGATTTTTATTTTAATTTGTTGTAGCTTTATAGGTGAATTTTGGTTACCACCGTAAAATGTTTTACCTTGCACATATCAAGATTTATCTACGATCATGAAACAAATTGGAATGCAGTATGAAGAAATTCATGCATGCCTCGATGACCATGTTATATATTATAATCAACATGAACTTGCAACATAATGTCCGGAATTTCATATCAGTAGATATCGAACAGATCAAGTAACAAAAAAGGTGCCTCGCAAGGTTCTTCGTTATATTCCCATTATTCCACGTTTGCAACGACTGTTCAGGTGCAAAATCATAGCGCAATTTATGGATTACCATGCACGGAACATAAGTCAAGATGACATTATTCGAATGCCTACAGATGGATCTGCATTTAGAGATATGGAGGAAAAATGGCCTCACTTTAAAGAAGAACCTCATAATCTTAGGATTTATTTTGCAGCAGATGGTGTCGATCCATTTGTAGAGATGAGATCCGTTTGCTCGGTGTGGCCTATTTTTGTTATCAACAATAACAGGGAGTGCAAAATGTTGTCGATGATTTTTCCAGGTATATTGTGTCTACAACTTTTTTTTTAATGTAGTGGCATCTCATTTGTCATATTTTGTTGGATAATGTCATATATATATATATATTATTTTTCTCATGTGCATGGTTTATATATCTAAATGGTACTCATAATTATATATTTTATATGTTCAAATGAATCAGGTAAGTACCAAGTTAAAGATATGAATGTATATATCGAACCTCTTATTGACAAGCTACTAAAGTTATGGAATGGCATCACTATGTATTACATATCTAGACCAATATGACAAAGGAAATTTCAATTCCATGCAATGCTTGTATGGACAATACCTGATGCCCTAGGGTTAACCCATTTTTGCGGTTTGTAATTATAAGTTCCACTTTAATTGCATTTAATTTTATGAACTAGTTAATATACTACACACACATGTTTTTTTAAATAATCCATTCATTTTTTATATAATTTTAATTGACATAGATATTCCATCTCTTTATGTAGGTCTTCAGACAAAGGGAAAATTTTCATGTCTAGTTTGTGGTCCTAAGGTCAAATCTCGTCGTTCAAAAATATTAGGAAAGGAGGTGCTTGATGAGTATAGGCACTTCCTCTATAAGAATCATAGGTATCGAACTACCGAAAAAAATATGTTCAATGGGAAGCAAGAGACTGCATTAAAACCGCAGAGAATGACACCTCGCCTATGGAAGTTGCAATAAAATAGAAATCGTCAAGGTACGTATGAATCATCGTATATGAAATGTTATGTATTTTTTTTATTGTGTGTTTTTTACTGTAATTGAAATTGATTTTTATAATTTCTTTATAAACTATGATTCACAATGGCCATCGTGATCATGAAGGAATTAATGGGATTCCATGAGGAATGAAACATTATCCTAAACAATTCTGTAGGTTTCCCTACTATGAGCACCTACAAATTGCTCATATGTTTGATACAATGCATATTAGAAAGAATGCAACTGAAACATTATGGCGAATATTGGATGGAAGGAGTGAGAAAGAAAAAATTGTCAAAATTTGCAAAGAACTTCAAGAAGGAAACCATGCAATGAAATACGTCATTCAATTTCATGGCAACGGAGACCAAATTAATATAAACTCACTTCCTTGGATGTTAACGGAGCAATAAAGTAATGTTGTAAAAGAATTCATGCGAAAAATTAAATTTCCCACCGGATTTTGTGCGAACATGAAGAATATCATAATGAAGAAAGGTGATTTTGCGGGGGTGAAAATGCATGATTGGCATGTCTTCATGAAGGTAATTATTATAGTATGCATATAATTATTGTTTTTTGTATTCCAGTGAATATTGTTGGTAATTTGTTTGTCTACTCATTGTTTAAAAAATGAAACGATTTCTATATTGTTACAATATGTTCTACCTCTTTCTCTCCGGAACAACTTCGACAACAATGTCAAACAAGTTATATATAATCTCGGGAAATACATGAGGTAAGTAGCGATTTTTTGCGTGTGCTTAGTGTATGTTTAATTCATCGTAGAACTTATATTTGATTTTTTTGCACTAATTCATCTTATGTAATATAATGTTTTTTTTGTTAAATCTCGTGATTGGGTTGCGTCACTTGTAGATGGTTGTCATCTAAATAAATCCATAAAGAATATATAAAGTATTCTAGGAGAGAAATTCCTTGTCTCATGTGTGAAATTCAGAAGCATCTACCTTCGGCATTTTTCAATGCACAAGAACACTACCTCATACACCAAGGTGAGGAGATTGGATTGTGTGGACCTGTGCACTCAAGGTCCATGTGGATGGTTGAGAGACACTTGAAATTTATGAAGGGTTTGGTTAGAAAATGAGCACGTGCCGAGGGTTCTATGGAGGGATATATGGTATACCAAAACATGTTGTATATTAGTGAATGTTTTCCTAAATTAGCGTCAAAGCTCAATTTACGTTGCATTTGTCATCCGGACTCCATAAACAATTTCGAAGGGGAGTACCCAAAGGGGAAAGGTAGATCGAGGAAGGTGAAAGGTAATATACCACATTTCACTATTGATTTTTATGTATATATATCATACATATTCTATTTTTATATTCAATGTATTGCATCAATTAAGAGTGTATACTTTGTTAAGTGAATATACATTTGTATTGAATTTTAATTTTATTTTCATCAAACAGTTGGTCAAGAGTGGGATACACTTCATTTATACATCGCAAACAATATTGGATGGATGAAGGTATGGATTGAACGATGTGAACAATCTGGTCATGGAATATCATGGGAAGGTGTGGCTTCATTGGTTAAAGTAACACATCGCAATGGAGATACCAATCTTACACAAACAGAAATTGATTTAGAATATGGTTTATAAGATAAGCAGGTAAGCATATTAATCAAACACACTATTTATTTTTTTTGCAAACATATTGATCATGTAGATGTTGATCTTTTTCACTGTATGGCAAAAACATGCACTTAATCATATATATTGGATAATTATGTAATCTTTTCGTGTATGGACTGTTGTAAGTAAAACACCGTAAGGATATGTAGTGCAATGGTTGTAGATATTGCATCAAAAAGTTGGATGTAATGAAGAAAACATTAGATTGTGGGATATCTGTAGTCTTTGAGGTGACCAAGGTTTCCTCTAGAAGTGACAGACATCCAGAACTTTCAGAAAATCAATACTATGGGTATTTGGAAGATATTCTTTAGTGTGACTTTAAATCCTTCAAGGTAGTCCTGTTCGTTGTCAAATGGTACAAGTTACGATTGAATCAATGTGATCCCGATAAAACAATTATTGAACATGATAATGGATTTACCATGGTAAATACAAGGTTGTTTGAGCCATGAATGAAGCCCTATTTTCTTCCAACCCAATGTGAATGGGTATTTTACTCTGCGGTTCCAAGTAGAGTGGGTTGGTCATTTGTTGTGAGACACGATCCAAGGGGAAGGCCGGTAAAGTATAACATAGATGAAGGTAATGAAGAGGGTCTCGAAGAAGAAGACGATGTTGAAGATGATCAACATGAGTTAGATGATCATGTTCGAGAAGAAGATGTCGAAGAATTAGTTGAATCAGATGATGTAGCAGAAAATTTCCATGAAGATGATATCGACGATGACATGATGATCGTAACTAACATCCATACAATGATTGCGCTGAGAGGCACTCTACAGCCCAGTATGAGGGAGATCTTGTAACATGTGAGTGTTTGTCGACTATTTTTTGAGTAACAAAATAATTAAAAGTAAAAAGTAATAAAGATTATGTCGGCCATAAACAAAAAAGAATAATACAAAGTAAAAATTAAATATGAGACTTAAACTAGAGACTTTAGAGCTTAGGAATAGGTGGTAAATATTATGTCAGCCATAAACAAAAAAGAATAATACGGGGTAAAAAGTAAATATGAGACTTAAACTAGAGACTTTATTTTTTACTTTTAATACAAAGTAAAAAGTAAATATGAGACTTTAGAGTGTTTATCCAGTTTGTCAAGTAACAAAATAATACAAAGTAAACAAAAAAGAATAATACAAAGTAAAAAGTAATAAATATTATGTC